>MJUT01053105.1:759020-785773 GCA_002080005.1 Gigantidas platifrons | reverse complement strand
TACATTTACTAACAGTCATATACCTGTGTACATTTACTAACAGTCATATACCTGTGTATATTTACTACAAGAATGAATAAAGAAATAAAGCAGAATTAAAAAAAAAATCACTTTAACTTATTTATTTACAAATGCAACAAACACAATGTTTTATTTATAAAGTAAATTGTATGTCCTTCTTGTCAAATACAACAAGCCAGGTTCCACTAATGGAGCAGGAACTGCTAACCCTTCCGGAGCACATGAGTTCACCCCCGGTTTTTAGTGGGGTTCGTGTTACTGGATCTTTAATTTTATGTGTATGCTTTGTAGATCGTGGTTTGTCCTTTTGTGCTTTTTCTTTTGGCCATTGTGTTGTCTGTTCTTCTTCGATTTACGGATTCTGATTAATTCTATGGTGTCTTCAAACTCTTCTTAAAAAGTGAATTACGCCTAGTGTTCTATATGGTTTCAGTACGAGTTATTTGTTTTATAACTGTACTACATATTTCACCATTTATCTCTTTAGTTATATTGCCTATAGTTATTTAACGTGTAAAAGTCTAGGTTAAAGTAAAGTCAAGTCAAGTAAATTTTATTTAAAACGTCGGTGGTACAAAACAATAAACATAAGCTCTGTAGAGCTTTTTAACCCGACTTATACATAAATAAATAAAAAAATAAACATGCATGCAACAAATTACAAGTACATAAAAATACATAGCTAAAATAAGCTAAGACATATAGGCATAAAAGGGAGAACTGTGTATAGATCTGAACAAGAACCCACGTGGCAAGCACCTCTTTGGACTCTTGTTCAAGATACACACACAGATGTTCCAACATAAAGCAGCAGTTAAAAAGAAGCAGCAGGTAAAAAAAACTAATAATAATACTGAATACTCAAAACTGGCACCCACATAATCAGTTAGTCTGTTAGTTGTAATAATTAATTCACAGGTTGCTGTACAAGGACGTGTGATTATGCTAAATGTGTACAATGGTGCATACAGATATATCACTTTTAGAGTTATAAGAAAAGTTAGTAGATACCAAAGGTTGTACGATATAACTGAAATAATGTTGAAAGTGGCGTTGACCACCATAAACCAAACCAAAGGTTGTAGTCAGACGCCGTAAATCATAGTACATATACTAATACAATGGTGACAAAAGGACAAAAAGACAAACACTACACAGAAAACTTAACAATGATTAACACGACCCCCCCCCCCACCCCATCAACCCTGAAACACCGGGCATGAACACAGGAAAAGCAGTATCTGCTCCACTAGTGAGAGAAGTTAATGCAGCACAACTCGGAGAGGAGCCCAGTGCATGCAAAGGTTGCGGGTTGTGTAGCGTGTTCCGCGATTCGTGCATATTAAAGGCATCTTTTATTTATAAAAGCTACAGAAGTCTAAATTGTTCACCCCCTATCCAATTCTGAATATTTCCCAGTAAAAGTCAAATGTCGTTGTCTTCGTTGTCCCATCCATCCCTCAGTTCCTTATATATCTTTGCATATTGTTGAACTTGGTGCCGTCAAAAAGATACATGAAGTATATGCCGCCGGGCGTGTGTAAGCAGCCAACAATAAATCAAGCAGTCTTTCAACCTGTAGATTTGTATTAACTCAGTGTTGAAATTATAACGTGTTTTGCAAACTGAAGGCACTTCTTTCAATAATCTGTTTAGCTTCGATGGCTAGCAAAAACGGCAAATAAAACCTACACAAAATTTTACAAGCTTGCTACTTGCGCTTTGCAACAGTAACATATTGATATATCTTGTTTTATATAAACTACTTTAGAAAAAAAATAAGACTGACCTTTTCTTTTAAGAGCAGCACAAACCTTTGTCTTATTTGATATCCTTCTATCCTCCACAAAATAATGATAATACGTAATTAAGAGAACAATCACGTGGTTAGCACAAAAACTTGAGAAAAAAATAATAAAATAAACGCCCCTTGGTAATTATTTTGTAAGGACGTTGTGCAAGTTGTTTGTAATTAATGGATTTTGTCTCCTGGTAACATCTATTAACACAGCGGATGGTGTAAACTACGGCGCGCCATATGTGTCAACTATGTTGTCATCTGGTAATATATATTACACAATGGATGGTGTTAACTACGGTGTGCCATGTGTGTCAACTATGTTGTCTTCTAGTTACATCTATTAACACAGCGGATGGTATAAACTACGGCGTGACATTTGTGTCAACTATGTTGTCTTCTAGTTACATCTATTAACACAGCGGATGGTACAAACTACGGCGTGCCATGTGTGTCAACTATGTTGTCTTCTAGTTACATCTATTAACACAGCGGATGGTATAAACTACGGCGTGCCATGTGTGTCAACTATGTTGTCTTTTGGTAAAATGTATTACACAACGGATGGTGTAACTACGGCGTACCATGTTTGTCAACTATGTTGTCTTCTGGTAACATCTATGACACAGTGGATGGTGTTAGCTACGGCGTGCCATGTGTGTCAACTATGTTGTCATCTGGTAACATCTATTACAAAGCGGATGGTGTTAACTACGGTGTGCCATGTGTGTCAACTGTTGTCTTCTGGTAACATCTATAACACAGTGAATGGTGTTAGCTACGGCGTGCCATGTGTGTCAACTGTTGTCTTCTGGTAACATCTATAACACAGAGGATGGTGTTAACTACGACGTGCCATGTGTGTCAACTATGTTGTCTTCTGGCAACATCTATAGCACAGCGGATGGTGCTAACTACGGCGTGTCATTTGTGTCAACTATTCATTGGATTTTCATTGGCCTTTAAGAAAATAATTCAATGTTTAGTGATTTTATTGGTCCCTTCTTTCCTATTGAGATTGGAAAAGGATACCACACATATAGCTAGTTTTTTTTCTACTATACCTACACCTCGAAATTGACAGTGAGGTAAGAAGCACAACGTTACAGCAGAAATATTATTTCAATTCTTCCTTTGTGAACTTTTTATTTGCATGTAGCAACATTCTTGCAGTACATGCAACTGGAGTGTATATCTTTCAGTTGATCCACTATTCCAGAGCTTGTGGTTTCTATCACGAATCCCTTGATAGAGGGTTGCTGCTAACAAGGACGCTACCCAAGGGTTCCTAATATTTAAATTAAAGTAATCACAATCCAGTCCTTCCCTCTTTGATGAATTATGACCGGGTTTGTCACTAGAGTAACCCGCCGGATGTCAATACTGGAGCAAGAACTATGAGATATGGATAATTCGTAACCGTTCACCAGATTGCGACGACGACAGTATAATATGTGTAACGCCGACTTCAACCTATTGCCAACGTAGCATTGTGTGAGTAGATGTTGCGTCAGCAGCTGTGATCTGACCAGAAAATCATTGTACTGAGAACATGCTCTAGAAAAATGTTTGAGTTTTGAAATGTAAACTCCGTACGCGGGGAAAGCTGGAATATTGCTACTGATGAAAGGGAAGTTGACTTGGAAACGTGAAGTCATCATGTTTGTAGTAGAGATTTAATCTCAATCGTCTTCCATTGTCGACTTCAAAGTAAAGGTCAAGATAAGAAGCAGACCTTTGAATGTCAATAGTATCCTTTACTTCAAGAATATGTGTGTCACTGTGTCACATCAGAGTTCTCCTCAAGATTTTAGTAAGGTTGGTGTTGCACAATCTCTAGATGTCTGTGTAGTGTTTTGTCGACAGCTGTTTGTCTTCAATTTTGTCTCATTAAATTTTAAAGAAATGTTATAATCTGTTTAAAATCCTTGATATGAACTTGCAAGGTTTCTATAGAACTTATTCTCCAAATTAATATTTGTTTGTGGGTTTTTGACACTGTGTCTACAATTGTTCTGTTATATATCTTGGAGCTGTCCCTATAAGGATTTTTGTTTGTTTTGTTTTTCAGTTTAATGACGGTGTCATTTCTATTTATGTTATTTTGTAAGTTTTAATTAATTTGCCTGTTTTTAAAAGTTCATAAACAAGCACATTAATATCCAGTGCTGTTTAATACAATTTGAAGATGACAAAGTCCACCAATAGATCTGTGAATGAGAGAGATGAAATTTGAAGCTAAACAATGATTTCGCCTCGCCACATATGGACTGCATTGTGCATAAACTATAAAATAAAATCAAAATGACATATTTTATTTTATAGATGTGCGTTGTAATAGATTACATACCTTGATAGTTATTCCTATCTGTTAATCTGTTTTATTTTTTTTGGACAACTAATGTTCTTGATGAAGTTTGTTTTCAGAAACCCGTGTGCGCACTACGTTTTATCCAATTATTAACATTTAACAATCAATCGTTTTTGAGGACTGTTTTCTTTATATTATTGTTGAGTTCATTTATAGGATTAAACGCTTCTCTTCAGGAATTCATACATGTGTAAACGGTGCCGATGTAGTCACAAGCTGAATAAACGTCCGAAGGGTGTTTATGTAAAGTTTGTGAGTGCATTGGCACCGTTTACACATGCATGAAATCCTGAAAAGAACCGTTTAATACTTATAACTCTTAAATTCAATATTGTAGATAAAAATGTATTATTCTTGCATATCCCTGATCTAAAAATCGCACAAATTAAAATTTCGCGAAATGTTGTTGACGACTTTGGAACATTCCAAGACTTCCAGTTTAAAACGTAAAGATCAGGCGTCATTTCGCTTCATGTAAGCTTCAATTTTACTCAGATTTAACTAATATAAGTTTACAAGGTAAGCTTTGTAATTATTTTTGTATATTGTTGTAAATATGACATGTTGAATTTCACGTTTTCAAGATGGAGGATCCTCGTAGTTACGGCTCCCAGATTGAAAAGTGCATCGAGTTATGAACGAAGAATGAAAAAAAAAAAAAAAAAAACAAGTGACAGTGTCCTTGTCCAATCAAAAAGCAAAGAAGCGATATAGTTTAATTCTATAAGAATTAGTTATGCATTAGTGTATTGTATATCCTTGCTGAACTTAATCCGTTTTCGTTTGGCCATTATGTTGTCTGTCCTTCGATTTATGGCCCCTGATTAACCTTATGGTATCTTCATAATGTTCTTACTTTTATTTGATGTATGCTAGAAAACAAACAGATAACGAATGGGAATCACAAACTGTAAATTGAAAAAGCAGACAATACGATGACCAAACGGGAAGGGAGAAAAAGACAGACAATACGATGACCAAACGGGAAGGGAGAAAAAGACAGATAATGATCTATAAAACACTACACATAAAACTAAAGATCGAACAAGAAGAACCTCATAAAAACGGGGTTTAATACAAATGTTCTGAGAGCTCCTGTTTTGCTATTGGGGTATATCGTATTACGCAATGTCAGGTGATAAGTTATTTAAGATGAAAGGAGGATGGAATTATTTCGCTCATGCTTACATTTTAATGTTTTATGGCATGCATACCGCTCCATATAATACTTGAAATACTACATGTTATAATATCGTGTTTGACCCTGTAAAACATGACATTTTCACACGTTTGTACTTTCACAAAAAATGTAAATTTTACAAAGACAAGCATACTTATAAATATTACCTGAAGATGTTTGTCGTACATATCTGTTTACCAATGAGGCGATCCATGATAAAATATATTCTAATTATTATTTGTTTTGTCTTCGTCTTGTGTGTTGCTAGTTTCTCTGGATTGTCTATTTTTGATTGCCCCTTCGGCGAAAAATATATATCATTATATATATGTATAAATGATAGGAATTGTTGAAATATATTAGAATATCATAATATGTAATATGACAATAAGATTAATAATAATTGTATGATAGGTATTTACTATGATCCGGCTAATTTGTCTGGTGTTATATGTGTGTAACTAATCTGACACACATATATATTATTGTTAAACTGTAACGTTGCCATATTTGATGGATGATTAAGTAGACAATTTCGGTCAATTTAAAAAGAGAAAGGATGATAATTAAGTTAATGTGTTCAATATCGTTATTTATAATATAGTATCAAATATTTTATGTACAATATTTTCCGATATTTTTACTAGTCTTCCTTTGTAAATATACCTAAAAAGTAAAGCAATTCCGAATAAGTTAAGCATATTGCATCTTGGTCGATATTGCATTCCATTCTTTCTCCTTTAAGTTTGGTACACACCAGAGAAGTTCCGAGTAAAACTATATTTGTACCGAAGCAGACGAGAGATAAACAAGACGATGGAATTATGTTGAATACATGTTGCAAAGAAATATAGTTGAATATAATTGTCACAGACTGAAATATGTGGTACTATATTCTAAAAGAGTTATTGCACTCATATTGAGGAATATTATCCCTCGCAGTATATCATATTGCACTCGCAAGCTCGTGAAATATGATAAACATGCTGTTATAGTGACAACCGGAAATTTTTAACTGTAATGGAAGCGGGAGGTTTGGCGCCGTAATTTCTGATTCAACCCACCATTTCTTTGGAAATGTCTGTACCAAGTCAGGGCCATTGCGTTTTCACAGTTTTCCGGTTGTTGACTGATTTTGTCTGTTTGTTGATTTATGAGTTTTGCCTTTCCCTTTGGAAGATTGCTCGATGTTCTGTAATTTTGTTATTACCCTTATACTGCTCGGGGCAATAGTCTTCAATATTAGTACAATAACCCTATAACATACAAAACTGTATTATAAAGTAGATATTTGGGTCAATAAAACTAGTGTAACCTCGTTTTGACTTTGATATGTCTGAAGCAATGTGTTGTAATTAACTTACGCATGATATTCCCGAGTTATATACCCAACATATTAGAATAGTCAGTCTCATATATTCTGTTGCTCCAAACAGAACCCCGTAGTTTAGAATATGACATATGTTGTCCGCTGCTGGATATGGGAAACGAATTAAGTATTACCTTGCCCTTAAGATGCGATTTAGATAAATACGTCTTACTTAGATGAGATGTCACGCCTTTAGCTGCTCCTAGTGAGGGAAAATTGTTTTAAACTGTTAGTCGCAACATTTTCAGACCCTATTTAATGTCCATAAGTATGTTCTCATCGTCTATATAGCTGAAATACAGGTAAACGATAAAGAAGAAGTGATCAATCATTCTAATTGGCTACGGATATGTACGCATAAAAATCAAAACAACGATGAGCATTCGAATTTTCCATTTGTTAAATTTTCTTTTTCAGTGGCCATATTTGTGCTGATTTTACATTTTTGGAACTTTGTTTCATTTTTCTAATTCCAATCGTTTTCTACCATCATCTACTTTGTATTTTGTTTTGTTTTTTCCCCTAGTTATCCCTTATTGTAGACCTTTGTCCGGTTCCCCGACGGTGTGGTAGTATTTGTTTCGCATTGTATTATATCGTAATTTGNGTCATATCGTTGGAATGCAGGGGAAAACACATTAATTCTCATTTTCAAAGACATAGTTTCCATATTTCCGGCAACTGTAAGCTCCAAATTTCTTTTTTAAAAAGTTGTCGGATTGTACAGTCACACTGAAAGCGATCGAACAGTAATTCGACATTGGTGAAAGAAGGGCAACAAATAACGAGACGTCATACACAAAATGTAGTCTTACTGAGAGTATTGTAAACAAAATTGTAAATATTAATTCGATCCTTGTTATTTGTTTAAAATTTGTTTTTATTGACATGTTAGATAAACTTATTACATACATAGTGTGTTGGTACAAGACTGTGTATCAGGTCTTGCCGGTTACGTGAACTAACCGCATCACAACTCGTCGCTGTCGCGACTCGTAGTGATACTGGTTCACACAACAGGCTCGAACTGATCCTGATACAAAGTCTTGTACCATCACACTATGTATGTAATGGGTATTTATTTCCGTCTGCTAACCACGCAAAGGGAAAATGGCGAAGAAAAGATTTGCTTCCCATACAGAAGCAGAAATTTTAGAAAATACTTCTTCTTCTTCTTTGTCTAAATACTTCTACTTCTTTCAATCGCCTTTTCTTCGTCTTCTCTAAATACTTCAACTTCTTTTCAAAAGCACCCAAACCGAAATGATTCATATACAACGTTTAAATACAACGTTACTTGTTTTCAAAGATATGACGTTATAATACAATACATGTTCGCGTACTTTTTTTCCCGTACTTTTTCAACAACAAAAAATCAAATTCGTTATCTGCGCCTCAGGGTGTATGAATTTTCAACACCGGTGTAAAATTCCGTACACCCCCGATTACATCAAGATAACTAATATTATGTCCCTGTAGTATAACACAACTTTTAAAATAACAAAGATAAACATACATTATATTGTCTGTCCTTCTTTGATTTACAGCTTCTCAATCCCATTTGGTATCTTCAAAGTTTTCTTGCAAATTAATATTATTTTTGAATGACCTTCAGCAAAAAAGTTGATCATTATATATATGTATAAATGATAGGAATTGTTGAAATATATTAGAATATCATAATATGTAAAATGACAATAAGATTAATGATAGGTATTTACTAAGGCACGGCTAATTTGTCGGGTGTTATGTGTGTAACTAATCTAACACATATATATTATTGTTAAACTGTAACGTTGCCATATTTGATGGATGATTAAGTAGACAATTTGGGTCAATTTAAAAAGAGAAATGATGATAATTAAGTTAATGTGTTCAATATCGTTATTTATAATTTAGTATCAAATATTCTATGTACAATATTTTCCGATATTTTTACTAGTCTTCCTTTATAAATATACCTAAAAAATAGAGCAATTCCAAATAAGTTAAGCATATTGCATCTTGACCGATATTGCATTCCATTCTTTCTCCTTTAAGCTTGGTACGCACCAGAGAGGTTCCGAGTAAAACTATATTTGTACCGAAGCAGACGAGAGATAAACAAGACGACGGAATTATATTGAATACATGTTGCAAAGAAATATGGTTGAATATAATTGTCACAGACTGAAATATTTGGTACTATATTCTAAAAGGGTTATTGCACTAATATTGAGGAATATTGTCCCTCGCAGTATATCATATTGCACTCGCAAGCTCATGAAATATGATAAACATGCTGTTATAGTGACAACCGGAACCTTTTAACTGTAATGGAAGCGGGAGGTTTGGCGCCGTAAAATCTGATTCAATCCACCATTTCTTTGGAAATGCCTGTACCAAGTCAGGGCCACTGCGGTTTTCACAGTTTTCCGGTTGTTGACTGATGTTGTCTGTTTGTTGATTTATGAGTTTTGCCTTTCCCTTTGGAAGATTGCTCGATGTTCTGTAATTTTGTTATTACCCTTATACTGCTTGGGGCAATAGTCTTCAATATTAGTACAATAATCCTATAACATACAAAACTGTATTATAAAGTAGATATTTGGGTCAATAAAACTAGTTTAACCTCGTTTTGATTTTGATATGTCTGAAGCAATGTGTTGTAATTAATTTACGCATGATATTCCCGAGTTATATACCCAACATCTTATAATAGTCAGCCTCGTGTATTCTGTTGTTCCAAACGGAATCCCCGTAGTTTAGAATATGACATATGTTGTCTGCTGCTGGATATGGGAAACGAATTAAGTATTGCCTCGTCCTTAAGATGCGATTTAGATAAATACGTCTTACTTAGATGAGATGTCACGCTTTTAACTGCTCCTAGTGAGGGAAAATTGTTTTGAACTGTTAGTCGCAGAATTTTCAGACCCTATTTAATGTCCATAAGTATGTTCTCATCGTCTATATAGCTGAAATACAGGTAAACGATAAAGAAGGAGCGATCAATCAATATAATTGGCTACGGATATGTACGCATAAAAATCAAAACAAAGATGAGCATTCGAATTTTCCAGTTGTTAAATTTTTTTCAGTGGCCATATTTGTGCTGATTTTACATTTTAGGTTCTTCGTTTCATTTTTCTAATTCCAATCGTTTTCTACAATCGTCTACTTTGTATTTTGTTTTGTTTTTTCCCCTAGTTATCCCTTATTGTAGACCTTTGTCCGGTTCCCCGACGGTGTGGTAGTATTTGTTTCGCATTGCATTATATCGTAATTTGTGTTTTATTCCGACGATGCAACAGCTGTACGTAATAAGCGTCATACCACTCTTGCCATGTATTTGTTAAGGCTATCGTTTGTGCCTCTGTTTTTATGATCTTGTGTTGGATGTATGACTGTTCTGACAGTGTGGTAATTTTGTTTTTCAATTTATCCCTTATTTCAAAACGTGTTGTATACATCGTTTGATAAAAAAAAAAAAAAAAAAAAATGCCACACTATCGGAACAATTCCAAACCCAAGTATCAACATCGTAGAAAGAAGCAAAATCGATACCCTTAGCACACAAAGACATGACCTCTGACCCTAACACACAAAGACATGACCGCTCTGCTTCCTGGATTGGTACATGCACTTCAAGGAAAAGTTGCGGTAGTTAAGCCCAAACCTCCTCTACAGTCAGTTAAGTGCTTTACTAGTTTCAATTGTCTGTATCTAATTCATGTTTATTTGTCTCTCCCTTTCCGTGTTGTTGATTTATGCCAACAATGTAAACAGATCGGTCGTTAACATCTACCGTTCAGTAGTGTCCAGGTATTATAAATGCTTGATTAAAGGTAGACAAATAAAGCAAGGTACCAGATGCTGCTAGGCAGGGAACAAGCCATAATTTATGTTGTTTTCGTCACTAAATCTTGATATAGGGGTTGATATATGTCGTACGATGTATCTGATTTTCAAATTGAACTTTGCTCTTACCATCAGGTGACGTTATTATGTTATTGTTGTTTATCGTAGAACTGCAATGTTGATAAAATGTTTTTACCTTGACCTTCACATTGAAATCGACAACGGAGGAAGAATAAATTCAAAACTCTCCGACAAACACGATGACTTCACTTTTTCAAGAGTCAACTTCCCCTTCATGAGTAGCATAGAGCCTGTGCCCAGTATAGTCATTTTCTAGAAGAAATCAAACAGAGGACACAGGAATGGATCTAGGCGACAGTCGCGATTGCACAATAATAAAGGTGATCTAAAGGATCTAAATGTTGACTTGCGATAGAATCTGATAAACTATACGAAGCCAGAAAATTGAGCAGTTATATATTATGTGTGCTATGAGTATCTATTTTGCCTTTTTCTGCGATTTTTCTATTAAATTTTGCAACAGTTCCGACAGTTTAGTATTTTAGTATTTCATTTATTATTTCTCATTACGAGTTGCTGAAAAGGTTTATATAGGCATTATACGATTTCTAAATTCTGCTTAACAGCTGAATCAACATATTTAACACTTTGTGTATCTTGCTCAACCAGTTGGGTGATCCTGATCCTGTATGAGAAACGTTGGGTCTTATTCACATATTTTGGCTGCATTCAGGGTGCGCTACCTGATATGTCATAGGTTAGACATGTCTTATGGTTCTATATAAATAAAATGAAAAACATAAATTACCACACAATTAAAAATAATATATCATAATCGTCAGAAGTGGCAAAATCGATACCCCTAAACACACAAATACATGACCTCTGACCCTAACACACAAATACATGACCTCTGACCCTAAACACACAAATACATGATCGACCGTTTTCATATCAGATTCTTTTTTTTTTATATAACAACGCTTTCCATTTATTTGTGTGGGTCGGCATTTTACTTATGACCGCAACATTTTATTAAGAGAGGAAGTTTTGACCCATCAAACTAGGGAAATATCACAACCTTTTATCTAGTGTATATACCAATCCAGAAAAATGAACGATTTATTATTTATGTGTGTTCGTCGTATCGACTGTGTTTATGTTTCAGATGAGATATTTTTATCTGCTCTGACCGTTTGGGGTTAGGGTTATGGTGTTTAATGACACTTTCAACAATATTGTAGTAATATCGTGGCTGTCAGGTTTATTGGTGGAGAAAACCGGAAATTAAAGGATCGGGTCAGCTTCATTTCATTTTTCTTGCGAAGTCCATGCTTCAAGCGAATAAAAACACAAGTCGCGGAGAGCAGTTGGTACACATACGAATACCAAGTGTCTATGACTAATAGAAAAAACCTCTAGCACGCATAGCACAAAATATGTTGTCAGTAAGAAATTGTAACATTGCGATGATGTCAGTTTAGGAGAACACTTGATGAATCCAGACAATTGTACCTATATTATTTACATTTCTTGTTTACGTTAAGTTAAGTTAGTTCTTAAATATCAGAATTCCATGTTTAAAAAAAAGGAATATAAACATGGGGTCTGGCCTATATATAATCTTATTTTTTCCCAATACATTACAAACGATTATTCATAAATGTCAAAATTTGAACCTTTTTCGATTAAATATCTACTAGCAGAAATTAAATCACAAAAAGCATATATACATTGTAGATCCAAATGTGGCAAAAGTCAAAGCGCAGAAAACAACAATCTACGGAGAAAAACGTACGACATATACAAGGACAGAGAACGGTATATCATTATAATGTGACATAGTGTTGCATCCGTAGAAAATTATATGTTGCATAATGTGCATAGATTAAGCGAATTAATGTGTGCTTTATGTTACTTTCAACAATATAAGGGTAATAACAAAATTACCGAACACAGAGCAATCTTCCAAGGGGAAAGTCAAAACTCATAAATCAATAAACAGACAAAATCAGCCAACAACCGGGAAAATGGGAAACCGCAATGGCCCTGACTTGGTACAGGCATCTCTAAAGAAATGGTGGATTAAATCAGATTTTACGGCGCCAACCTCACGTTTCCATTACGGTTCAAAGGTTCCGGTTGTCACTATAACAGCATGTATAACAATACTGGAACAAAATAGGTAAAATAGTAGTCAAACAGTATTAAATTCAGTTAGGAAGGTATCTAATACATCTCGTGAACCATCACCATCAATAACTATGAGTCCTTTGAAGTATTTTAATTACGAATGTAAATGACAAAAACATTTTTACGTCACACATTCACAGAAAATATTTTTGACATTGTAACCACGTATAACAAATCCTTATCTTTATACATTTTCACTTTATGAAAATATATCTTTTACCATTGTATCTGCAGAGACAGAATATATTCCGACAAAATCTTGATATCGGAATATACACTTTTTAAGAGATCGAATAAGGCGAATCTTTTTATAGCCCTGGTCCAGTAGCCTGTTTTTCAGACAATGATGACGCTTCAAGAAATCAGAATAATTGCTACTGGTTCTTGCATAACGAATCAATTGCGAGATGTAAGCACCATATGCAGGAGAAGCTGGTATATTGCTGCACATATTAGGAAAATTTATGATTTCAAAATTGAAGTCGTCTCGTTTATGATAAATTTGAGTACTGAGTTGACCACTGTCGTCAAATTCGAGGTATAAGTCAAAAAATGACGTGGACGAAGCTGTATCTGTGGTCTCTTTAATTTCCAGCTCTGGAGGATATATCAATGGAAGAAATTCTGCAAATCTAGAATTATTGATAGATAAAACGTCATCAATATACCTGTATGTGAAATTAAAAGCCTCTAGCTTCATGAATCTTCTTATCTTTAACAAGTTTTTGAAGAAACTCCGACTCATATGAGTATAAAAATAAATCGGCTAGAAGAGGGGCACAATTCGTACCCATTGGTATGCCGACGACCTGCTGAAACAGTGTCCCTCCAAAGGAGACAAATATGTTATCGATGAGGAATTCCAGCATACTGATCACTTGTTCCTCGGAGTAGCATGTTTTACCTTTTTGAATTTTGTTAGAAAAATATGTGGAATTGTAACCTAACACAACAAATTTTGAGCCATCGTTTCTATGACTGAAAGCTTTGTGGATTGTTTCTTTTAAGCGGGTTTTTAATTTGTCATGCGGTAGGGTGGTATATAGAATTGAAAAATCAAACATTTTGATGGAGGATACTTGAGAAAAAGATCTTGATTTAAGGTTATCCAAAAGATCTTTCGAGTTTTTCAAAATCCACATGTGATTTATGCCACTACGCGAGTAAACAGTTTCACAATATTTCTGTTGTCCCTCTTTTACTGCAGACAGAATCTTTGTTAGGTGAATAGACAATTCTTTCATCGAACAAGTTGATGATCCCGCTATGTACCTTTCTTTGTATGGTGTCTTATGGAATTTAGGTATCCAATACAAATAGGGTATATCCTCAGACTCTTTACCAGAGGGAATGTTTAAAGAGGTTATGAAGGATCTGTGGTTAGCTAGGATTTCATCTTTGTCGAACGAAGTTGGTTTGTATTTGGTATTACCAGAGGTGTTGTTATTTATGCCTAATTCCTTGATTAGGTATTACATACAAACACGATGTTGTTGGAAGCCTTGTCCGCAGGAACGATAACATATTTGTCATGAAGAGAGGAAAGACACTTAACAACTTCTTGGTCTTTAAATACAGACTTAGGTCGACTATTAACACAATTTTTGAGTTTGTGAATCCGACCTTGTGCTATAGACCTAATTGTTCTAACCCAGTCGGACAAGGACTCTAGCTCAGGATCTTGGTCTACTTCTCTCTTTATCCACCCTCTGACATAATCTTCAACAGCATCCATAATTATCTTGAAATTATGTTTCCAATTGATGTGTTGAGGTTTTCTGAATTTAGGACCATGAGAAATCACCTTTCGGAGACTCTCATGTTGAATGATATTCAGATCACCAGTGATTACATGTCCAAATGGGTTATATCGAAAAGGAGAGTGGGAGCAGTCACAAGTCAGAGGGATATTGAGGTACTCTTCTATGTTAATATGTCAGTTATATCGAGACGGTCAGTTTAGTTGTTGAAGATGCAATAGTCCGTCCAAGATGTTGATGCAAATCCTCTAGATAAAAGTTTATAACTATGATTCACAAACAACAAACAAATGACAGAAATCAGTCAAACAAACACAAAATACATCGTTAAATTACCCCTTTTGGTATCCTAAATATGTTCTAATATCCAGGTAAACAGACATAAAAATGCGGACTCAAGTGATATTTGCATATTTTATTGTATTTCAAAACATACATATAGTTGCACAAAGTTTATATAACAATAAAAATATAAAACAGTTATTTGGTCAACAAGTAGGAGTACATGTATCTAAAAAGGTCATCATAATTTTAGAATTGCCTTTGATTTGTAATAAAATGGAAAACGAAAAAATCACATAATGTCGGAAAAATTCAAAAATCAAATATCAAAACATACAATTTCACCAACATTTTTTGGTGTTTATTGTTTGGATTGCAGTTATATTTTACGACATACTTGACCGGCACTGTTTAACTTTATGTTAAAAACATAAATATAACCTCATTTGATAACAAAACACGTTCTCACTGTACACTGTGGCTCTTTATGAGGCCGGTTAAATCTAACCAAATATATTATCGCAGTCGTCCATCACAGCTTCACTAACTATTCCAAATAGACGTATGGGTTATCTCAGAACAGTGCGAAATATTGTCATTGTCATTGAGGACTCTTGTTCGTTTTGGCGGATATTGAATATTATGATGAGGTGACTACATTGTATTTAAATACCTTTACATATTGTAACATCACTGAGATCAATATGACTGGAAAAGATATCAGTCTATGTGCATTTATATTCCCCAAGAGAAGGGGGTATATTTCATATTCTATGTTTCGAGAAATTTATCAAAATAAAGCCAATTTGCTACTTTTAAGAAAGCAAGTAATTTTTAGTCATATTCTTTCAAAACATTTGGAAATAATGTTAACTATATTCGAACCACATAGATGGTGTAATGGCTAGCTCTAGATCGTGGGTAACAAGGTTCGATCTCCTCTCGTGTCAAACCAATACTTTTAAAATTTGTTTTTGTTGCAGCATGAATGAGTTAGAGCAAAGGCTGGTTTTCTAGGATATGTGTTTGAGTAAATGGAGAGAAAAATCTACCTGTTGACAGTTGTTTCAATAAGATATCAATGCAATGGTTCAACTAAGAGCGTGGATCTGGTACAAAACAGACAGCATCCTCATCTTATTAAGTGTAACTTTTTCCGTCATGATATAGCTGAATTGATTAACGTGGCGTTAGACAAAAGTCTCTCACTCACTCACTACATAAAATCTATCCGGGGTGTTTATGGTATAAAGCCACCTTAAACATAAAATTAACCTTTTGAAAATCTTTGATAATCATAGTCTACGAATCAACAAATGATTTAGTATTAGAATTGCATATAAAAATAACAGGGTGACAGGGTTACAATATACTTTGTCACACTCTCAAATATATTCTATTGATTTTAATACATTGAATGTTCCCTTCTGTCACTTTAAAATAATATGTTACCCTTCTGAATTATTTTTTCAAATCATATTTTGATTCTGTAAACTTTTAGCGTGTCATAATAGAAAAAAAAAACCAAAACAATGGATAGTTAAACTATCCAGGTTCACAAGAGGGTGATATGCAAACAAATTGTCAACCGCTCCGCAGAATGACAGACTAAAATGTTAACTTCTTGTAAACCAATGAAAATGTAGGATTTCCATGCAAATTTACATACATATATAACGATAATAAATAAACAATAAAATATTTGTGTTTGATATTTACTCCATAAAAATACTATGAACAAGGTTTCAAGGATGGTGAATTTTGTCACTAAAAATGAATAAATGAGTCTGGTTATATTATAACTTCAATACTCAAGCTTTAATATGTAGAAACAAATCATTAACAAATGTACAAATGACGATTTATGACTGAAGTTGCATAGTTGTAAGTTTAATCGCTGTTACATTTCATATATTTTAGGTAATTTTCAGTCTCAATATATGTTGTCCGTGTTTTTGTTTCCCAATAATTCGTTATAGAATTTTTCTGGAGATACAAATAAGAGAAGGGAGAGATTCTTTCTGTCTCTGAATAAATGCATACGCTTTTTCTTTTTAATAAAGAAAGCGTACACAGGTACAAAAGAGATATTGAGGTATGATAATGTTTTATGACTAGACATAAACAAAGATGAATTTATTAACAAAATCTCCCAAACCCAAGAAATCCCCAAATAAAATGAAGATTAGAGGTTTACGACATTATTCGTCATTTATTTATGTATTTACGGCATATTTTTCATCATGTTTGCTGATAATGGTGTTATTAATACCTTTCGCATATAAATACAGAAAATCCATCAACATGCGTGATCAATAAGCTTTCTAATAAAATTATAATAAATTGGGTTCTTTATGAAGATATGTTGCAATAAATACCGTTGTGGCCTTCTTGACTACAAGAATATGATGTTAGACTATAACATTAAGGTAAAAATATGAAATGTACAAATATTAATATCGAAATACGGACACAAGTAATTATACAAAGACCTGAAACGTACATATATATTACAAAAAATTATTTGAAGCCAAAGTACGTTGTCTACCATAAGCATGGGCAACAGGAAATTCATTTATTACCTCCCCTTTCCCGGCATATATAAAGGGAGATAACCTACTTAAGCTTATAATTATATATTATTATTCTCTGTAATCACGATTTGTGAATACTGATTGAACGACATGAACCCTTTCTATTTGCGTTCATATCATGGCCAGTCTTTTCTAGTTCTTCTAGATAGTTTAAATTTGTTGGTAGAGATAAAAGCGATAGCTTACGAGTCGCCCTTTTATCAAATATGTCCTGGTTCCTGACAGAACGTACAGATTCTTGAGAAATCGTTCTCTGTAGGTATGGAATTCGTGGTGGCGGAAAACTGGTTTCCGTCATAACTTGTTGCGATGAAGAGTAAATCGGTACAGACTTTGACCGACTAGTTCTTTTCTTTACATATTTCGACGGTTTCTTTATTTTCTGAAAGCAGACAAACGCACAAATGAAATAATAAACAATTATATTGCTCATCGCTTCGCAGCAACACAACGGGTGTCACATGTGGAGCAGAAACTGCCAATCTCTCCTCGATCACCTGAGTTCACCCCCTTGTTCGTAGTTGGGTTGATGTTGCTCGATCATTAGTTTTTTGTGTAATACTATGTTGATCGCTCTTTGTACTTTTATGGCTTCTGGTGACCCCTTATGTCTTTTCGTCAGTTGTCTCAACTTGTAAAAAATATAACAAATCCTTATCTTTATACATAATGATAGAACAATGTAGTTTTCATTGTTATGTTAATTAATAAATCTAATAGATCTCCTGTAATACTGCTCTCGATTGAACCGCATTGAATGAAGAAATTTAATAAACTTGATAATGCACTCATAGCATAATAAGAATCAAAGCTTAGATACTTTGTAATTGAGTACATACTTATGACTGTGCATACAAAAGTGTGTATTTGTGTGAAGTAAATGCAAGCTATATACTCAAGAGGTGATACAATCGACGTCACCGAATCTAAAACATTATAATGCAAAGTGTATTAATGTGCTAAGGTTTAAAAAAAAATTGTCAGTCTAGAAATATTAAGTAATGATAAAAAAACAGTATGTCTTATCACAGTGTGTTTTATGAATAATAGTGTTTTGCTGTATATTTTCCGTTATCATTGTACAGTTTTTGAAGATTTTTTCCAGTGGAATCCACCTCTTTACTTGATGTTTATTGTAACAAATACAATTAGTAAGAAATGATATGGATGTAAATATGATATGATAAGATATGATATGAATGATATTTATGATAATAAAATACAATGTCCTTTCCACATCAAGTCCTTTATCAGCCCATTAACAATATCAGACCTTTCATGTAATATTAAATTATTGGGGTGATATATGATATAGAAAAGATTATTTGTTATCTTTTATTCATATATTATGTTTCTCTATAATTCGTCAAAATATAAATCCAGTGTTAAGAATTAATGTTGTTAATACACCTTAACAGGTAAGTATGTCAAGAATATAAAATTAATTCATTATTCATAATTAATTGTAATAAATCCCATCCCTTACAGTGTTATCTTGTCAAAATGGTGTTGTTGATATATGTTGACTAAGACACAGTAACAAGTGATCATACTTAGGGGAGGGTCTACTTTATCATACTTAGGGGAGGGTCTTCTTTATCATGTTTCAGTGCACAGTAACAAGTGATCATACTTAGGGGAGGGTCTACTTTATCATGTTTCAGTGCACAGTCACAAGTGATCATACTTAGGGGAGGGTCTACTTTATCATGTTTCAGTGTTGATGATGTTGCTTCATGTTGTTTTCTTTAACTTTGTCAATATTTTCTTTTTGGCCATTGTGTTGTCTGTCCTTCTTCGATTTACGGGATCTGATTACCCCTTTGGTATCTTCAAACTATTCTTATGGATACCCCTAGTACACATATACATAACCGCTCACTTTTTTTGACTTGGTACAGGCATTTAATAAAAGAAAGTGACGGGGTTAAAATAGTGTCATGGACTCCAATCTCCCGTCATGCAAGTGCTTTCCATATGTGAAACATACCAACCCTCACATATAACTGGGTGAGCACCGTTTTTGTAAGAAAATAACTATTTTGAAAATTAGGAATTTAAATGTCATATTTATTCGTACGAAAATAATTAATTTTAATTTGGATTAATAAAAAATCTTTGGAAACAGAGGCAAACTCCACGCCCTTTGTACACACATGACCGCTCACCTCCCTGTCTTGGTACGTGCGCTTAAACAAAAAGTGCTGTGGTTAAAGTATTTCCACTGGTGTAAATAAGGAATGTATAGGTCATTTCATTGCACGACATGCAGGAATGGGGTAGCACGCATTCGGAATATGGAATACAAATTTGAATAATACTTCTGGCCATTTTTTTTCATACCACAGACATCCACCCTCGTGCAAGGTTTAGAGCTAAAGTTATGTAAAGATCATGCAAATGTATTAATTCATTATCATTGAGTCAATTTTAGGAAGCAAGGCAATGTAACCTGTGCATATACAATGAAACAAAAACACATGAACTACGTACAATGCAAGTGAAATCTGGACAACACTTTAATAGCTGAAAAAGAACAATAGTATTTGCACAATCAAATATCAAACAATATACAGGGTTTTCCTCATATTTGAGTTTATTATATAGTAATAAATATTTTCCTATCAATTTCAATGGAGAATAATCGTGCAATATATCCTTGTATTTACACGCTAAGCATCATCATTTTCGGAAAACTACTGATGCGTTCCGAAATTGGTCTTAAATTTATTGTATCATATGTCGTTTGGTAAATAAAAATGGCGGAAGATGATATTACCAGGCTGCTGCAAAAAGCAGAATTTGAGGAAATTCTACCGGAGGAACGCAATGAGGATGGTATTAATGTCGACAAACAATAATATTATTGATAAAATGTATATTGCACTAGTTTACATATGAATATTTGAAGTAGTTCAATATTCCACTTAAATATAATAAAATACACAACATTTATATAAAAAAATGCTTTAGGCATACAATATTTATTACTATATAATAAAAGGGTTATTGCATGAATATTGTTGGATATTGTTCCTCGCAATATGATATACTGCTCGGGACAAGATTCACCAATATTCATGCAATAACCCTATAATATCGTAGATTAGTAAGGAATATGATATACGAAATTTTGCGGAACTAGTGAACGAACTACATAACTTCATATTTCGGCAGAGGTATGATTTTGTAACGCCATTCGAAACAATATTTCTATCTTAAATGGCGGTCTTCCTTTATGCTGGAGCTAATCGGATTGTAGGGAATAAGCAACCAACTTCCGTAAATTGCTGAAAAACTTAATCATATAGAGTTGTCTCGAGTACAAATGATCACTGGTGCTTACTACAGGAAGTTGTAAGACTAACTACAGGAAGTTGTAAGACTAACTACAGGAAGTTGTAAGACTAACTACCTGCAGATCTAGACCCCACTTTCATATTTCTGTGAAGGACTGATATGAATAGGAAAAGAATCGGGTAATATTAGACGGCATTCCAAATGGCTTTTCTTTAAATAATTACACTTGGCATAATTTTCAAAATTAATCTTAATAACATGTAATCATCCCTCCTGAAGTGACCCGACTTTAACTATATGGTTGTTGTTGCTATGATACTGATCTAAACATGTTGTTGCTATGATACTGATCTAAACATGTTGTTGCTATGATACTGATCTGAAACGACTAAACAATATTATTGAGTTAGAGGAAAACTGCTGTAACATAATTATATAAAGCACAGTTGAGAAGGAAGCATCTGCACATTAACAAACAGAGGGAAAATTGTTTAAAGAAAAAGCACAAAAATTAGGTATGAAACAATTGAATTAATAATTACCATAGGAAATTGTCTGAAACGAAAAATTCATCATTGCAACATATGTTTAATGATTCAACACTCGCTGGAGCATTTGATTTGGAAACTCCCATAATAGTATTAGTAATTAAGGACGTGCGAGTGAATTATATCAATCTTTTTCCTAATGAAAAAAAAAATCAACATTTTCGTTCTTGACTTCAAGTCATTTTTAGCATTTCTCCGTATATAAACGCTAGAGAAAACCGAAGGGGCAATCAAGAATCGACAATATAGAGATACTGGCAACATGAGGCAAATAATGAAACTAAAAAAATGAGCAACACGGACCTCACCAAAATTTGGAGTTAACAAATGCATGTGTTCCGTAAATAAAATTTACATATTCTTGATTTCAAAGCTTAAAAAAATGACTTTAACTGGGAAAATAGTGTTATCTATTGGAATACTAAACTATATTAGTGGCACTACTCAAGTCAGAAACACCAAAAATACTGTATTCTCTCTACACTTCGTATCTCTCTAACCAAGCTATGTGATCTTCAAACTATATGTAACTATCTAACATCAGCCATGTTTCAGAACTCTATCTACGAGTCTAGTATTACATGTATATACAAAGATTACAGAAAAAAAATATTTATTTACCTTTTCACTTTGATTCCTAATCAAATGTCTTCCAGGTAAAAGATCGTCCAACCATTTTAAATCATGCTCTGTAAAGATAAGTTCCAATGCCTTCCGAATGAAACATGTTCCGAGAACCTACAAATAAGAACAAACCTGACTAATGATGTCAAGCACAATACGGAGTTATCTTTCCTACACTAGTTAATGGATTTATTTCCTTATTGCTAATGTATGTTTTAATTCTAGAAGGCAAATGATAAAGCATAGAATTAGGTCATACTTTCCTGTTGTGCCAAGTAAAATAAAATGAAACAAGTTCAAATATGAATTTGCTAATATTGATTTACAAAAATCAAGGGAGAAAAGTAGAAATATTTTTTTTTTATTTTAACTATAATTTCTATCACACCTGACAGGTATTCTTACATTTATCTATATGTATATGAATGTTACGTGTTTAGATAACAATAATACGAATGGTGGATGTTTAACGGTTGGAATATTTGAAATTGGTTTCGTAGGGATATCAAACCTTCTTACTGTTTTATACAAAACCGTACACATAATTAGTGAAGCCCTTTGGCTTTTGGGAGAATTGACATTTAAGAAAAAAAAAAGATCAATATATTTGTTATGCTTAAAACAACTTACCATCACAGGAAATCCTATCGAGATGGCCTTGAAGCTTTTAACTAACCACAGGATGGCAAGGCATAATACCTGGATACCAGTAAATATATGGACCTTTTTTAATGGAACATGACGTAGATATTTATAGTCTGGTTGATATTTCTGTGGCATAAACAGGATGGCAAATCTATCTACCAGCTGTAAACAATTGATAATAATAAAGTTTAACCGTGATGGTTGACAATTTAAACAATCATTGCAATACCTACACTCCTCTATCAAATCGTAAAACTTCGTAAAACGTAATAAGTATAAACAGCAAATATATCGATTGATTGATTGGTGTTTAACGTCCAGCGAGTAATTTTACAGCTATATTCAGGACGAACAAATATATCTACCTGTTGTAACATACATTACACCAAAATATCAATACGAGGACAGATATTGTGAGAAATTGTAGTCCTAATATTGACGTGGTTTCACTCTCTTTCTATTATCTGTGTTGACAGTGATCTTCATTTATCAAAACTCATACTGACTCTTATTCACTTTCATTTGATAATAATATAATAATACAAATACAATCTGTTGTATTATTCAATACGAGGTTTATTGGGCATAAGGATCCCATATAGACCTCAGCATACAACCTCGTTCACTATTGGTTTATTAGGAAAATAAGAACCATTGCCGATCTCTAAAAAAGACTATAATTGAATAATATGACTGTGTATGTTACGCGTTGGAGGTCAAGCCATGTTCCGAATATATTAATTTTAATAATAGCACATTCAGACATATTGTTGCTATCGCGCTTATCGTTGCCATGTCTGAATCATTGTGTTTTAATGTAGGAAGCGAAATATTTAATATATTTACCTGCATGCCTTTTAATGATGCTACACCCATATATAGAAATACACCATACAACACAGGCATTGGAATATACTATAAAACAAAAAATAAACATTGAATAGGTATTGCTGAAAATAATTTTTTTTATTAATTATATCAAGAAATATGGAAGTGTATCACTCGCGGAATTGCCCAACGTCAGTTTGAACCATGAACTACTTTCCTCTGCTAATCGATGTTCTGAAAAGGAGGAGGGCGTTTTCAATAATAATTCCATGAGAAGATTTCATATTTGACCACAGCAGTCATGTATATGTGTATTAGAGGTACGTTTTTGTCCACTGTTTTCACGATATTTCTATTACATGTTTGAGTTGTCGCGACAGTGTAGCATTTGTGTATTTCATTTTGCCATATTCTGCAATAAATGATATTTTCATCTACTGCATATTTTCCACTACAGCACATTTTCCTATGCGGCACATTTTCCTCTACGGCACATTTTCCACTACGGCACATTTTCCTCTGCGGCACATTTTCCTCTAATTCAGATTGTTTTCTACTCCATATTTTCCTTTACTTACTTGAAGCACTGAAGTAATCAAAACTGCCAAGCCACTGAATATTCCTACCAATAATGCTGTAACTCGTTGTTCCCTGAAAACAGATTAAACATATGTGATGCGTAACCACACATACAAGCAAAACAATGTGCCCAAGTACGAATTTTTATTAATTTTCGCTGTTAGTTTCAGCTGATCATTTATCAATGTATTGTATATACAGGGGCGGATCCAGGGATGGGGTGGAACACCCGCCCCCCCTAAAATTGGAGAAAACAAAATTTGGCGTAAAATCGTGATTTTTCACACGAAATACTCCAAAAATTTTCGCGCCTCGCTCCGCGCGATTATTTTAAGTGCGCCCCCTAACTTGAAATCCTGGATCCGCCCCTGATATATGTTGACTGCAGAAAATGACGATACATTTACAACTATGGAACAGCACATCACCTAAATACTTAAGCCAAAACAAATTCTCATTCGATGCTCCCCTCCCTACTGATAAACAAACTTGTATGTCATAACTTTGACATTTAATTTAAAATTGATAAGACGAAATGGGATTAAAGATTGATGTCGACAAGGAAATTAATTATACAGACGTTCATGAGAATTCGACTTAAGTCTTTACTTCAGAAGTTGTTCAGTTGCCATCAAATACTAGTATAGGTTGCTAGAATGTTTCTACACGCATTTATTCGCATAATTTTTATATGTATTGAACATCATACCTTACTCCAAGGAATGTTGGTTTTTCACCCGGAGCCGTGCATTCCGATTCCTTTCTTAAACTCATCACATGAGCCAGTGCCGACACAGTGGCGGCAACATACCATGGTAGACCAAGAACTGACAGTAATACAATCAGGAAGGCAACAACTAGCATATCTAAATGATAGCCACCACCTTTCTACAAGAAACAGAAACACATTACATTACCCATTATATATATTTTTACAGATTCTTGTGCAACGCTTGGAGTATTTTTGTTCTTGAATTAGTAAGATGGGGTCTACAATGAATTCCTATACGCGAGGGACATATTTTTACAACCCCACTATTATTCAAGATATTCGGACTTGCGTTTTAAAATATCGGAAAGTGTTGTTTTGCCTACTCCGAATTTCTCGGGTGAATTTTACAAGAAAATATGTTTTATGGACCGGACAGTACCACCGATGTTCGGAATACAGAGAATCCGGTTTTTAGAGGAACATTTTACTTAAATATATAGGGGAATATGCCGGACCAAAATTAAATGTTCGGTTTTCAGAGAGGCCGGTTTTGGGGAGTTCCATTGTATTAATTTTGGAATTGTTCCGACAGTGCGGTATTTGTGTTTGCTTTTCAATTTATTGACATGATTTTCCCCGTACTGCAAGCTTCAAATAAAATACGTCAACGTGACTGTTACAATGAACAACTACATTGGTTTTGCATGTATACTTACTTTTAGTTTATTTTCCTTTCTGTTTACAATAACTGATGTTATTTGTTGGTCCATAAAGATCAAGATTGTTGTCAACAGTGCTGGAACAGCTGCTACTAATATTAACCACCATGGATTCTTGCTACTGATTGGATTTATAAACCAGCCTCGTCCTGGTTTGGTGGGCTGTGATGCAAAATACATTACAATATATATTTGTCATTATGTGCTTAATACCACACATGCAGATAAAAAAAAATGGCATTAATGACCCCCCAAAAAAAAGAAGAAGAAAAAAGCTTTAGTATTTAATTGTTAAAAATATCTCCCTATGATTTCCGTTAAATGCAATAGCCAAAAACCAAGTAAAAAAGGCATTAATATTTAGTTGTTCAAATTCTCTCATATATTGTACTATTTGAAGCTGCTAGCCTATGTAACCATTTTAATATGAATGCGTTTCCTATTTTTAAGTTACTTCTAAAATTTTACCACCAAAACTCTGAAGAAAATTAAAATCAAACGAGCATGATAAATAGAAGTCAAAATAGTTCTGATTAAATGTAGTTACCTTAAATTCAGACGGCACTGACAGTTTAGGTGTTGGCACTGCAAACCATGCATCTAGACATACCATTGATATTATAGCTATCAATACGCCAAAATCACTGACAGTTTGACGAATCTGCAATTGAAAATCAAATTTTGAAATGAACCAATTCAATGGAAACAGCTATTGGAGTACTTCTACTTTAGCGGACCCCACAAAATATACAGCAAATAGTAGTAAATACGTGTATATATAACCATAACCCTAAACCTAACCCTGCGCGTTCATTATTACAATATCTGACCTCCGTGATCCGCCAAAGTAGATTCTACCCCAGCTATTTGCATGCAATATCAACAAATGCCATACTATGTCCTATTTCCCGCATTAAAGTTCAATATTAAATTTGATGGCGTTTCCTTATTAAAAGTATGTTTAGAGTTTAATATATTAGTACTGACATTAGCACTGAGTATTTTACATAGTTTTTGTTTATTAACATTAGTAATATTAGCGTACTTTGACTATTCTGTTTAGGCTGTTAAGTGATTTAGCTTTCCACGCGTTTGAGCTTAAACCAGAAACATCCGATCATCCTGATCGGGAAACGTGCGCATTAAAATGTCATTATTTATAGTAAAGTGGGTTGGGAGTTACTGATAAACAACAGCTGATAATGGTAAACATAAGCACAATGACATGGATGAGAACTGTTATGTGAATATATAAAGACAACATCAAACACATAAAATTAAATTTCTAAATTTTCATACTTAAAATGTTACGTCTTTAAGTGATTTGGCTTACCAGACATTTGAGCTTAACTGATTGAGGTTATTACTG
>MJUT01053105.1:694481-712398 GCA_002080005.1 Gigantidas platifrons | reverse complement strand
CTATCACCAATACGGTGTGGGTTCGTCCTCGGCTTTGTAAATTACAAAAAAGGGTGCACTCGACTCGCAACCGCAAGTGATCAAGTTTACCAGTTGATGGCCCATGGTCGATAGTTCTCTCCGGCTTCCTCCACCACTAAAACTGGTCGCCATGATATAGCTGAAATATTGCTGAAAGTGGCGATAAAACACTAAAAATCAAAATCAAATCATCTAATGGTCAAGGAAATCGAAATAACCAGAGAAAACGACCCCAATTTTCCACGAATCACTGAACACTTTATCATATAAAGTTGTATCCACTACCCCTTACCACATGAAAATCAAACGACCGTATGATCACGGTCCTGATGGCCGCATGATGGTTGCAAGAATATAAATCAAGAAACATATTTAACAATTGAATGAGTTATGGTGTTTATTATATCGTGGCGGTCAGTTTTATTGATGGAATACCTGGAGAAACCTACCGACCTGTTGCCGCAAGTTATTTACAAACTTTATCACATAATTTTGTATCGAGTACACCTCGCCATATGCGGTATTCGAACTAACAACCTTTCTGGGGATATGTTCTGACTGTACAGATAGTTGTAAATCCAACAACCATACGATTACGATCATGACAGGCCCTAGCAGTTGAATGTGAAAAAAGGAAATTATATGACGCGTGAAATCTATAAAGGACTCATGTGATAGTAATTAATCTATTGAAACATTATTAGACTGTTTGGCTCTGAGTAATATGTCCGACTGGACCAACATGCCTACCCGTGGACGATTGTTTCAGTGAACTAGCACTGAATAAATCTAGCTAACCTGGTCTAGTACAAAGAAGGAATCTTCATCGCATTGAAAAGTATCTTACTCTCGCCATGGTATAGCTAAAAAGTTATTCCCTTGGCGATAAACAACAATAACTGGTTTTCCTAGTTTTCCGGTTGTTGACTGATTTTGTCTGTTTGTTTGCATATGAGTTTTGCCTTTCCCTTTGGAAGTTTCCTCGGAGTTCGGTAATTTTGTTATTACCCTTATTCACTCACTCATCATTATACATCATTCATCATTAGTTTCATTCATAAAATAATAACAATGCAATACTTTAGTATGTCATCTCGCAATTTCTTATTTATTAATTGTAATTGTCATTAAATGTTTATTTAATTACCTACACCAATAAATGTTAGAGAATACGGATGGGGCAATGAAAACTGGACAATGTAGAGAAACTGGCAACATATGGTACACAAGACAAACAAAAAACACAACACAACAAAACATGTGTTGGACAACACTATGCGCAAAGAACATCAACAAGACTTGATCCCTCCAACGCCAACAAACAAATGGAGGTCAAGATGAACGGAACGTTTTTATGCGCAAATCGTAACGGAAATCAAGCCAGAAAGTTAATGGTCAAGTTAATGGTCAAGTTAATGGTCAAGTTAAAGGTCAAGTTAAAGGTCAAGTATGTTTGTGTTAAGAGTTTATATGTTGCCTCTTTTGACGAATTGTCAATTATATTTTGGAACTGTTTCGACGAAGTAGTATATTCAAATTTTCATTATATCACTGTTCTACAAATTAAATGATTTAATGACATCAGCGGCTATAACCCACCCAAGTTATACCATTTGTTTTCATTTTACAAAGCTATTTAAGAATAATAATGTTCTATCCCTTTTTGGCGAAATGCTGTATCCATCACTAGGTCCGTCACCCACGAATGTAAATGTTATTTATCTGTGTACACACAGTTGAATTGTCCTCATTTTTGACCATGAACTATAAAATGGACACTAGGAAGATATGATCTATACCTTGAATTATATATAGGATACTTAACCTTTATAATTCCCATTTGTTATAATTATGGCCTGATTCAATCGTTTATTATTTACATGCTAAAGGCATCATCGCCCGTCATACTCGTAGATTAATTGTTGTAATAGATTTTTATGCCAGTATTAAACAATGGCCCCTCTCATGTTTTAAACAGATGGTAAAATAGGAAGATAATTAATTTGGTACGTATGACGCGTTTTCTCAAACAACTTTCATTGACATCCATTTCCAATTATTTATCTTCATAATATTTAGTGGAGGCATTATTTTGAAAGTGTCGTAATGCAGTACCCTTAAATCTAACCCCTCATTGGGTGTGGCGGCGGTTTTCTCCCGGATGCTTGGATTTCTACACAAATGAAAATGACATTCACGATATACCATAACTATTGTGAAAAATTGCTACGTATACTCATAATAACTTTTACGATGTAAACACACTATGGATTCCGTAACATATTTATCGGTAATTTGTTAGTTTCCTTTGATCTTTAGGCTACCCGATAAATTTAGTAACAACGTTCAGTTGACCACCGACTCGTGATACTAGAAATTATCAGCTGTTGGTCATTTGTCATGCGCGTCTAACGTGACGTCACTAAGCCTTTCATTAAAAAAGGTCAAAACAAAACAAAAAAATCACAAAGGCCTGTGTTAATTACCGATAAAAAAACATTAGTATTAAAAAAAAAGGTCAAAACACAACAAGCAAATCACAAAGCTGTGCTAAAATTGTGAAATTACCGATAAAAAAATTATTAGTATTTTTTTCGCTCGACAAGGATTATCAGGTTTATATCAGATTCGCTCTTCGAGCTCAACTGATACGGATCTGATAATCTTTGTCTTGCGAAAAAAATACTAATAATTAATATACATCCCATAAATACGAATACAAAGGGGGCTTCATGTGTTGGTTACATGTATTACCTAACACTGAGGATGTATTATCACTACACTAAGCTAAAAGTTCAATTGAACTCGTATTTTCTTTTCCAGAATTCAGCCCAATCGAGATAAGTATCTTCAAATTTTCTTATTAAACAGTATCTTCATGGCATTATGCCTATTGAAAATATACAAACTAAATTTGCCATCTCAATTTTTGTTCTGTTGACACTGTAACTACACAATTGCAATTTTTGTTTTGTTTGTTTGTTTGTTTGTTTTTGTTGCTTTTTATTTTTTTATTTTTTTTTTTGCTATACTTTTTTTTATTGTATCTCTTATTTTGCCTGATAGTATTGTACTTAATATAAAAAAGAAAAATATATCAGACAAGAATGATAATAAGATTGGTTATCACAATATATATAGTCAATATGTTATTATATACATATGCGGTTCTATACAGTATAGACATGCAATCATCAATCGTTAATTCAAAGTCAACATGTAATAAAACGAAAATTTATCCAAAAATAAAAAACAAAGACTAAATACAAATATCAAAGAACAAAAAACAAAACAAAGCAAAACAAAATACAAAAAAAAATTAAATAAGACCCACCCCTCCCAAAAAAAAAAATGAAAAACAAAACAAAATAAAGTTTAAGACGCAAAATGTTATTTATTTTTTGTGGTTTGTTTAACTTCGTACTTGTTTACCAATTGGTTATTTTGAAAATAACACATTAAAGTTGTAAAATATTGTCAACAACAACTGATGGCATTTTTAAATTTCTTGTCTATGTAATTTTAAAAATGTTATGCATATTATGAAACACATAATAAACATGTTTTGTTTCTATGTAATGTATTAATGACATATAATTGACTATAAGTTTAAAGAGATATTCAGAAGCCGTAAAGCGAAGAATTATATAATAATGTGGTCTTGTCCAGGTAATATGCCAAAATATTACCCAGGTCTGAGAGACATATTACCCGACCCGAAGGTAATATGTCTCTCAGACCTGGGTAATATTTTGTCATATTAACTGGAAAAGACCACATTGATATCATTAGTATGCTTAGTGTCTAATTGTCCAGGTAATATGCCGTAATATTACAGTACCAAATATCACTACAGAAACTTACACGAAGTATAATAATGACAGATAACACTAAGGCCAAAAGGACGAGAAGAAACAATGTTATACAAAGCACTACACAGAAAAACAAAGATTAAGCATCAGGAACATCATCAAAACCAGGAATGTACGTATGTGCTCCGGAAGGGTAGACAGTAGTTCATACTCCACTAGTAGCACCCGTCGTCTTACGAGGGGTGTTTAACAATACGAACATCATCTGATATTGAAATCGAGTTACGTAAATAAATACAAATAACATAGATAAAACATGATCCACCTACTACAGAAATGGGAGAAAAAACCAAACCGTACATCATTTTCACTCGACCACCATAGTGGACATAACACGGAAGCAAGCACGTGATGACATGGTACAAGATGACGTGTAACAAGATGACATTTAACAAAATGACATGAACAATACTTACTTACTTACTGCCCGTAATGCCGTTGGCATGTAGGGCAGCTATATGAACAAGACGAAACCCATTAAAACTGGGCTTGAACTAAGGTTATCCGGAATCATGTGGATGATAGTCTTTTAATTGCTTAGATATTTTTTGAGGTAGAGCCATATTTGGTAGAAAATATTTAAAATGCAAACATATGAGTTTACACAACTTTTCGGCAAGTGCACTCATTGCCATTTCAAGATTTTGTAATTGCCCAATTTCTATCTAAAATGTTCTGTACATCTACCTCACATTCTGAACGTTCTTTTTTTTTCATTTTATTTTCTCTGTAGTTTGAATATAAAATTATTGTCTATATCAATTAATGTTGTCTCGACATGTTGTGGCCAGTGTTGGCAATGTATGGATTGGTGTCGACATACTCTGAAAATTTCAGAAATTGTCTACGAAGAGTTTCAAGATACCAAAGGAGTAATCAAAACCAGACAACACAATGGCCAAAAAAAAGTGCAAAATGACGCACAACGATCTAAAAACATATACATAAAACTTAAGATCGAGTAATGCTTTCTGGTATCTAGATGGATCATTTCAATTTCACTATTTTTACCAATCGAAATTACTCAGACGTAAGCAGCAATGGTGCTTAAGCATTGATTCTACGCAATCAGTTGTGTACCCCCATAACGGTAATTCCCATGTCCTTAAGGGAATTACCCCCATAACGGTAATTCCCATGTCCTTAAGGGAATTACCCCCATAACGGTAATGCCTATGTCCTTAAGGGAATTTCATTTCATTTCAAACATTTTATTGAGTAATTCAAAAGGATTGGATAACAGGCTAAGCCTATGCAAATCCTCTCCAATAACAAGATGAACAAATAAACAATTAAAGACAAATAATACTATTTAGTACACCATTTCTGCATTCAATAATTAATATGACCAAGTCAATGAACCATGTTAACAAATTTCAAAATAAATGCTTGGACAAAGAGAAAAAAAAATGAAAACTGAAATGCAGTAACTAAGGGCAACTAATGTTTATGTTAACTAATTTTACAATACTTTACGGCCAATCTAATCAATAAAGTCATCTTTATAAAATTTCAGAATATCTTGAATAGAATAGTAAAAGATTATTTGTTATGTAATTAGAAAAAAATAACAACAGAAAATCAAAGGTGTCAAAAGATTTCGGTTATATACATATTAGATTAACATAATAAAAAGAAAAAAAAATACAAAAATGTAATAAGAAAAAAAAAGATAGAGAATGATTTAATCTGAACAGATCAAAATAAGAAAAGGGAACGATATATGAGAAAAAAAAGTAAACAAAGGCAAACTAAATACAATATATAAACAAACATAACACATACACAAAAACACAATAGGAGCAGATGATAAAATTATTTAAATAGTAATTTCTGAGAACAGTATATCATTTACACACCTAGTCATTTGACCGATGCAATTATGATGCAAATACAAATGTAAAAATAAATATTTAATAAGTAAACCTCCCTGTATTTTCAATATATCTGTATACTGTTTGTAGAATATATAAATTTTCATCTAAAGATAAATTATCAGAGCCCTGTAAAAGTATTTCAAGATTAGGTATATCACTATATCTTCTCAGATCTTGGAACATAATGATTCTATGTCTCATATACAGAGGACAAGCATAGAAATAATGAAAACAATCCTCCACTGCATCCCCACAGGGGCATTGTGAGCTGTCAGACAAGTGAGCCCGAAACAAGTTATCATTAAGATTATTAACGTTATTGCGCAGTTGGCAAATAATGATATTCATCTTGCGGGGTCCTGATGAGAAATAACTTAAGGGAATAATTAAGAAACTGTGACACACAGACGACCAATAGTCATCTTCTACGTAATCTTTGACGTCAAGTGTCACATGGGGTGGACAAAAGTCACGTTGGGTGTCTAAATATAGCATATATTGAAGATTAAAAAAATGAAAACCGGAAACTCGAACATGATCCATTAATTAATATGTTGGCTGTGAGCGTATCTGATGAAGGTTATTCCAAAAACACGTCGTGCGCACTAAATTTGATATATGCGATGTTATTAATACTCAGTCATGCTATAAATTAATTATTTGTAACACCATACAAAAAGGATAGTTAATTACACGTTGTAACACAACTAATTAGTAGATTAACATGATATTTACTGGACGTCAATGAGACAAGTGTAGGGGAATTTCCTTGATAGTAAACAAACATTGATTCCCTGGGCTAAATTAACGTATTACAAGCTTAGCTTGTGAAAATCGTTGTATTTGGGTGACACTTCATTTATAATTTTCAATGTGTTTATAACATGAAATATTATAGACAATGTTGTAAATAATGCATACAAAATAACAAACATGTACACCCACACTCTAATTTGTACATGTAGGAGATAGGAAAGGGGGGTAATCAGAAGCTTAAATTAAAGGAGAATACAATGGACGAATGAAAAACGGCAAAAGAACAAACATTAATATGATTATGTTAATTGATAATATTTAAAACATTTAGAGTCATAACTAAGGTTGATATGTCTCACACACATTACCTTACTTAGCTTTATCATTTTTTTCCCTATCAAATATTTCATTTTACATCTATATTATTATGAAAACAGGGAGCCCGGGTGGCTCAATGAGTTAGGTCGCTGGATCTAACAACTCATACAAGCCTATCACCAATACGGTGTGGGTTCGCGCCCAGCTTTGTAAATTACAAAAAAGGGTGCACTCGACTCGCAACCGCAAGTGATAAAGTTTACCAGTTGCTTGCCCATGGTCGGTGGTTCTCTTCGGGTACTCCGGCTACCTCCACCACTAAAACTGGTCGCCATGATATAGCTGAAATATTGTTGAAAGTGGCGTTAAACACCAAAAATCATCATCTTTTCAAAATCAAATCATATTATGAAAACAAATGCCGTACTGGCATATCAGCTACACAATCTAATAAATAATCATAAGTATCTATCACATTTTTGGAAAAAAAATTCCAGAACTATTTAAAAAGGTCAATTTTGAAATCAATATTTCTCTTAAACATCTAGTTTTTGGATACAAAATCTTTGATAAAGAATATTTCGATTTTAACTAGGGTATTCCATATACAAATCATATTATGTGTCGGAATAAAAAACAAAAGCAATATATGTTTACAGTTTATCTGTAAGAGAATTACGGTCAAGATTAAATGTATGTAAACATATCTATTCAAATGTGTTGTTTAACAAGATACAAAAGTAATTATGAAAAGGTATATGATATATGTGTTGTAAAATATTATTTATATACGTTGATTATTCCCGGAATAATCAATGATGGTTTCACAGGGTTACTTCAAAGGAGCTTGGACTTTGAAGATAAATTGTAACAAGCATTGTTGAATGAAATATATTTTGTTGTTGAAAAAATAATAATAATCATCATAGAAACAGAGACCAAATTGGTACACTGACAATAATATATTACTCTATTTTTTTCAACTGGTTGGGCATGGCTTAACGCGGGTTGACTGATTACAGGAAAGTCCATGTATTTAGGAGGGTCAGGTTACCTGATCAATTTAATTTATACAGCTATACTAAAAAAAGTATTCAATCGTGCGTGTATGATCCAATCTGTGTATTTAAATTACACCCTTGTGCGTTCTATTCCTTTTGTATGAATTGATTTCGGTGACACTGCTGAATACAGTTCAATAATGTCAATAACGGGAACTGCCCTGTACATACACAAAATAAATTCGAATGCTCTCATGTAAATTTAAAGGTCAACTCCGCCCGACCAGTTAAATAAAATAGCTCAATACATGACCACTTCCTTTCGTTGCTTAGTACAATAAAACTTTGCTGGATTAAGTTAATTTTACGTGACTAAACCGTCCTCTTTGGTGATCAATAATATATAACAATAAATATAATTAATCACTGAGGTATAGACTCGTGTCCAATGGATCTCGAACTGTGCCTGATGACCTTTTCGACAGTTTTAGCCTCCGACGCCACTCGCCTCCATATAAGTAGGAATTGCTAAAAGTAGCACACCCTAATCATTCAATAGTCCTACCACTTTCATAATAAAAACTTAGATAACAACTTCGACAATACATATCATGTATTAATATTATGATTGTTACTGATAAAAAAAAAGTGTATTGAAGACACTTGCATGGCCGCATCATGTCGATAAGAGTGGAGAGTGGAGCCCATAAAACTAGTTTAGCCCTACTACTTTCTATTGAAATGTTTGTGCCAATTCTGTAAAGTGAGCTGTCATGTATATGTGTGTTAGGGGTCAGAGGTCATGTATATGTGTGTTAGGGGTCAGAGGTCATGTATATGTGTGTTAGGGGTCAGAGGTCATGTATATGTGTGTAGGGGAACCGAGTTTGCATCCATTTCTACCATTTTTGTATTAAATTTTGTTCTTTCAATGCGGTATTTTTCTGTTATTCATTTTATTTGCCAGATTTCATATTTTCCCATTTCGCAAATTATTTTTCTGTCAATAAGATAAAACCATATATGTTTGTACTTTTACGATAAACAGTGAAGAAGTTAATAAAAATAAATATTTTCGTCCGGTCCGCACTAGATTTGTATTCCATTCTCGTGATAAAATACATATTTCGGAAGTGCTACATGTGTTGTGCATGTCGTAGATCCATGACATATTAGGAAGTGACACACTAGATGAAACGTGTAATGAATAGGTAATTAGTATACAATTGTTGAACTTGTCTCACAAATGTGGGATATTAGTCTAAAATACATCAAAATAAATACACTTCGACGTATATTATACAATAAATTAAATCCTAACCAAGTATACGTTCAATCTAAGGGAGCTAGCATCTAACTTTTAATGGGAGGGTTATATTTTATTTTCATTTCCGATGACAGACTTTCTAGCAAACAAAATTGACATGAAAGATGCTAAGAGAAAAGAGAAATAAGAATAAAATAATAATCTGCAATTTCCAACGAGTAAATTTGATAAAATTCGAAGAATAAATTTTAATGTAAAAAAAAAAAATCAGATACAATTGTAGTGTCAATAAATACTAGTAGTAAGGTAAGAATTAATAGACACTGTCGGCAGTAGAGGGAAACAACTATTTGAAATCGATTTAACACGGAATTTGAGGTATTTGAGGTATACAGAGCATGTCACTAATACAAAATGTTTGTAACAAGAGTAACGCGACGAGTGCCACTAGTACAGCAGGAACTGCTTAGCTTTCTGGAACAACTGAGCTCACATCCGGTTTGTAGCGGGGTTCGTGTTGCTCAATATTTGTGGTTTCTATGTAATGTTCTGTAGACAATTGTCAGTCCTTTCGTCAATATTCGTTGGCAATTGTATTGTCTGCGCTTTGATTAGCGGCTTATGATTACCTCTTTCGTATCTTCATCAATTTCTTGCAGTTCTAGTTATCACAGATAAAGACATACATGTACTAGATCTTACGGTCACGGTAATAAAACCAGCGACTACGGTTATTGCTCAAAGTTAAAAGATTGGAGGCCAAAGATTTTAATCGGCCGAGGATGCCTATAGCCGAGGGAGGTGAAACTAAGATTCATCAGCCGATTACATTATCAAATTATTACTATCTAATAGCATTATCAAATTATTACTATCTAATAACATTATCAAATTATTATAGAATGTGACTTTTAATTGTAGATTATTGAGTAATGGTTATGTCGTTCACATACAACGTAATTAATGGTCAATATACGAATTTCTACTTTTTAAATGCACTTGTTGACATTTTTTTTTATCAATATTCAAATGCATCTCACAATATGGCCGTAAGCTTCACGTATTTGTAAATAACAGTCTCGTTCATCCGAAGGATAGTGTTACCATGATAAATATATATTTAATTAATTAACCCGAGAATTGTCCTTCAGATGGAGGCAATGACCCGCCATTATTTTATTTCCTTAGCCTTATACTATAGACTTAATTATGTTTACTAGATGTTTAGTTGTTTGTCCTTTTGTAATTTTTCTTTTAGGCATTGTGTTGTTTGTCCTTATTCGGTTTACGGATTCTGATTATCCCTTTGTTATCTTCAAACTCTTCTTAAAACGTAATTTTTCTAGTGTTTTGTAGATCATTGTTTTTGTCCGTCTGTCCGTTCTCTTTTGACCATTGTATTATCTGTATAATTACAGCTATTGATGACCTCCTTGATATTTTCAAGCGTACCTTGCACCTCCGAAGAAATCAAATGCAAAAATGTGCATGTGGTGAACTGAAATAGTATCAGTGAATGTGTAAAGTATGATAGTTTCTTTTGTAATAAATGTAAAAACATAAGAAAATAATTCAATACTTTGGGGGTAAGTAAGCCAACGTTCCTCAACAGGATCGCCAAGATTACCTATGACTCAGGGATATTGGCCTTGCTTTACATATATTAATGATTTGAGAACCGTCTGTGTTGCGGTGTTTGCTTCGATTTTCGGTTCGTCTTTACCTCCAGTTGTATAGTTGTGTACAACACATATTGTGTTGTGTTTTTGCGTTGTTTTTCGTCGTCTTGTGTGCCCTATGTTGCCAGTTTCTCTGGATTGTCAATTATGTATTGCCACTTCGGTATTTGAATGGGTTTTGAGCATGGGTCGTGTTGCTGAATCTTTAGTACATCATTGTTTGACCCTTTGTACTCGTTCATTTGGCCATGGCATTGTCTGTCCTTTATCACCTTACGGTATATGACTACACCTTTTGTAAATTGATTTTTTTTCTTTCAGTAAAATTGATTCAAGAATCATAGTTTATATATTATCATAATGATAAATAGGGGCCGTCGTGGTCACGGTCGTATGGTAGTTGGATTTACAACTACCTATGCGATCAGTGTTATCACCTCTAAAGTTATGAGTACGAATTCCGCTCATGGTGAGGTGTACTTGATGCAGCATTATGTGCTATAGTTTGTCAGTGACTTGCGGCAGGTCGGTGGTTAAACACAATAACCCTATTGAACTGCATGTACCAAGCCAGGCAATTGAGCGGTACTCCGGTTTCCTCCACCAATAAATGAGACTGCCAAGATATAACTGAAATATTGTTGAAAGTGGCCTTAATCACCATGACCCTAACCCATATTTCTATCATTAACTATAAATACACTAATTTGTCATGTAGATAAATCTAATTGTCTGTCTTTACATGTCTCTATAATCGAACAAAAAACTAAAATGCACATTAGACGGCTTTTATTGGAATGTTGCTGTTTTGGGTTTTTTTTTTTTTTTGTAAAAACATGTTTAGTCAGACTTACATGACGAACATGATATATTAGGGAAGTTGTAATGCATGATGATCATTTAACTTATCACTGATTAGTAGACAGACATGCATTAAATATACTTCATTAACTCATGTACTAGTAGGTAAAGGAAACAAAAACCAAGGTAACATCCCCGTATTTGGCTTTTCAGTCTGTTGACTATGAGTGTCCCTATTGTATGTTACTTTATGTAGGAGGGTTCATGTCTTATTTACGTTATTTTTGTTTGTTTACGTATAGTGGTGTCTAAAGCATACTGTGTTGTGTTTTTGTTTTGTTTATCTTCGTCTTGTGTATCCTATGTTGCCAGTTTCCCTGGATTGTCCTTATCTGTATTCTTTAACGTTTATTTAGATACGTCGGTCCCACTAAGTTAGATATCTACTTTATAATTTTCCTCTTAAGCATGTGGTTCCAAACCCAATGTTGTGGAAATTCTTATTGCAAAGGGATAGCCAGAAGCCGTAAATCGAAGAACAGAAAATACAATGGCCACAAATAAGAGGATAAAATGTCAAACAATGATCTACAAAACACTACACACAATACGAAAGATACTGAAGAGAAAAAAAACTGTTTTGTCAACACGAACCCCACTAAGATCCGCAGGAAAACTACCGGTTGGTTTTGTAGCGGTTGTGTTTAATGGATATTATTTTCTATACAATCGTTTATCAGTTTATCAGTTTATTGGAGATCCAAAATGCTTTGTATTGTCCTCGTTACCCAATGTATCGCATGTTTGCATTAATATCGGATATAGCTACAAGGCAGCCAAAGAAGTCCGAATGTCTAGATCTTGGATGTTATTTAATTTTTTTTAATACATACAGTTTATTGTACAAACACCTGATTTATAATAACATAAGTAGCCCAGGGTAGCTCATTTAGGGCCCCTGATTGCTTACAAACTCATTTGTACAGGGAAAAACAAATGGCCATATTATATTTATAAAAAAACTCCCTTTATTTTTTTGCAACATACATACACGTTTTGAAAAATGAACTATTTAACGATGCATAAATTATTTACATAAGATGACGTCCATACAATCACAAAAACAGACAAAAACAAAGTAATATAAATGGAATAAATTTACATAATGTTTTTCTAAATACTCTCTATCTATATGATTAAATATAATACGTATATCCCCCCCCCCAAATTTAAATGACACCGAACAAATTAAACAAAATATTCCTCCTCTTATTTTGACCTACTTTTCATTGTAGTAACTTGGAAATTATCTTAAAAATCAACATACATTAAATATAAACACACACCATCGATGCTACATGTACGGGAACAATGTTACAAATACCAATTAAATGGGGAGAAAAAACACATCACATGCCTGAACAGTTCCAACGTACAATCCTAGAAACTGAAGCAAACTGTATACCCTTAATACATAGACATGACAGCTCATCTTCTTGGCTTGTTACAGTTATTTCAATAAAAAGTGTTCAGTTAACCTAGTTTTATTTACCGAAACCTCCCTTTTGTCTAAAAGTATTAGCTGTTACCTATGACATGTAAGAAACTGTTTAATTTGTTCTTAGAGTTTGGAACACATTGGCTTATACGATGTGAAAAATAATACTGTTACCTATGTCATGTAAGAAACTGTTTAATTTGTTCTTAGAGTTTGGAACACATTGGCCAATACGATGTGTAAATAAATGCGGTATTGTAGCCTCTATCTATAGATATCGACCCTTATGGGTTCACACCCGGTTTTTAGCGCGGTCCTTGTTATTCATCTTTTTAGTTTTCTGTGTTGTGCTTTATGGTTTTGCTTGTCTTTGTCCTTTATATTGTGGCCAGTTTAGTCAGTGTCACTATATTATTCTCTCTTCATTGCACATCCAGTTTTCTCTAACGTTTATTTACTTATATCATTTCCTAATTTGGGCATGAAGAAACATGCACAACGAATCTAATTTAATAATATTCGGTTTATTGTGAATTAGTTGTGGCTCAAAGTTTGGACATTGTTTTACATCTAGTGTAGTACACACGGCCCTCATCAAGCACGCTATAAATTAAAAGACTGTAAACCCACGAAATTCCCCATGAACACGTAAGCCAAGGCTGCTACTCGGGGAAGGTCATTCGTAGCTGTAGGAGATTCACCTTTATTTTAGGTTTTAGACTGTATGTAAATAGGCAGCAGATATACTAAATTAATATGATTTAAATGTTATCTCAAATTCATTTATATGAGTGTTTGGTTACTGCTTTATCATATCTTGTGATTTACATATAAACTTCCCTGTACTTTCTCAAACCAGAATGTCCCATTTATAAGGTTTAGAAATTGTCTGTCTTAGATCCGTTGTACGATACAAACAACAATATCAGTGTCAATTTCAAAGGGAAGATGGCAATAAATATATAATATTGTCACAGAACAACAACATACGTTATGTTATGATAACAGTACTCACTTTCATACATACAGATCAAATCTATATCAAAAGAAAATTTACATGAAACATACCTGTATTATATGACATCGATTTTGACATAAGTTTTGTTATATTAAAACCACGACTTTATATAGGTCAATAGAACTACCTTATATAGAGCAATATCATACTTTACGTTTGCATTTTCCCTATTTGCCTTTGTTAGCCAGCCGGTCCATATAACATTATATAGACCGGGCCCGCTCCATATAACGTCTTCGTTTAGATTCACCATTATGACGTCAAATTTATTCGAGTCTTTATTTCGGGAGAAAATTGGGCTTGTTTTTGTAGGCGACGTATAATATAACAAATAGTTCACGGCACTTCGGGCCAACTGGCAATTTATGGACCGGTCTGTCACCCACAAAATACTATATGGACCTCAGCTTCGCTTCGGTCCATATAATATTTTGTGGGTGACATACCGGTCCATAAACTGTCATATGGCCCTCAGTACCATGAGCTATTTGTTATATATAACTACCTTATATAGGTCAATAGAACTACCTTACATGTTTAACTATGCCCATCCGTTCTGTAGAAAAGTTTGACAAATCAGAACCCGTAAATCGAATAGGGACAGCACATTCAATGGCCAAACGGAATAGGGACATATGCTTTAATCTTTTTACTCCGTCATTTATTTATATATATACCGCAATCGTTCTATTTGAGCAGTCAATGACCGTTTATAACATTTATAAATTAGTTGGGGCCTCTTGGGGGTAACCCTCGCATTTTCCCCGATTCTAAGCCTCATCCGTATATCGATTTTATGTCAAGTCAATGCACTGTTATTGTCTATATATATATATATATTTTTATTTTGAATATTGTGTACACATAATTATCTTATTTCACATTTTCTACTAGCTATGGAAATTATTTGGCCATTGTAATGTCTGTTCTTCTTCCAATTACGGCTTCTGATTTACCTCTTTGATGTTTTAAATCTTTTCTTAATATAATTTATTCATGTCAAGATTTAATTGACATATAACTACACCTTAATCAATCAATATGTATCTACATGTATATGACACATTATATGTATTGGATGACGATAATGCAGCATCCGGTCACGACCAATGAACGTATTAGTTATATTTCTTACATTTCATGTGAGTAGTCGAGCTCTGAACGAACTGAATATATACTTCATTTGTGATAGTTGAGAGTCAAGAAGCGATATATAAAACAGTGATGGTCAATAGTTCTACCAATATCAACCATGCGAGTAACCACCTATCACCTCAAAACATTGAATAACGAGACAAAAAAAGGCGGCATTTGCAAAATAAATTTTGGATTCTGGCGATGTTAAATTAGCGAATGGGATCCCAAACCGCTCTTGAAGTTTATATATCAGTCATTATGCTGAACCACTCGACCAATGTGATCCATTGTGTGTCCATTTATTAACTCACCAACATAATATTATTCTAATGTTCATATCAAACGTGTTTTATGTGTTGACCACAGGCACATTGTACCCAATCTGTGGTTGATGATCAGCTGATTATTAATAATACACTGAGTAAACCAACGAAATAATTAATACATAGATTAGAGAAGGCTTTTGAAGTGTTTCATTAATAGAAAGTTTAGGATGGGTGATAAAGTCACGTATAGTAGATTATACATAAATATACAGTAAAACAAGTATTAAGGGGTCACATGTGGGACAAATAAAACATGGTCTTTTAAGAACGGTGACCTCTTAAATGAGATTAAATTCATGTGAAATTTTCTATGGCACGACAAGAAAAAGGTGATCTTTAAATACAGGTTACTGCTAAATAGGGGTGACCTCATGGGTTTGACTGTATATATATATATATATATATGCTGTCTACAGCATAGGATAGGTGACAAAGTCACGTATATTAGATTATACATAGATGTATATACATACAGTCTACACGTACTAGGATTAACGTTACAATGATAAATTATATAAAATAATATAGATGATGCACGTTATTTGTCATATGTATAAAACAAATCATTGGACAAATATACAAACTCATTTTCTGTTACTATTTACAAATATTATACTTTACGTACTTTCAAGGTGGTTTTATTGAGTATACTATAACAAATAGTTCATGACACTTCCGTCCATATAATATTTTGTGGGTGACATCCCGGTACATCAACTGCCATATGACCCTTAGTGCCATGAACTATTTGTTAAATATAATATAACTTATTTTCGAATTCCTCGATTTTGTCTTTTTCTACTGATTTGATATTTGGTTTTGTTCCGACAGTGCGGTATTCATTTTTTTTTAATGTTATTTCTTACCCCTTTGATCCATTTGTAAAGAAGGAATTGATATCGTAATTATGAAAAGATAATTTAACAGTGATGGTCAACCATTCCACCAATAGCTACAAAACAAATACCTCTTATCGTTGACTACTATTTTACTTATTTTGTTTCAGTATTGTTATAAATGCTGTTATAGTGACAGCCGTAACCTTTGAACCGTAATGAAAGCGGGAGGTTTGGCGCCATAAAATCCGATTCAACCCACCATTTCTTTGGAAATGCCTGTACCAAGTCAGGGTCATTACGGTTTTCCCAGTTTTCCGGTTGCTGACTGATTTTGTCTGTTTATATACTTATGAGTTTTGACTTTTCCTTTGGAAGATTGTTCGGAGTTCGGTAATTTTGTTATTACCCTTATTTATCTAAAACCATTGAACATAAAAAATACCATCAGACATATGAAGTTGTATGTTTTAATGACTTAATTAATAAATAAGCGTTATAGAATACCGAAGTGACAATCAAAAGGACAATCTAGAGAAACTGGCACCATATGGTACACAAGACGACTGGCACCATAGGGTACACAAGACGACTGGCACCATAGGGTACACAAGACGACTGGCACCATAGGGTACACAAGACGACTGGCACCATAGGGTACACAAGACGAAGACAAGAAAAACAAATACACAACGCAATACACCATACACAAATAAACACAAATAACGTAAATAATAAGACATGCTCCCTCCTACAAACTACTGGAGGTAAAGACGAACCAAATAAACACAAATAACGTAAATAATAAGACATGCTCCCTCCTACAAACAACTGGGGGTAAAGACGAACCAAATAAACACAAATAACGTAAATAATAAGACATGCTCCCTCCTACAAACTACTGGAGGTAAAGACGAACCAAATAAACACAAATAACGTAAATAATAAGACATGCTCCCTCCTTACAAACTACTGGAGGTCGAAGCAAATAAACACAAATAACGTAAATAATCAGACATGCTCCCTCTTACAAACTACTGGAGGTCGAAGCAAATAAACACAAATAACGTAAATAATAAGACATGCTCCCTCCTACAAACTACTGGAGGTCGAAGCAAATAAACACAAATAACGTAAATAATAAGACATGCTCCCTCCTACAAACAACTGGAGGTAAAGACGAATCAAATAAACACAAATAACGTAAATAATAAGACATGCTCCCTCCTACAAACTAATGGAGGTAAAGACGAACCAAATAAACACAAATAACATAAATAATAAGACATGCTCCCTCCTACAAACTACTGGAGGTAAAGACGACCCAAATAAACACAAATAACATAAATAATAAGACATGCTCCCTCCTACAAACTACTGGAGGTAAAGACGAACCAAATAAACACAAATAACATAAATAATAAGACATGCTCCCTCATTACAAACAACTGGAGGTAAAGACGAACCAAATAAACACAAATAACGTAAATAATAAGACATGCTCCCTCCT
>MJUT01053105.1:654021-694379 GCA_002080005.1 Gigantidas platifrons | reverse complement strand
TATGTTCAAGACCATAAACAATTGCTATTAGTTACCGGTACACTACTGCAAATTGAAACATGAATTTTGACCAATTTATATCATAACCAGTACGCATAAGCAAACTAATAGAGTTTATTTATATATCATGTACAAGTTAATGACAAGAGGTGTTACCCAATTAAGATATAAAACAATAAAACATGTAATTCTGATGATTGTATAGGTTGGTAGGATTCTTCACCAAAGCTATGCGTATTTTAGTATTATTAAAAAAAAAGCAACCACAAGCAAGACCAGTTAAGAAAAAAAAACATATCAAAATCCACAGAAATATGTGATCTACGCAATATATATGTATAACTGGTGCATTTAATCATCATTTAAATTAACGTTTAACAACATATGTTAACAGGGATATGTTGTACATAGTTATCACAGCAATCTTTTATTGGAGAACGATTTTTTATACAAATTATTTTGTTTAGTATAATATCAAGAAAAACACGACTTTTTATTTACATTTGTATTTATAAAAACCTTAATTCTGAATTATATAGATAATTAATTATTTCAATTTTAGATGTCTGATGTCATCGTTTTATTCATCACCTCGGTCCCATTTAATATTCCCTGATGTTACTTAATACTTAATGTGAAATATATATTACTCCCTGTTGCTCCCCATCTCAAGACAGCCATTGTTCTGCTGCCACATACCATTATTTTTACTCATAATTTTTGGATTTGTCAAAATGGTGAATTTTACAATACATTATTATTTTTGGTTGTCAAAATACCAATGAAGAATATAGACATGATATCTTAAATGAGACGAATATTGTTGAGTTCAAATTAATATACAACACTTACTTTTGAAATATTTAACAAAAGGATCCTATTGGCCATACACAAATTACGAATCAACTTGATTCATTATAATCTTAATAAGAAAATTTGATTTCTTTACAAATCTTTTTATACGAATTTGAAAAACATTTTTTCTTTTACAGATCACGTGACATTCTCCATTTTAATAAATCACGTGATATGTGTATGTTCAATATTGTTATTATTTGTGACGTCAAACGGAGAGTAAATGATGGCGCTTTTGATTGTTATGAACTGACCTTATGTACCTGAAGAACGTGTTTTAGGTATAATGATAGATGCCTGTAGCCGTAGGCCTATGTAACTTGTTATAATACATATAATTAGTTTGCAGTGAAGTGTTTGTGGTTATTGGTCGTACCTTTTGGATTATTGTACCTTGCAGAGTAAAGAGAGTGTCACTAAATCAATTTCATCATTTCACAATGTGAAATGAGAATACTCTTAAAAAAAACTACCTCAATGTCGGAAAATAGTTCCAGAAATCCAATAGAAATATGGTAGAAAAAAAGCAAAATCGATACCACTACCACAAATATGTATTATAGTCCAATTTCCTGGCTTGGTGCAGGCACTCCAATAGGGTATTAGTGTTTAACGCCACTTCCAACACTATTTCAGTTATATCGTAACTCAGTTTTATTGGTGGATGACACAGCAGAAAATCATCGTCAAAACGATATTGGTAATAGGCACTGATTGTATAAGTAATTGTGAACAATAGATGTAGAATACAATCACGAGCACGACGTGCCCTTCTCACTTTAATAAAAAGTGGCGGGGTTACGCTAGTTTTACGGCATCAAACCTTTTCTCTTAGTGACATGATGTGTCATGCACACTAACGTTTATATCTAAGTTTCCCACATATAAAGTGCGAACAGCGCTATAGCAGTATTATAAATCCCGAATAATTTTCTGTAGGGAGTACTCTGAAAGCACTGGTCGTACTCTCAAATCTTATGTGTTTTTTGACGGCGACTTTCCAAAATAGAAATTGCGCTCATAAAAATACAAAATTGATTTTTTTTATTTTTAAATAATAAACAAAATTCTGTTACTACTTACTGATAATTATATATTATTATTATTAGAAAAATATTGTGAGTTACTTATGAGAAATAAATGTTATTGTATTTATAAGAAAATTTTTGAATTTAATTATTAATTACTCTCAAATTAGTGGGGGTACATTTAGATTCGTGTGTTCCTGTTTATTTCTACTTAATTCATAGTTACCCGCCAATTTCAGCGTCTGAATGGCGAGATTTGGCAATTACATCACGTATGGGGGGCTTTTACAGTTTACTTACATCGCATATTTTTCCTGTGTATATTATGACGTTAAACAGAATATTGTGTCAAACAGTGTCAGGTTGTTTTATTAAGCCAGCCAACTTGAATTTTTTTAGATATATTGTATGTTAATAGACATTCTAATGTAGTTGTTTAATATCCCTGGTTTATGATTGGACAATGCTGTAATTTTCATGGTATCAATTCCACGGTTGAAAATCATGAGATACTTTAGACGATTGCCGCTTACGTCATCTTGTCAACAATGTAGCAATACACATTATTACATTTGAATGGAGATAACGGAATTGTATTTTAATATTTCACGGCATCAATTGTCGATTTAATGGTGTAATTTTCACCAATTCCACGGTTGAAATAGCATGAAATATTTATTTTAATTTTAGCTGATTACCGCTTATCTCATCTTGTCAATAATGTCGATTTAATGGTCGCAAATATCCGTTCACTGGCTACGCTAACGCGTCGCCAGTAAACTCAATTTGCGACCATAAACTCTCCAATTGATGCCGTGGAATTTTTAAATACAATACAGTTATCTCCTAAGTCTAACTTGGTACAGTATATTTACAATATTCTTGACAAACAAAATATATTGAAAAAAAATTAAAAAGGGAGTACATAACTGGTTTTAAATGTAAATTTATCATGTCATGTAGGTTTGAGGTCGAGGGGAGGGGGGGGGGTGATTTTGTCTCCATGACTACGATTTTTCTATTACCTTTATGTACTGTTCTGACGATGTAATATATTTTTATGTAATAGATAAACGCATAATATAAAATATTTTCAAAAACAAATTATTCAAGTACATGTAATTTATCTTAAAAAAATAAAAACAGGAAAACAAACTTCATTGTACTAAGTAAGAATCTGTAGGTCCTGATCTTGCACTACGACTTAGGACCGCAAAGTACAAAACAACAACAAACGACAACATTCCTATGAAAAATAATAAAACGAAAAACAAAAAGTGATATCACGTACGCTGTCGCAATGATAAGGTCGTTGATGTCTGACTACAGACCTTACACCACAGAAGTGGGTTCGCATCCCGAGTCTCGCCTCTACTTTCAACGATTCGAGGCGGTTTGTTTTAATAGTCCGGGTTTTACCTCCAGCAAAATTGGGTTTGCACTATAAAACATAGCTTAAAAAACTGCTGAAAGTGACAATGCTCATTTATAAGACTTACACTAGTTTCATTGCATTTAATGATTTTGTGATGCACGATTTCATCATGATCATCGGCATGATACTAGAAGATGAAAAAAGTAACATTAAACCACTTCCGTAATGGTTGGTGTGTACATGCACCATGCGAGTAATCGAGATTGGAGATTGCTCGAAAGACTTTAAAATTGGTATTTGTCCTCTTAATGGTAAGAAAGGACATTGATGTGAATGAACATAAAAGTCTACCAGCATTAATGTAGACACACATTAAAGTAAAGAAACAACGCTTTTATTGCAGTTCTACATTTCACAGACACAGTAGGGGCTTCAACAATGCAAAGGTGTCGGCTTTGTCGTGATCGTATAGTACCTTGATTTTCAACTACCTGTGCAATCAGTGACTATCACCATTAATATTATGTGTTCGATCCCGTTCATGACGAGGTGTACTTGATACAAAATTATGTGATAAAGTTCGCCAGTGACTTGCGGCAGGTCGGTGGTTTTCTCCGGGTACTAAAATCTCCTCCACCAATAAAACTGACCCCCACGATATAACAAAAATATTGTTAAAAAGTTGTGCTAAACACCATAAACATAAATCTCAAAATAACCATCAACAATGAATATAACTCATACCGTACAATGAGTGCGAAACGGTCCATAGCATGTTGTGCAAACTAGTAAGCGTCCTGGTGAGTGACATGTCTACCGTGCACTGTTACCTCAATCATGTTAACCTTTAACAATCCAATTAATCGTGTTGTGTTAACCTAGCATAACACATAAATATGATTTATTCTCTCCATGCTACAGCAGAAAGTATTCACATCTGTTTTCATATTATATATATAATCGCTTAAGTGAAACTAACATCGTAACGTCAACGGGTCGGTACCCACATCCAGTAAGACAAATTATATATAACAAGTTCAACAAACCTGTTGAGAAATGAGGTAGGGGTGATACAACTAGGGCAACGGTTACTTACTGTCACAAGAAAATAATGGACAAATGGAAGAATAATTTCGCCCTTTGCAGCGACTATTATGTAACTCCAAACACTTCCGGAGCACTCGAATTCACCCTCGGTTTTTAGTGTGGTTCATGATACCCGAAGGTTTATGTGTATGTTTTGTAGATCGTTGTTTATCCATGTGTACTTTTTCTTTTGGTCATTGTGTTGTCTGTTCTTCGATATACGGTTTCTGATAACCCCTTTAGTATCTTCAAACTCTTCTTGTGGATTTTCATACATAGTCAGTCTTTCAATATTATAGGTGGACAGACAGCTCCCGAGAAAGTACTCCCTATTCCTCACTTGGAGACGCCCTTGGTAATTCTTAGGATTGAGTAGTTTTTAGCGCGACACTTTCTTGAAAGAAGAGATTAAAGATACCCAAGGGGTAATCAAAAGCCGTAAATCGAAGAAGGACAGACAATACAATGGCCAAAAGGGAAAAGGACAAACAATGATTCACAATACACTACACAGAACACTAAGGATTCAGCAACAAGAACTCAGATTCTCCGGACCGTGAAGCATTACATGTTCTACATGTGGCACCAATTAATTGTGTTAATCTTGTTACACAACCGGTGAAAAGTCATGATTGAGTAGAGGAGCGTACTGTGATTACAACAACGGAACATATCCATGGTCGTTTGTGAAAAGAAAAATTGCTGAATTGGCGTTAGACAACACTCACTCACTCACTCACTCATTCACTCGTTTGTGAAACAGAACGTATCGCGATATGTTTTAATACGCGATAGCATTAAAAACTATCGGGATATTTTTTAAACACAACTCTCACTTGTTGATATCATAGGAGAAGCAAGGCGATGGTTTCATCTCAATTTACCAAGTATTTCGCCCGTGACAAGGAGCAGTCGTGGTCTTGATCGTATGTCAGTTTGGATTTATAACTACCTATGTAATCAGTGCTCATCACTACTAAAGTTGTGAGTTCGAATTCCGCTCGTGGCGAGCTGTACTTGATATGACACTATGTGATAAAGTTTGTCAGTGACTTGCGGCAGGTCTGTGGTTTTCTGTGGTCACGTGTCCTCCACCAATAAAACTAACCGCCACGATATAACTGAAATATTGTTCAAAATGGCGTTAAACACCATAATCCTAACCCCATCGCCTGGAACCTTATATTTTCGCATTTTTGTGACTATTGTGTGCCGTATATGTGCAATGACGACTTTGTCGGGGAAAACTTCTACGAAATTCGACGCGCACTGGAATATTCATATTTTATTAAAGTAAAGATTACAAAACATGCATTTGTTATAGGATACTCGGCGTCATTGCATCTTTTTTTACTAGTATAATGTTCACAGTGGTATGGTTTTATATGATAGATTACACTCATGTATACATGTTACTGGTATTTTATAGCATTTTATAAGTGCATATTAAATGGATTAGTTTATAGGGACACAATATTATCAACATTGTACCTTTTCACACCAATGTTACAAATGTAAGCAGTATTTATGACTTTCGGTATTTTTTTTTTACTCTATGAGTGACATCTCTGTTAACCCATTTTGCCAGAGGAATGTTGGTTGTCGTTTTTTGCTAATTAATCTTGTCAGCTTACTAACGTTAGAAAAAAACAATAGAAAGGTAAAACTTGATACCATCCAGTGCTATAAAGTTTGGCAAAATTGTTGCAAGTTCCTGTGTTCGTCCCTGGTTTTTAGTCGAGTTCGTATTGCTCAATCTTTAGTTTTCTTTGTTGTGCTTTGTGATCATTGTTAGTCCTTTTTTCGTTTGGCCTTTGTACTACTTGTCCTTCTTTAACTACCATTTCTGATCACTCCTTTCGTATCTTAAAATTGTTCTTACAGTTTGAATAAATGTTAAATGTATCCACTTCTTACGTATTATTCTTTTATATATATATAGCTTGTTTATTAATTAAGACACACATAAACATTTCAGTCATAATATGTTATGCCTATACAAAATACGCATGAAAAGAAATCTCAATATGATTCACCAAAATGTAACCTTAGAAGATTTCGGCTATCCCGTGTAGGGCCTTTGGTTTACTTGTGCCAAAATATTTTTAAATTGTTTGGTTTTCCAATCTGTTGTCTGTGAGCGTCCCTCGTACCAGTATTGACGAAACGCGTCGTGTGGACTAAATTAGATATCTACGTTTTATCTTTTTACTTTCCTCTAATACCTAATAAATTAATTTTATGTCTTTAAGATATTTTGATTGGATAAAAAATTGATGTTATTTTCCATAAACAAACTTTTTAACCGGAAGTCACATGTTGGGGTCTCAATTGGGAATTTGTTTTTATTTTAATTCTTTTTAAGCAATTATTATCCATCAAAATATTTCTAGGACAAGAAAGAAATTAATTAGGAATTAATTTATAAGGATTGATTACAATTTTTTGTTCGGTTTATTCGAAATAAACTCAAAAATGTGGTACACACCCTTGCGTATCCCGCTTCGCGGGTTACACAGTGTGTACCACATTTTGAGTTTATTTCTTCATGAACCGAAAAAAAAATTGAGATCAATCCTTAATTGAAACGACGATTGGCTATAAGCTAGTTTATCCTTAAAGAACGATGTTAGATGTCACTGAAGAAATGTCTGATACATATTAGCTATATCCAGTTTGATGAGTAATAATTCAACGAGGAGACCTATAGATGACATGAAATTTCTTCATGTAAATAAACGTCAGAGAATGGACAAACCAGAGACACAGGCAACAGTGGGACACCAGACACAGAATGGGAAAAAACACAACACAGAAAACTAAAATATGAATAACACGGACACCAGCATGAATCCATGTACTCGCGAAAGGTAAGATGTTGCTGTTTCTTATATGACCAGGTCACCCAAGTCGCTAAAAGTCCTGTATAGATGATGGAGGAAAGATAAAAGGTAAAAAATACATTGACATTTGAGAAAGGAATATTTCGTATGGGGCAACCGGTAACTAATGACAACCGTATAAATATTGTACATCGATGTCTTCAACTTGGGAGCAACGTAAACTTGTTGGAGTAGCTCTTGTGACAGCAGATGAGCTCTGTCCAGAAAATCAATGATAGTATTGATATATTTACTAAAATCTGCAATACAACGACCATTTAATAAAATGAAAAAGTATCGAAATAGTTCTAAAATATAATAGAGCAATCGTAAAAAGGGGAAAATGTGAATAATGACGAACAAAGTATAACATTTTCATGTTCTGATTCAGACAATGGCTTTAATATAGATAATATATTTTAAATTCTTTAATTAAATTCATTTTCCCCAAAGACATCGGAACCCGGAACATGCTTTCTTCAACGTCAGATTAACATCTAGACACAGTAACTGGTTTCCGGTTTTTGTCTCCGTCATCACTATATGTGCATTGTAGTCGCCCTAAAATGAAATTGTGTATTTGTAAGCATGTTAGTATATGATTGTTATTTGATGCAAGGGGAGAAATATTTTCAGCTAAATAAGGTATTTAATCAATCACTTTTTTGCCAGATAATGATAATGACGGCTTTGCTCTAGACCAATATGCTCAGTTAGAGTTTATAGTGTTAGCGCTTTGAAACACAAACTCACGGTCAATCTCCCATACAGAGTTAACGGTCCTTGCAGGCTCTCTATCTTTGTAAACGTCTCAAAAGTAGACACAAAACACGTGATCATGTAACGAACGATCATGTGATAAACGATCATGTGATCAACTAACCAAAAGGTCTCCTTTCTTGTCTTGTAGATATTCAAAAGCTTGCCTTTGACAGTCCCTCAACACGATATTCTTGTCATAATCTTTAACAATTGTATCTAATGTTTACATTTTATCGGATGAATAAGTAAACCAAATTACTCAGAATAGGAAAACGTTTCACAAAAATATAGTCCCTATAAATATAGCTTTTTTAAAATGGTATTTCGCCTCAAATAAAATCATATTTCACGTCAAAACTAAAGGTATATGCAAAAAAGACGAATAGCGTATTAGAAGCAAAATCTAGAATATACTAATATTTTACAAGAATCTTGTAAAATCGAAATGTTTACAGAGATAGAGAGCCTGCAAGGACCGACAACTCTGTATAGGAGATTGACCCACGGGCAGACATGTTGCCCCATTCGTACACATCATCCTGATTTACAGTTTACCGGTCTTTGCTCTTGCTCCTTAATTAAACGTTAGAGAAAACCGAAGGGACAATAAATAAAAAATGGACAACCCAGAGAAACTGGTTCCACAGGGCGTACAAGACGAAGAAAAACAAAACAAAAACACAACACAATATGTTCTTAGTGGAGAAGTAGGGAAAATTGGTACCCTATATACATGACAGCTTGGTTTGTTTGTTTGTTTGAAGGTGTTTATCACCACTTTCAACAATATTTCAGTTATATCGTGGTGGTCAGTTTTATTTGTGGAGGAAACTGGAGAACCCGGAGAATACCACCGACCTGTCGCAAATCACCATGATTGGTTGGTACAGGCATAACATGTATCATATATGCTTACAGATATTAACATTGAAGGATATCAGTTCAGGAAAGATATTAAGTCGAGGATACTATTCTGTGATTTCTTATGTATTAAAAAGAGTTTGAAGATACCAAAGGGGTAATCAGAATCTGTATATAATACTGCACTTTTGGCCCATATAATTAACTTGGCATCGCCAGTTTTTATTGAAGTGCTGTGTCATCCAGAAAAGTGAGTAGTCATGTGTATGTTTCCTAGAGTTATACATTCTACGAGTTTACAATTAGATTTTGGAATTGTTCATACAGTGTGGTGTTCGTTGCTTCTCACTTTATTTGACGAGACTGATAGATAATAAATCGAGACATATTTTGAATGAAGGAATCATATAAGATTTATTATATCGCACTTAATGACCAGTGATAGTTTTTGTTTTTAATTGATATGCATAATGGACAATTTTAAGTTGAAAATTCCTCGCATAACTACTGTTTTTTTCTATTGTTTTGTATTTTATTTGTAAGTTATTTATTAAACTAAGGACAATTTAAGTTGAAAATTCCTCGCATAACTACTGTTTTTTCTATTGTTTTGTATCATAAAGTTATTTATTAAACTAAGGACAACCTCTTCCAGGCATACGTACATGTAACCTTGGCCGGTTTTGCCAATGCTAATAAGACCGTTTAATTATATTATTCAACTTTTTAATCTTTTGTCTAAGAGTGGACCTGATGAATGTTTTGCTCTAAATCCGCCTTTCGCAGTAAATTAGATATTAATGCTTTTATTTTGTAATTTGATATGACAAAATTAATCCAATTCTAGATAATTTGCTTCAAGAAAACATTTTTTACCGAACCTCAATTGAACTTATGATAAGTTCATGACTTAGTAGACTGTAGATGATGGCAAGGTGTATATCCAATATGACATTATGTAATTTATTATTCCTGTGACTCGGGCAAGGTCACCATTCTGGCTGATAGACTGATGACTTGACTAGATATCCATCATGAATATTCATATATATATATAAAGACAAGTAGGGTCTAACGCCATCTTTCTATACAATGGAGGTAGTACTAAGTTTAACAATTATACTTCATTGATATATAAATAGAACATTTATAGAATATGGAAAAGAATAATAGGTTCTTGCACGAGTCCCTATTGAAGATCTGGGATTTCTTCCACGAGTGTGAGAAATTCCGTCTTTTCACGAGTGGAGCGTAGCGGAACGAGTGGAAAGACGCTGAATTTCTCTCACGAGTGGAAGAAATCCCAGATCTTCAATAAGGACGAGTGCGAGTACATGTTTCTTCTGTTTCAACTTAGAAACAAAGCATGTCAATTTCATTCATTCATTCGCATGTCAATGTCATGTTTACTACACAAAATATTTCGCCACGTGCAGTGCAGTAAATACACACTTATTTAAAACCGCATTAGATCTATTAGGGGAAATCAATTAAAATTCAGGTAAAATTGATATTTGAAGCTTTTTTAGATCTACTAAGACGACAATTTCTATTACTACAGCAGTCGTAGAAGCGGACTATTGATTATACTCGGCCGACTTGATTGGCTGACAATGCCATGTAAGGCAAGGTCACGCGCAGCTGTCTTTGTGGCTTGTCTTACATAGAAAACGCATCAAAACGGAAGAATGTGTTTTCTCTCGGCATACACTTGTACAATGTCTACAATCGAAGCACATGCAAATGATGATTTTAAAGGAAATTAGCAAATATCGCAATTCATAAAATGCATACCAACATACAAATGATTGTCGTTAATAATTATTATGTAAAGTCAAAATAAATTTTCATCATTATGACGTTTCTGCTCTGTAAATAAATGTTGTAAAATCCGGAATATCTGCGCATAGTTGAGTTGTAGTCGGTCTTGGAAAAATTATGCGATGGCGTCGGTCCCTACCAAGCTAAACAACAATACGGTTACCCTTTAGGTATGGACAGAGAACAAGCCTATTCAGATTGCAGCACGATATAGCATTATGAGATAAAGTTTATCAGTGACTTGCGGCAGGTCGGTGATTTCTCCGGGTACTCAGGTTTCCTCCATCAATAAAACTGACCGCCACTATATAACTGAAATATTGTTGGAAGTGGTGTTAAACACCATAAACCTAAACCAAACCAGATGGCAACTCAAATATCCCCCACCAATAAAACAGCAAAGAATACGACATATATAATATTTTACATTATGATGCCATTATTATCAGAAGTTATACCACACCCACCGCAGCAAACCAAGATAGAATAGCCGGGATATCTGGAAGACGCAATAGGTGATTCCGAATAGAAACAGTTCTTGGCTGTTGAGGACATTGGTTATAAGCTACACCTTGTGACTGCATCATATTTTTGATCTGGATACCAACGGAACCCATCATTCCCGCCCAGTTTTCACTGATCATCTCATCTACCATGGTACACACGTTGTTGTAAAAACTGGTGAAAATACAAAAATGATACTGTTATAGGCTATGTTCAAATATTTTCAAAACATTTGAAATATGTAATGATTTATGTTTTATTATAGACGTGAGAATATCGAAGGAGTAAAAATGGACAATCCAGAGAACTGATAACAAAGTAAACCAAAACAATATGCGTTGGACACAGGGGTGGATCCAGGATTTCAAGTTAGGAGGGGGGGTGCGCACATAAAATAATCGCGAAAATGTTGGAGGTATTTCGTGTGAAAAATCACGATTTTACGCAAAAAAATCATATTTGTTTCCAATGTTAGGGGGGGCGCGCGCCGGGTGCGCCCCCCCCCCTGGTTCCTCCCCTGGGACACCACTATACGCAAACAAACACAAATCACCTAAATTAGACATGAACCCTCCTACAAACAACTGGAGGTAAAAACGGACTGAACATAGTTTTTATGCAGAAATCGTAGCTGATGCTTATTATATACACATTCGGTCTCTATATTTTGTAGAAAGAAAAATTGACACGAAAAATGCAAAACAAAAAGGTAATAATAGTGGTAATCTGCCCCTGCCGTGTCTAGTGAGAAAATGTTGGCAAAATGTGAACAAAAATGTCTGTGATTTTGTATTCTGTAGAAATCAAGATGAAATGTAAGCTAATGCTCACTTATGATACCCCCGCAAACGGGAAGTAGGAATGTGACGGGTCCAAAAATGCTTCCCATGATATGGGGTACCTATATGAAGATTGTGACTAAATATTAGATTTTTGCCATCAATAGTTGCTGACAAAGTTGCGACGAAAAATATCTTGGGACGGACGAAGGACGGACAGAGGTAAAACAGTTTACCCTCGTCGATGGAGCGGGGGAATAAAAATCCAGGCTCGGGGCGAAATATATCCTTCTCTGAAAGTTTAATAGTCGATCCTTTACAGACACATGACATAATGGTCCGACTGAGGAATAAAATTAGAATGGAGGACGAATCGTCATTAGTGCCCCGTTACAAGGTAAACGTTTTTTCTCTAATGGTCCGATTGAGAAATAAAATCAGAATGGAGGACGAATCGTCGTTAGTGCCCCGTTACAAGGTAAATGTTTTTTCTCTAATGGTCCGACTGAGAAATAAAATCAGAATGGAGGACGAATCGTCGTTAGTGCCCCGTTACAAGGTAAACGTTTTTTCTCTAATGGTCCGACTAAGAAATACAATCAGAATGGAGGACGAATCGTCGTTAGTGCCTCGTTACAAGGTAAACGTTTTTTCTCAAATGGTCCGACTGAGAAATGAAATCAGAATGGAGGACGAATCGCCGTTAGTGCCCCGTTACAAGGTAAACGTTTTTTTCTCTAATGGTCCGACTGAGAAATAAAATCAGAATGGAGGACGAATCGTCGTTAGTGCCCCGTTACAAGGTACCGGTAAACGTTTTTTCAGCTTATACATTAGCTCCCTTTTTCTGCGATTTTGATGTTTGATTTTGGATATTTTTCCGAAGTGTTTGTAGCTTTTGTTTTCCATTTTACTACTTTTTAGTTGTAAATGAGTGAGTGATTGTTGTTTAATGCCAACGATCTTTTTTTTCAGCTATATCATGGCGTGAACAAGTTATATTTCCATGAGCTGTTGATGATGATGTCTGCTTTGTACTAGACAAATAAGCTTAGTTGGATCTTGCATAACGCTGAATCATTGTAACAACATTCCACAGGTAGACGTGTGGCTCCACTTTGTAACATTACCAGGATGACGACCCAACCAGTCTTTGCCCTGTAAATACCAATTGCAGTGCCTTTGGTGTGGGCCGACCGGGTTAGACCTCACGATCTCAGGCACTCGAGACAAGCATTCTTTAAGTATTACACTACTTATACGGTTTCTTTTCGTTGTGACAATCCAACCATATTCCCATAACAGATCACACTCTTACATCTCTTACTACTAACGTTGTGAGTTCGAATCCCGCTCATGGCGAGGTGTACTCGATACAACATTATGTGATAACGTTTGTCAGTGACTTGCGACAGGTCAATGGTTTTCACCGGGTACTCCGTTTTCCCCCACCAATAGAACGGACCGCAACCATATAACTGAAATATTGTTGAAAGTGGCGTTAAACACCATTAATCTTTCCCTCTTCCATCTCTTCACCTATAGTCCAATGTGTTGTTTGTTTATTTTCCCTCGTCTTGATAATTATTGAATTAATGTTAACTTGACGATAAAGAACGACCATTAAGGCTATTAATTATTTTGTCCTATGTTGCTTACGTCAATGACTTTTAAATTATTTAGCATTCCAATCTTTTGACTTTGAGCGTACCTGATGAAGGTTATTCTACGCATGCGTACTGCACACTGAATCTGATATTTATGTTTGTATTATAATACAATTCACTAAAAAAAATCTCTCATTTTGTAAGAGGAGATTAACATACATTAATTCGCCACAATGTCAAAGATTATGTTATTATGTTTACACTATTAGGAAGAAACAAACAAAACATCAAAACATAAACAATAACAACACGGACACAAGACAAGGAAACAAAGTGTATAAACTAGATCTTAAAAACATGCATTCTTTATACCAATGAAGAATAGGGATATAGAGGGATATAGATCAAATGGGTACAAAGAGTGTATCTTACACAGAAAACACGTGTATTACACCTAAAGAGGAATGTACAGCTTACTATCCAGACATATTCATCATTTAGGTCTTTCATATTATTATTGCTACCTAGACACAGTTGTTTTTTTTAAACAAATACGATTGATTTATAAGTCTTAAAATTTGCTCACGCCACGATATGGCTGAATTACTGATACAGTTGGCGGTAAGCACCAATCAATCAATCAATCAATCAATCAATCAATCAATCAATCAATCAGTATTGCTACTTAGATATAGATCTACTCATACTTAAGAAACAGCCATTATATTTTAGAGGTCAGAGCTATATTTTCCCCGAGCCAGATTTTTTATTTATTATTTATTTTGCATCTTTCGGATCAAATTTGTAAAATATTAAACCGCTCGTAGCCATTGGCTGTGGGCAATCCTCGTTAAACAAATAAAGAATTAAATTATATTTGTAAACTTGTTCTTGCCATCATAACCCCTTACTTGACTTTAAAGGGTAATTAAACAGTCACTCCTAAAGAAATATTGATATTCATTTAAGCAACGCTGATAATGATTATTTTAAATAATATACTTATAAAAAGTATTGTAAATTCTATATACAATGTATAAGCCCATAATCGCTAATCGTACACATTTATATATTTAAGTCACTAAACCGTACGTCTGCACAAAATGTGTTTAAAATTAATTTATTCTTTTAGTTTCGTACCTGATTTGTGGGTGCAATTGTTTGTACTCGTACTTAGTATAAAACTAAAGTGTAAAAACGTCAAATATTAATGCATAATTGATACATTTTAAAACACACTTAAAAGTGACATAAAACTAAAATGCAACCAATGAAAATGAAACACTGTTGTAATTTCTTGTAATAAAATGAAAAACCCAACACTACCACACTGTAAAAGTGTATGGAATGAGGTTTTATGTTTTAAACAACAATAACTCATTGAAATGTAAACAAACATCTTTTTGTTTATATATCCATATGTGATATTTACAATATATCTGCTTTAGGGTTAGAGTTATGATGTTTAGCGCCACTTTCAACAATATTTTAGTGGAGGTCAGTTTTATTGGATTAGGAAACCGGAATGCCCACAGAAAGCCACCGAGCTGCCGAAAGTCACTGACAAACATTATCACAAAATGTTTTATCGAGTGCATACCGTCGTGATATGGATTCCAACTCACAACGTTAGTGGTAACAGGCACTGATTGCATAGGTTGTTGTAAATCCACCTACAATACGATCACGACCGCCCTCTTTATGTGTTGTAAGATAACCGTGCACATCTATAATTACTACTTACCAAGAACCAACTCTTTGTAGACATGGTATTGGTATGTCAAACCAATAACCTTTACGTTTGATAGACACTGACAACGAAGATGCACCCACTGGACGTGTCAATGACATGTCAGCTGAAAAATATATGTTTCCTGGTATGACAGCTGGCATTGGTGTCACATTCATCCGGGAAATAAAAGCTGGAGAGTTCACATTGCTATCTGCAAAACCAAAGATCAGTCTTGAAATTTAAAACTTGGATAACCGAACATACATGGCACCAACATTTGTTATAAGCTATACCCTTGCACTTCATAATTGGATCTCCGTCAACGTCAATATATATATATATATATAAGTAAAATAGTTATCATAATAAAATAAAAGTTGATATTAGAGTATGCAGAATTAGCTGCCTTGCTGCATAAAAAAGAGAAAATTAGCTGATTAAATTAGTAAATGAGCAAAACTCCAAGATATTTTTTTTTCAATTATGTTGTAGTTCTTTAATTGACCTTTCTATATAAAGCGCCAACCTATATAATGTAGATTATTATCATTACTATTATGATCATAAAGTCACATATCTGTCTTAATAACAATAAAGCTAATGTTTACCTGTTTAAACAAACACATTGGCTTTCTTAATTAGCTTTATTGATATTAAGACAAATAATCTATTTCTAAAAAAAACGAAAAAAAAACCAAACAATAATATGATAATAGGTGTTACCTAACTTGGGACGAAGTCCAATAATTTTTTTTAAACAATATTAATTCAGATATATGGACCTATATTTTTTTTCAAAGTAGACCGGGGGCAAATCCAGACTTTCTCAAAAGAGGGGGCAAATAGGGGGACCGTCGTTTTTAAAGGTTTTTAGCCAAAACGTGGACCTGCCCTCTCCTGTAGACTGTGCACCCAGTCCGGTGTTGTATAATCCGCTACTCGAGGTTTCAATTTCATAGAAAATATTATTTCGGACAGGAGGAGGAAGAAATGAAACTCTATTTAATGATATTGTCAGTCCCATGGTATATGTTTAATGGGATAGAACACACTGCGATTTTGAGTCATATTTTAACATTCATAACCGGAAATTGGGTACGAGTTGGAAAAGGTACCAGTTGACATGGCATCTGTAAATCGTTCCAGATTTTCTGCAGATTTAACCATGAATTGGTTTCCGGTGAATGAAATTTAAGCCATTAGTGATATGGATCTGGATTCAAAATATTGCTATTTCTACCATAGTTGGGACTTCGTCCCATATTAAAAATCCCTTTCAATGTCTATCATTCGTATCACATTTTTGTTTTAATAACTCGCATATAATTCGCATTGTATAGATTAATGTCATATGTGGTTTAATTTGGAGTCCTCTGATCCATGGACACAAAACAATGTGCGATTATTTTTAGTTCGTAAAAATTGTACTTGCTCATAGAGACAAAAAGGGTCAAACACAAGATTTACCAATTTATGAAGTCTTTTGAATTACCTAACAATTATAACAGATCTACTAATAAACATGTAAACTTCTTTAAGAGTTAAACAGTTATCTTCATAAGCTAGATTTTTGGAGGTACGATTAAATTGGTGATAATTATAAACGTTTTAGAGACATTAGTTGAATCATGATAGAAAGTTTAATATGTTTGTCTGATAATATATGGGACTGAAAGCTTGAAACATTGATAACTTATAGAAATATTGAAAATGTGCGACATTCTTTACAAGTAAATAAACAAACAAACAAACAAACAAACAAACAAATAAATAAATAAATAAATAAATAAATAAATAAATAAAAATGTTTCAATTTAGCCTCTGTGATAAATATAGATATAAGAAATCATAAAGATGCATAATTTAATTTATTTCATTTGTTTTAAATTACATCTAAAATAATAAAACAAAAATATTGTTAATCGCCTAAATCTCTATTTACATCTACCTATGAAAGAAGTGCCCATAACTACAGACCCCACCCTCCTTAACTTCGTGAATTTGATACAATATTAAAACAATTGAGCAAAAGTCATTCTTTTTTTTTTTCGAAATGGAAAAAAATACATTTCATATAAAACTATATTGTCATTTAATTAATTCTCTTGCAGTATTTTTCAGCGATTCTTTTTTTATGGTTAAATGCAGAATTTTATACAGTTTTATATTGTTATTTCCACATTATGTTATGGTTTCCGGTTTTTAGAAAATCATGTGCTAAACATGAACATATATTTTTTTACATCACAATTTTACTTATTTATATAGAGAATTATGAAATAACTGAAAATATTTGCGAACAACTTGCGTACAGCAAATGGCTTAGACAGATAAAACTTTCTTGAAAATTAAGAATTAAATCACGGGGGGGGGGGATCACTTCCTATATACCTGTATATACAGAAGTGCCGCTGGATTGGGTCGGTTTTTTGAGCTGTCAAATATATGACTGGGGTGGAAATTTTGCATTAGGATATGCCAATGGGTGGTAATTAGTAAGCAAATAATATATGAATGGGTCTTATCTTTAATACATTAATGCATTAGTACACAGATAAATTCCTATGTCTGATCACTACGATCTGCAGTCGATGTCCTGCACAAAAGTGATGTCCTGCGAGGAATCTGACATTTAATCCTCCGATAATTGAATAATCAAGTGTCAAATTAATATATTACAGGATGTCTCTTATCTGGACCCTGTCTGTACAAACAATTAATAATTAGCAATCTCGGTTTCAGGTAAATAAAATATATGAATGGGTCGACATTTTAGGTAAGGACTATATGAATGGGTAGGATTTTTTTAATGTGTCAATATATGACTGGGGGTGTTTTCCAATTCCCAGCTACACCCCTGTACCTCAAATTACCAGAAGTGACCGCCCCTCCCCCCTTTTATTAGTGCTACATATAGTAATGTATGTACTTCTTTACTATAGCAAATTGTAATTTGGAGAAGACTTCATAAGTTTGTTTAACTTGTGTCTAATCCATTTTGTCTGTTTAATTGGCAAATAAAATATGTTTAAAGTAAAAAACAGAATAGTAAAAATCGGTTAAGGTAATCTATGCCTGATGTAACAAAACCTTCAGTTTTATTAATAATTACATTATTTTGGGACTGTAAAATTTAAATGTAAAGTAATTAATATTGATAATAATAATTACTTACTGCAATTAAGTATGTTTCGTTCTGACAATACTTATTAAATCAAACATAGGTGAAGGTAAGCTATGCCTGAGGTAGGAGAACCTTAAGTTTTATTAATAATTACATTATTTTGAAACTGTAAAATTTAAATGTAAAGTAATTGTTAATGAGAATTACTTACTGCAATCTGTGACGTCCAGAGAGGTATACTCCGTTCTGACAACACTTATTAAACCAAATATAACAAGTACAATAACTACAGTCATCATCTCTGTCGGTACCATGTTAGTATTGAATGTACCAGATAATGAACTTACCAGGCATTATATAGTTGATGGAGGTCGATGACGCATATTATTTATCCAGATAAACAGGATATTACCCCGGAAAACATGCGATATGATATTATTTCAGCTAATTAATTCTGATTAATTCCTAAATAAGTACAATGCAATATGATACATGGACATTGTGTTTGTACTTTGAAATTTACTATTTTCTTCTTCTCCTTTACAATTAGATGTAATAAATATCATTATTATAGACGATTCATATTTACAATTAGGCATCTAAGATTATTATAATTATTATCACAGGAGATCCTTATTTAATAACTGTTCTTGGTGCAGATCCACCAGAGATTTCTGAAGAGGTGTTGAACTTAATCAATAATGATCATTTTGAAAACGTAGGCGTAGACGCTTTAGATTCAGAAATTACAGAGGATGATATAATTAAAGCAATAGCGAAACTAAAACCCGAAAAAAGTGCAGGAAGCGATAACATTATTGGTGAAATATTTACCGCTAGTCCGATATTCTTTGCTCCATTATTAAAGAAGTTATTCAACTATATATATAACCATGGAATATACCCTGACGTTTGGACTGAATGTTTAGTCATTCCAGTTCCGAAAAGTGGTGACTTGTCGGATCCAAATAATTATAGACCTATTGTACTTGTAAGTGTTCTGTCAAAACTGTTTAGTAGTATACTAACCGAACGTTTATTATCTTGGTCCGAAGATGAAGATAAACTAATAGACAACCAATTTGGATTTCATCCAGGCCGTTCAACCGTTGATGCTATATTTATTATACATGGAATTATTTGAAATATTCTTCAGAATAAACTTAAATTATATTCTGCATTCGTGGACTTCCGCAAAGCATTTGATAAGCTCAATAGAAGAATCCTTATATACAAGCTATTACGTAATGGACTTAATACCAAATTTGTAGCAATGGTAAAGTCTATCTATTCGTCCGTTCGACTTCGTGTCAAATCTGGTGGAATACTTTCAGATGCGTTTGATAACTTACTCGGTGTTAAACAAGGAGAACCACTATCCCCTTTGCTATTTCTATTTTTTATTAATGATATCATTGGCGATATATCCACTGACACAGCTGATGGTATTGTAACATTGAATGATTATTTGATATACATTATTTTATTTGCCGATGATACCGTTTTGTTTGGAAAAACACCTGAAATTCTACAACATCTGCCTGATCAATTATTCATATATTGCAGGAAATGGAAGGTGACTTGTCGGATCCAAATAATTATAGACCTATTGTACTTGTAAGTGTTCTGTCAAAACTGTTTAGTAGTATACTAACCGAACGTTTATTATCTTGGTCCGAAGATGAAGATAAACTAATAGACAACCAATTTGGATTTCATCCAGGCCGTTCAACCGTTGATGCTATATTTATTATACATGGAATTATTTGAAATATTCTTCAGAATAAACTTAAATTATATTCTGCATTCGTGGACTTCCGCAAAGCATTTGATAAGCTCAATAGAAGAATCCTTATATACAAGCTATTACGTAATGGACTTAATACCAAATTTGTAGCAATGGTAAAGTCTGTCTATTCGTCCGTTCGACTTCGTGTCAAATCTGGTGGAATACTTTCAGATGAATTTGATAACTTACTCGGTGTTAAACAAAGAGAACCACTATCTCCTTTGTTATTTCTATTTTTTATTAATGATATCATTGACGATATATCCACGGACACAGCTGATGGTATTGTAACATTGAATGATTATTTGATATACCTTATTTTATTTGCCGATGATACCGTTTTGTTTGGAAAAACACCTGAAATTCTACAACATCTGCTGAATAAATTATTCATATATTGCAGGAAATGGAATGTGACTTGTCGGATCCAAATAATTATAGACCTATTGTACTTGTAAGTGTTCTGTCAAAACTGTTTACTAGTATACTAACCCAACGTTTATTATCTTGGTCCGAAAATGAAGATAAACTAATAGACAACCAATTTGGATTTCGTCCAGGCCGTTCAACCGTTGATGCTATATTTATTATACATGGAATTATTTGAAATATTCTTCAGAATAAACTTAAATTATATTCTGCATTCGTGGACTTCCGCAAAGCATTTGATAAGCTCAATAGAAGAATCCTTATATACAAGCTATTACGTAATGGACTTAATACCAAATTTGTAGCAATGGTAAAGTCTGTCTATTCGTCCGTTCGACTTCGTGTCAAATCTGGTGGAATACTTTCAGATGAATTTGATAACTTACTCGGTGTTAAACAAAGAGAACCACTATCTCCTTTGTTATTTCTATTTTTTATTAATGATATCATTGACGATATATCCACGGACACAGCTGATGGTATTGTAACATTGAATGATTATTTGATATACCTTATTTTATTTGCCGATGATACCGTTTTGTTTGGAAAAACACCTGAAATTCTACAACATCTGCTGAATAAATTATTCATATATTGCAGGAAATGGAATATTGAAGTTAACACTGACAAAACCAAAGTAGTTGTTTTTCGAAATAGCTGGCGGCCGGTAAATGATCATTTCTTCTAATACAATAGATGTTTATAAACTATTGTATAGTGATGTTAATAACGGTAAAACTAACTGGGTTTCCAATGTACGTGACTTGTTATTCAGCCTTGGTCTTAATTATGTTTGGATATCTCAGGATGCAGCAAGTGTATCATTTGACTTTGTTAAACAACGTATTATAGATCAATTTGTGCAACAGTGGTCAACATCTGTATACGATTGTGAAAAACTGTGTATTTATAGAAATATTAAGGTATAATTTTGTCATGAGAAATATCTTAATTTTTGTAGTAATGTGTATCTACTTACAAAATTACGCAGTGGTACATTAAAATTGAATATTGAACTTGGTCGTTATAACAATACCCAAGAGAATCACGTTTATGTTTGTGTTGCAATATGAATGTTGTTGAAAACGAATATCATTTTGTATTAGTTTGTCCTGCATATAGATATGTACGTACGCATTTTTTGCCAACATATTACTGTTCTTGGCCGACTATTTATAAACTTGAACATTTATTAAAAGCTGCCAATAAAAATCTCACTATAAAATTATGTAATTATCTAAAGGCAGCTTAGAAAATCAGATGTCATATAATTAGTTAATATGTATGCATAATGTGTTTAATTGTTCTCTGCTGTTGTCATTGTGTTACATGTGTATATATCTGTTTGATTGCTATAGCATGTATATGCTTTTTGCAAATAAAGAATTCATTCATTCATTCAACTGGGACAGAGTCTACTAGACACAAAGGCAGTTGGATTGCAGATATAATGAAATTGTATACATAGATTCTCCTTCAGGCGAGTGGTTAAAACGCCGTAATAATGGGAGAAATATTTATTCACTCATATAGCTGGTAAAGATTGTAATTGTCATTCAAACTAAGGTCAATATCCACAGTCATACAAGTAGAAAGAGTTTGAAGATACTAAAGTGGTCATCGGAATCCGTAAATCGAAGAAGAACTGACAACATAATGGTCAAAACGAAAATGTACAAAAGTGCAAACACCGACCTGCATGAAGTCACTAACAAACTTTATCATATTATGTTGTATCGGGTACACGTCGCCATGAGCGGGATTCGAATTCGCAACTTTTGTGGTGATAGGCACTGATTGTAAATCCAACTACCATACGATCACGGCCACAACGTGCACTTTCGTCTGGATGAAATATTATAGTTCTAACATGATGTCCTTCTTTCGCTTTAGAAACAAACGAGTGATTTATGGATTGGGTATACTCTCTTTAGCACATGCGCCGATGCATGTGACCGACTTTCCCATCACAAATGTACATGTTGATGAATTATCGTCTGCTAGAATTTGGCAGCATAAATTGTGTGCGACATTTTCCACAAACGTAAATATAAATGACCGTCTTCCAATAAAAGTATACTACTGTATGTGTACTCTTAGACATATCAAAATCGAATTAAATCATGGAAGCCAGAATGTGTTTTGAGTTTTTACATGGGTTGGCGGATATTAATAAATCGTATACCTCGCCTCTAGCTTCGGTGATTTATTTCTTAATTTTACATCGTGTAACATTAATTATGAATCAATTTGAACAAATAAATAGCGTTAATACTCAGGGCCGTCTCAACAACATTATAGTCCCCGGGGCAAAGCAGTACACTCTTGGTCTTACCTGCACAACCACTCGCAGGAAAAAAATGTAAATGGTCGATAAAATTGATCATATATTTATTGTATTGGTAGTTCCAAGAAAATCAATGTTTAAACATTAAAAAACATGTTGTACACAACATACAGATTAGCATGGTGGTCATATGGTCGTGTGCCCATCCCCCCGGGCAACTGCCTAGCGTGCCCATGCGCTAAGACGGTACTGTGAATACCGGTACTAGGTACTCCATGAAAAAAATATATAAAAAAGGAAAAAATAACTAATGCAAAATATTCTGTGAAATAGTACAGTATTATTTACATTCTCGGTATCCGCATCGTTTTATAACGTCACCATCTTTTTTCTTGACTCAAGAACGATAACTCGTTTTTTGTGGCGTCCACGTTGCTCATCTTTTCAGTTTTTTGTGTTGTCCTATTGTGTGTCTTTACGTTCTGAGTCCCCTGTTGTGATGTCCGTTACGATTTCAGCATAACAAGTATGTTTGTTTCGTCTTTACCTGCAATTGTTTGTAGGAGACCTCATGTAATATTTACGTTATTTGTATTTGTTTGCGTATAGTGGTGTCCAGCACATATTGTGTTGTGTTTTAGCCTTGTGTATCTTCGTATTGTGTACCCTATGTTGCCTGTTTTTCTGGATTGTCCATTTTTAATTGTCCATTCGGTATTCTCTAACGTTTATTTTTGACTAGATTTTTCATTTCAACCAAGAAGGATAACTCAAAATATTACCATACTTTTTAACTAGCCCAATAATAATTATCAACTCTTATATGTATCATTCAGTATTCAAGAAGGATGCTGAAAATTAGTAGTAATACAATGAAAAACACAAAATATTACAGAGTACCGTCATGGCCGTGATCGCATCGTCGTTGGATTTACAACTACCTATGCAACCAGTGCATATTACCAACAAAGTGTGAGATCGAACCCCGTTCATGGCGAGGTGCACTCCATACAACATTATGTGATAAAGTTTGTAAGTGACTTGTGACAGATCGGTGGTTTTCTCAGGGTTATTCCAATTTCCTCCACCAATAAAACTGACCACCACACTATAACTGAAATAGTGTTTAAAGTAGCGATAAACACCATAAACCAACCAAAATATTACACCGTCGGAACAGTGTCAAAATCTAATGTAGAAACAGAGGTAATAGTAATACCTCTAACACACAAAATACATGACGTCACAATAGAAAGACTCGACGCCCTCAAAGGAGTAATTAGAAGCCGTAAATCGAAGGACAGACCACGCAATGACCAAAGTGAAAAAGACAAGAGGACAAACGACGATCTACAAAGCATTGCACAAAAATCAAGTATGACGAACCCCACCAAAATCCGGGAAGGGTATTCCTGGTAAGCAGTTCATTCGCCACATGTGCCACCTATATGCCTAGAATTATTACGAGCAACGAATGTTATTTACATTTTGTAGTTTATTCTGTAGAAAGTCTCGATGCCCTCTTATAAGATAGTACGACTGAACTCATGTTATCATAATGTTAAGTTAAGGTCGATGATTTAAAGGAAAAACACAGAATATCACACCGTCTGAACTGTTTCGAAATCTCATTGAAAACTTGTAGAAACAGAAGCAAAACATATACCCCTAACCCATACATATTACGGCTCGGTAGAAAGACTTGATGCCTTCAAAGGAGTAATTAGAAGAACAGACCACGCAATGACCAAAACAAAAAGGACAAACAACGATCTTCAAAACATTGCACAAAAATAAAGTATGACAAACTCCACCAAAATGCGGGAAGGGTAAGCAGTTCCTGCGACACGTGTGCCACCTATATTCCTGCAATTATTACGAGCCACAAATGTTATATAGTTTATTCAGCAGAAAGACTCGATGCCCTCTTATAAGATAGTACGACTGACCTCATGTTATCATAATGTTAAGTTAAGGTCGATGACTTAAAGGAAAAAACACAAAATATCACACCGTCTGAACTGTTTCGAAATCTGATCAAAACATTGTAGAAAAAGAGGTAAAACCTATACTCCTAGCACACATATACATTACGGCCCAGTAGAAAGACTTGATGCCCTCTTGTACGATAGTACGACCTCATGTTATCATAATGTGAAGTGAAGGTCGATGACGTAAAGGAAAAACACATAATATCACACCGTCTGAACCATTTCGAAATATAATCGAAAAAATGTAAAAACAGAGGTAAAAGCTATACCCCTAACACACATATATACATGACGTCTCAGTAGAAAGACTTAATACCCTTTGTACGCTAAGGTCGATGGCAATTCTATTTACAATTAGCTTATCTGACCCGCTAATTGACATCGTAAGTAATACCGGAAAAAACAAGATATTTTCATTTAAAACCGAAATTTGCATAATTCAGGTAATTCAGAATTAATGTAATAGATTGGGAACGTCATTATTTTTACACGATAAACATTTGTTTCAAATAATTCAAATAACTTTTAAACAACATTATCACGTTTGATCTTGTTTTGCTTTCTAAATGCACACAGAGGTCACGTATGTGATAAAAAAAATACGGTGAGCAAAACAATCTGTAAAATTGGCAGAATTATATGCTATTATTTATTAAACGATTGTAAGCTGAGATACAAAGAGCAAAATACGAAAATCCAACAGAAAAATCGTAAAACACATCTATTGATACAGGCATTTCAATAAAAAAAAGTGCCGGGGTTAAATTAGTTTTATGAGCTAAAAATAAAATAGAAAAATCGCTAAAGCAGAGGCATTGATACAGGCACTTTAATAAATGTGGCGGGGTTCAATTAGTTGTATGTGCTAAAGATATTTTATTTACATTGTATGTTATTTTTATATATAAAAGATTTGGATTTTGCTGAGTACTGGTAACTGTTACAAGGTCTCTATCCATAAAGCTGACCCGCCCATCCCCAGGTGGTGGAAAGTTTGTCCTAGAGATTGATCTGTAAGATTATAATACGGAAAACCTGACCATTTATCTTAGTGGGTAGCATGATTTGAGAATACTGGGTTCCCTGTGCATTTAAAAATTCGTTTTTAGATTTCGAAAAAAAAAATGTTAGCAGAGCATTTGTAGACATTATAAAAGACTAAATTGTCATCTCTACACTATACTTCCAGAGATACTCAAATATAGTTGTCCCATTAAGCCACCCCCCTTTTTTTTCCCATATTCTTGTGTATTTTTTTTTTTTTAAATGTTGAACTTATTGTATTTGAGCTGGATGACATATTTGTCAATGGACATTAGGCAACCAACAATCAATTAATTTTTAGTCTGAAAAAGGAACCCTTCATCCTATGATAAATTATAAAACAAAATATACCACAGTTTCATTATCAAGTAGAGAAGTCGTAGAAGCAGAAGCAATATTGATCTTGTTCCGACATTGTGGTATTTTTTGTTTTTCCTTTTATTCTTGTGAAATTCGAAATCCATTTAAAGTGGTACCATACACTTCAGGTAAAATTTGATCTGCTCGTTTAATTTTCTTAGTTTTTTGGCAGTGTGTTTGCATATATCCACTGTAATAAATGTCAACATTTTAACAAATTCCAACCAACAGACTCAGAGCCATAAATTCAATAGCCACATAGCAGCTTTTCTTTCTGTGGTTTTGATCACCGAGATGCTTGAAATCTGCATGCAAACATCATATGATCAAAACGTTCAACTGATTTTAAAGAATTATCTCCCTTAACTTCGTACAAAGAGGCAAAATCGATACCCCTAACACAAATACAAGAACGCTCACCTTGTAGACTTGGTACAGGCTATATAATAAAGATTGTCACTGTAATAATATTACAACATTGATACCCTAAAACAAATACAAGACCGCTCACTTTGTAGACTTGGTACAGGCTATATAATAAAGATTGTCACTGTAATAATATTACAACATTGATACCCTAAAACAAATACAAGACCGCTCACTTTGTAGACTTGGTACAGGCTATATAATAAAGATTGTCACTGTAATAATATTACAACATTGATACCCTAAAACAAATACAAGACCGCTCACTTTGTAGACTTGGTACAGGCTATATAATAAAGATTGTCACTGTAATAATATGAAATGCAAAAATACTACTTTGCTTAAGCATCCACTTAACAAGTCTTTAAATATAAATCCATTTGTTGTTGTTCTTGTTTTGTTTTCATGCCTTCATTAAGTATACAATATGTATATGTTATCATATAGGTTCATTTTGTATTAATTCGTGTATGTATTGGGAAAGACGTTTGTAAGTTGTGAAACATGAGTCCTATCCAACTGTTTAATATTAGACAATAAAATGTTTCCAGTAAAGCAAAAATACCACACTGTCAGATCAGCTCCAAAATCTAACAGAAAAACAAAAAATAAAACACTGTCAGAACAGTTCCAAAATCTAATAGAAAAAAAATACCACAGTGTCAGAACAGTTCCAAAATCTAATAAAAAAACAAAAAAAATACCACACTGTCAGAACAGTTCCAAAATACAATAGAAAAAAAAAATACCACATTGTCAGAACAGTTCCAAAATACAATAGAAAAACAAAAAAACTACCACACTGTTTGAACAGTTCCAAAATCTAATAGAAAAATAATATCACACTGTCAGAATAGTTCCAATATACAATAGAAAAACAAAAAATACCACACTGTCTGAACAGTTCCAAAATCTAATAGAAAGACAAAAATACCACACTGTCAAAACAGTTCCAAAATACAATAGAAAAACAAAAAATACCACACTGTCTGAACAGTTCCAAAATACAATAGAAAAACAAAAAATACCACACTGTCAGAACAGTTCCAAAATCTAATAGAAAAAAAAATACCACACTGTCAGAACAGTTCCAAAATCTAATAAAAAAACAAAAAAAATACCACACTGTCAGAACAGTTCCAAAATACAATAGAAAAACCAAAAATACCACACTGTTTGAACAGTTCCAAAATCTAATAGAAAAATAATACCACACTGTCGGAATAGTTCCAAAATACAATAGAAAAATAAAAAATACCACACTGTCGGAGCAGTTCCAAAATCTAATAGAAAAACAAGAATATCAGACTATCAGAATAGTTCCAAAATACAATAGAAAAACAAAAAATACCACACTGTCTGAACAGTTCCAAAATCTAATAGAAAAAAAATACCACACTGTCAGAACAGTTCCAAAATACAATAGAAAAACAAAAAATACCACACTGTCTGAACAGTTCCAAAATCTAATAGAAAAACAAAAAATACCACACTGTCTGAACAGTTCTAAAATCCAACAGACGAATAGTAGACAGAGTCAATATAGATACTGAATAAATTATAATTATACGTGGAAAACGTGATTATGACAGATTATGGTATGATTTCAACATAGAATACATTTTACTTTAAACATATTTATTGTCAAACAAATACAGACAATGGATCAGACACAAGTTATAAACTTACGAGGTCTTCTCCGTTACATATAAATAATTAATGAGACAATATATTACAAAAACAGAACATTATTTCATTCATAATTATTTGAGAAAATGACATAGTATTGCAAGTGATTGATATTGAGTCGCTGCCGTCAGATGAGTTAAAAGTACATAAACATTAGACAAATCTTTTAGTGTCTAGTATGTATCTGTGAACAGTTGTGAAAAGTGAGCAGTTAACATCATGTGCAAAATCTGAATTTCCATACAATATATTGTTAATGGATATATCTAACCCGAGATCTCTGATATTGTTCAACATAACATTTCTCTGATTAACAAATAATTTGCAGTGCAAGAAGTAGTGTTCATTGTTTTCCACATAATTATTGCAGTTACAGTAACAAGAATCTATCAGATTACATCTAAAAAGGTCGCCTTTTAAGCTACTACAATTTTGCCTTAAACGAGTATGTAGAATACTTGCCAGACGTGAACCAAACGAAAAATATTTAGGAGGCTTTACTGGATTGTTGTAGTAAGTCTTTAATCTACGTTTGAGTATGCAATTACTAGGTGAATCTCTGATATATTGGGGTAAATTATTCCAGAGATGAATAGTGGCTGGAAAAAATGAATTTTGATATAGGGTAAGACGACACCGTGGAATAGTGAAATTATTTGAATTTCGTAAGTTGTAGTTGTTTGCCTGGTTGACAGTCCGCGGCAGTAAATCACTTAAATAACCGGGGGTATCACCCTTGACTATATTATAAAAAAGTGACAACTTCCTGATTTTGCGTCTGGTATTAAGTTTCTCCCACCCGGTTTCTGCATATAAAGAAGACACACTTGCATAAGCCGTCAGACCTGTGACGATTCTAGCAGCTTCAAGTTGAAGTTGCTCAAGTCTTACGGCATCGGCAACTGTACAACTATCCCAAACTTCACAAGAATATTCAAGAAGTGGCCTAATGAAAGTCATGTAAATGTTTTCTAAAAAGTGTCTAGACACCTTAAATTTGATCTTACGCAGAACGGCTATCTGTCTGGATGCTTTGACAACAACATTATTAATATGTTTAGACCACATGTTTAGAATACATAGCATGTTCTGTCCTTCAGTTAAGGTAAACAGCACGAAATCTGACTACCTATTTGATTAGAAATCATATACAGTGAAACTTATCAAAACTGAATCTCCTTGGGACCAACTTTTGTACTAAGATTAGACATTCTTCCGTAGATGGCCGTTTTCTGGTTGAGACGATCGCTTTAAGACGAGCGCACGTGCACTCGTCTCTACTCGTTGTGACATCCAATCAGAACGTCTCTAACAAGGAAAAAATCGTTTAAATATATATCCTAAGCCGGGAATGTCACATTATATACCCTGTCTGATAGTTGAATAACAGATATGTTACGAATTTAACCATTGTTTTTTTTTCAAATACAGACTCCAACCGTATTAAATATATTTGTGTCTTTTATTTTCATTTTTTCGTATTTCTAGATGTCCTTTTCCGCGTAGCTTTGACGTCATATTTCAATGACGTCAAAATATGTGTTACGGCATATTTCATGTATGCGGTGTCTCATGAAGGAAAATACTGTACTTTCAATACAATATTAGTGAGAAAAACACAAATATCAGTAGAAAGCTACTTAGTTTATCAATCGGTGTCACAAAAGTCTATTTTATGTGATGTGTATTGCATAACGCTCAATGATATTGATCTGATAATTTATGCAAGTTAGTTACTGATCAATGGCGTGGGTCTCTAGGAGTTTGCGATAGTGAAAGTTGTTGGTTTACGAAGAAATAGGTACTTACATGCGTTGTTGGGAAAGCTCGGCTGATCTTTCACTCGTGATAGTAACTTTTGTTTCTTTTCGCTCGTTTCGCTGCGCTCCACTCGCGAAAAGACATGAAATTTCTATTACTCGTGGAAGATCACCCGGTCTTTACCAAGAATGTGTGTAAGAACCTATTAGATGTCCAGTTTATACAGGTTAAATTAACAAATATTTCCTCCATTTGGATTTTAGTGTTAATTCTATTAATACATGAGTCCGGTTTATTAATGGTTCGGTTTACACAGATTTCACTGTAGTACGAGATTTTGGTCAGAAGTTCTTTCCTTGATACAATACAGAAACAAACCAAAAAAAAAACATACAACATATTGCGAAGTCGATTAAATTTGTATCTAGCTGGAAGGTAAATTTGCATTTATATTTCTTATAAATTTACATAGTTTTTTTTAATATCGGTTTACTTCAGGTAGGCATAAATTCTGAAAATTTCAATGTATTATGTCTTGTAATAGAATATTTTGGTAAACATTCTTTTCTCTTCTGAGAAAAAAATTGGTATTCAAACAAATACTGATATTCATCTCCTATGATTCTATTGTTACATATGATACATAATCTATCATGTCTAGTCCTCGAATATAAAGTAGATTTTCTGGAGACAAATAAAGCAATAGTTGATCATGAGAAAATACAGCATACATATCAATGGAGAAATGACCCAGGCAACTTTTGCATTGAACGAACAGGAGGAACATTTGCAGATATACAGAGCAAAGATAGAGAATACTACTGTAATACCACCTTTTAGTATGAAATTTGTAGAGACCAAATTAAATTTGAAGCCAAAGAGGGACATATTGATTCAGCCTTCATCACAGTTAGACAAAGTGCTATTTCCAAACGCTCTTTGTTCCAATGAGGATACAACTTTTTTGATGGTTTGGAACTATCAGACAAAAATGTGACACTAAAAAAAACAGATTTGTGGACAAGCAGTGGAATATAATTGGAAATGAACAAATTGATTCCTGATTGATTCGATAACTCCTGGGAAAAGAACATAGATCCTATTGTACTTGATCTGAAAGGTAAATTGTCGAAGTACTTAAAAGACCTTTATGAAAGATCCATAGAGAAATTAAACCAATCAGAAGCACGACTTGTAGCACAACTGTTGATAGATTACCAGAATGTATTTTCAAAAGGAGACTTGGATATTGGTTTATTTAATATGATCATTAAGCATAGGATTGAAACTGGTGACGCTAAACCAATTAAACAGCGATTAAGACGTACCCGCTTCAGTTTGAAAAAGAAGAAGAAAATCATTTGAAACCAATTTAAAAAAAGGGTGTTATCCAAGAATCTACTTCAGAATGGGCTGCTACCACTGTTCTAGTGAGAAAGAAAGATGGAAGTCTGCGATATTGCATTGACTACAGGGCGCTGAATAAAGTGACAGTAAAAGATGCTTTCCCTTTACAAAATATTCAATCATGCTTGGATGCATTAAGTGGCAACATGTTTATGGCAACCTTGGACATAGCGGCTGGATATTATCAGCTGGAAATTGACGAGCCTGACCGCCAAAGACTGCATTTATTACCAAATATGGCCAGTAGAATATGTCAAGCTCGCACTTATGCTTTGTAACAGTCCTGCCACTTTCAGCAGCGTAATCCAACTTGTGTTACAAGGTCTCACATGGAAAGAACGTCTAGCCTATCTGGATGACATCATTGTGCTTGGAAAAAATTTCAAAGATCATCTGGATAATTTGTATTAAGCTTTAGAGAGATTTAGAAGGTACAATCTCAAATTGAAACCAAAAAACTGCAATCTATTTCAAAATGAAGTAAAATTCCATGGTAAAATTGTCAGCTCAGAAGGTATTAAGATAAATCCAGAAAATGTTCAAACAATTAAAAAGTGACCCACCCCTACCAGGAAAATGATGTAGAATCATTTCTTGGATTTAGGAATTATTATAGAGACCATATACCAAAGTATGCCAAAATAGCTCTACCATTTCATGAAATAGTGAAACCAAAGGCTCCTTTTGATTGGCAAACACCAGCTTGCATTTTATGCCATGAAACAGCACTAATTGATGCAGTGATATTAAATTATCACATCTCAGTAGATACCTTCATATTAGAGACTGACGCCTCCGATAACACCATTGTGGCAGAACTCAGCCAGATACAACAAGGATGTACCTTTTGTACGCGAGCTCGAACACAGTGGTAAACATTCGAAAATGAAATTGATGATGTTCGACCTATTCCCATCAGAAGAATTTCACCAGAGGAAGGTCAATGTAATTGGCTTGATATCCTATCTACCAAAGAAATTCGGGATGAACAAATGAAAGACCCAGATATCAAATGTATAATTAGCTGGTTTCTACAAGATTATTAGCTAGTACAATATAACTCCAGCTAAGCAGTTCAGCGATAAGATATTATTGGTTATGCAGGTCCTAGCTCCAAATGCAGAATGATGAGCTTTTTTACTACTGGGAAGACCCAATTTCATCGAGGCTATTGCTTGTCATTCCGGACAGCATGAAAAATCAAGCTCTGGATCTGTGTCATAATTTACCAATCTATGGTCATATGGGACAAGCAAAGACATTAATGAAAATAAAACAGAATTTCCAAGGGCAAAACTAAAACAGTTTCACTGTGGAGTCCCATTGGAACGTGTACACATGGATATACTTGGACCTTTACCAATTACAAAGAACAGGAATAAATATATTTTGATGGTGATTGACCAGTTCACCAAATGGCTTGAGTGTTATCCATTACCAAATCAAGGAGCTGAAGTCATAGCTAAGGTATTTGTAGATAACTTTCTTGCAAGATGTGGGTGCCCACTGGAGATACACACAGACCAAGGGAAAAATATGGATGGGAATTTAATAAGACAAATCTGCAAACTATTAGATATCAACAAAACACGGACAACTCCTTACCATCCTTCTTCAAATGGTCAAGTGGAAAGATTCAATAGCCTTACACTTCAGACAGTCAGATGTTTTATTAAAAAAACAACAGAACAAATGGGATGAGTACCTACAGCTTCTAGCAGGTGCAATTAGAGCTACACCTAGCAGACAGACAAGATTTTCTCCTAATTTTCTCATGTTTGGAAGGGAGGTAACTCAACCTATTAACCTTAATTTTGGCATCCTTACTGCAAATAAAAAAGACAAAGATATAGTTGAGTATGTGCAAAATCTGAATATAGCTCTTAACTGACACATAATGTTACAAGAGATGATTTGAAGGCATCACAAGGAAGGCAGAAAGGAGACTATGATCTTAGGTCTAAGCAAAAGTCATATATTGTAGGAGATGCAGTATATAAGCTGGACACAGCAACAAAATTAGGACAGTCAAAAAAGCTTAAACCACATTGGAAAGAACCTTATATCGTGGTAAAAGTAATTAATCCTGTACTATATGAGATAGAGGATAGGAAAATATCATATGTTATACACCATGATCGTCTCAAACTTTGCACTGACAAGGATTTACCTATATGGATTCAGCACAGACGAACAAATTTCATAGATCAGTTAAAGGATACGACACCATCAGAAATGACAAATGAAGACATTTATTATCTGTCTCCTCTGTTTAGTGACTCCACTCAACTTATATCGGATGGTCGGATGTTGCGCAATGATATACAAGGGCAGGAAAATATCCGGAGTGGTCACTTAGACAGGAGGCAGCAGATCAACTCAAGACAGTAAGGAGTTTGGCTGATATACATGAGGACGATAATCGGGATGAAATCGTTCTATATGACTTTGAAGGAGGAGATGTGGACACGCAGGTTAACGTTAGGGACCATCATAATCTAAGAAGAAATAGGAACAGACCTGCCTATCTGAGTAAGTACACAGAGTAGAAGTCAGTATTATCAGCCATGTATATATATATTAGATGTAAATATTTGCATATATTGGTGTATAGAGCTTTAAATTTTTTGTTTTGTGTTTTGTTATTTTGTGTGTGTCATATTCTAGTGAATATGAAATATAGCAACCTAGCCATGCCCTCTTATAAAATAAGTTATTAGTGTATTATATGTATTCTTCAGTTTATTGAAGTATGTGGCAGGAGGATGAGTTAGAATTAGATTATGGTCCGATGGATGATGAAGTTCCGCAACCAACAAACAGAGTTCGTGGTAGTTCTCAAAAGAAGAATAAGTCGTCTCCCTGTCCAGTTTTCCCGGCCAGGTTGACAAATGTTCGGAGACATGTGATGGTAAGTCATCTTCCCTGGTATGTCTCGCTGTTTACTGCATGTTGGACCTGCAAAGTACAGCTAGCACAGGATAGATTGGTATAAGTGCATGTAATTGAATATCACAACAAAGTCAACACACCACATACATTCTCATTAGAAACACATGGTGACAGATGGATATATTTGATGAATGGCTTACTACTAGAGATTAGTAATCAGTTAGAAAAGCCTGATTCAGACCTTGTAAGATGTGTAAGACTTGATCCAAAATTCAGTATATGCACCGGATCTTTTCACCATTGGACTGATATGCAGCTTCTTGAATAATTTGTACATCTGAACCAGTATTTAAAAGATTTGGAACTCTCTCACAAAGTATTTCTACCATCTGGTATCCATTCATTATTACATTGGAAATTTTTATCTCTACTGATTTGCAAGACAGAATCTACTGAAAACATCACTTCTTATGAGAAGGAACATAATCTTTTTTCCTGTCCGTTCTGTTAAAAAAATGGTAAGATTTGTGGACTCTCATTTTCATCTGGATATGTATTCTAAAGAGACCAGATACTCTGGTCTGCCTTCAATGACATGGGAGGAGGATGAAAATGTTGAATTACAAATATTGGTATCAAACTACTGTTTCCCACATACTTGGCCTTCTAGCAATCAGCGACAGGAGACCAGGAAAGTTTCTCGACTTCACATTACATTTGGAATCCATCCTAGACTAGTGAATTTGGAAACAAAGACACAGATCAACAAATGGCTTGCGGATTTAGAAGTTTTGATTGATGTTAAGCGAGTGGTAGCTATAAGGGAAAGCGGTCTGGATCATCAGCATTATACTGTTAAAAGAGATATTGATCGACAGGCAGAAATATTTGAAAACCAACTTCAGATAGCAAAGGGAAAAGATATACCAGTAGTGATTTATTGTAGAGGAGATTCACAGCTGAATGATCTATGCTTATCTGTAATGGTCAAAACATTACCAAAGGACCAGCATATACACAGACATTGTTTTGAAGCAGACATTACTGTGTACCGTAAGTTGAAAACGACTTTTCTAAACTGTAAATTCGGAATTTCTCCAATGTTGCTGTTGGATTCAAAATACCCCAAATTAAGGCCCACAGTATGTGAAATGGATATGCAAAAAATGTACCTGATATTATCATAGAAACAGATGTTCCATACCTAAGTATAAAGGGGAAGAAAAAGGGAACTCCACTTTTGGTATTCGATATTGGTGTGAAGCTGTCCAGCCTGATGAATCTGTCATTGGAGGAAATAGCAGAAATTACAACTGCCAATGTTTGGCAGCTGTACAGAATATAATGATTCCACAAAAAAGATAGAATATGTAAATAGGACTGTATTATACTGTATATTACACTGTTTATATTGATGAGATGTTTTATATTAAATGGAACATTTTGTGTTTCTGTTTGAAGAGAATAGTTTAGTTCACTGTGGAAACTGAAACCAGATAAAAAAAAACGGAGGAGAGTGTGGTGAACGCTGATTTGAACAAAATAAGTTAGCCCTGAAACTGACCACTGACTTCCGGGTGGCAAATGACCTTGACGATTGAGTTACTCCATAGCCTTTGAAGTGTGCGGTTGTGCCATTGAGTCCATGGGCCTGATAGGAGACCAGTGGATATTTCCTGGGTTGATTGACTGTACGCCTGGATACAGATATAGAGGTAACTCCATTGTATTTATAGAATACACGACAGTAAGCGACATGAAGACGTTAAATTTCAAAAGCCAAAGTCCATAGATAGTTGTCTTAAGCATTTAGTCCGGAAACAAATATAAGTAAAACAAAAAATGCGGGCATTTTTTGTCTATTGTGCACCACGGTCCTGTGTGAATACATGAATTCACTAGGTAATGATGTTTGTAATTTGTTCGTCAATACGCATGAGCGAATTAAAATAATAACTAGACTTTGTTATCTTTCATTGATTTTTGCTTTTTATTATTATTTTCTACCTTTTACCTGTACCCCATATCGTGCATAATAATGTTGCGGTTAACTGACAATGAGGTATCATTGGCCTGGTTGCAAGATTGTAAATTACACTCTGATGATGTAGGGGCCAAATGCACTGATTTTCCCGGGAGCCTGAAATGCTGTTAAGACGGCCCTGTATCTCTGCTGACAGTTTCATTAACGGCACTCTAGACCAACAACACCAGCACACAGTAAACAAATTAAACAATTTTCGACACACACTGACATTTTCAAAAAATCATTCGTTCCTCGTACCATCAAGTTGATAACCTTGTACGAGAAACGAATGATTGTTTGATAATATCGTTATAGACATCCGATCACGCGCCTGTACATAAACATAATTGTTCTATATATTAATAGACATCTTATCTCTTTATTGGCTGATTTTTAAATCGAATATAAAGTAGAATAAAAGTTTCAGAAACACGAACTTTGAACTAGTTATGACGGACTGACGTTTGGACTACTTATAATACAGCTAAGTCTATTACGTCAGTTAATCCCTGTAAGCTGACAATAATGGTTGCGTTTCTGCTTTGCATGCTTGCTCTATCTCATGCTGTTTTAGCAGACTATACCTCGTTGCAACTGACCTCGTGTAGTAAGTAAATTATTTTTTTCATGTCAATTTCAGAAAGAAGAAAACAACGTGTAAATGTAAAAATCTACACATGTCGCACTGAATTTATTATTGAAATTTACAATTCCTAAATAATGTAATTATTAATAAAACTAAGGTTCTCCTCCCTTAATCATAAGTGCCCGTAGCCGATTTTGGCTATCCTGTTGGGGTCGTTTAGTTTTATTGCTTCCATCATTTGGCTTTCCAATTTTTCGATTTTGAGCGTACCTGATGAAGGTTTTTTGAGCGTACCTGATGAAGTCTATTTTGAGCTTACCTGATGAAGGTTATTTTGAGCGTACCTGATGAAGTCTATTTTGAGCTTACCTGATGAAGGTTATTTTGAGCGTACCTGATGAAGTCTATTTTGAGTGTAACTGATGAAGGTTATTTTGAGCGTACCTGATGAAGGTTATTTTTAGTGTACCTGATGAAGGTTATTTTGAGAGTACCTGATGAAGGTTATTTTAAGCATACCTGATGAAGGTTATTCCAGAAAGGCCTCGTGTGCACTGAATTTGATATCTACTTTTTTATTAATAGTTTAATCTGTCTTATTTACGTTATTTATGTTAGTTTGCAAATAGTGCTGTCCAGCATATAGTGTGCACCCTGTGTTGCTAGTTTCTCTGGATTTATAATTTTTGGTTGCCCCTTCGGTATTCTCTAACGTTTATTTAATACTCAGAATACGGTGACGGTGTAAAATTCTGATAAAGAAATGTAGCTGATGATTTAGCTTAATAATTACAAAACCTCTATTTATATTTGTAGGTACAAATCGTAATTCACCAATCCACATTGGTACTGTGAGCATATCACCACTACCTATCTCACTGCCTGGAGACATCCACATAACAATCAACGCCAACACCTCTCGTTCAATAGCCATCTCATCATTTTCTATGTCAGTCAAACGTAAAACGTTCCTCGGTGAAATACCAATACCATGTCTGTTCCATATTGGTTCATGGTGAGTTTTTAGATAAATGTATTACTGAAATTTATACCTCCTACATAATGTAATTATTATTAAAACTAAGGTTCTCCTTCCTCAGACAGCGGTGGCCTTAGCCTATTCTGGCGCTTTGGTTTACTTGCGCGCAAAACTTTTAAATTATTTGGTTTTCCAACCTTTCGATTTTAAGCGTACCTGATGAGGGTTATTCCAGTAACGTACCTGATGAAGGTTATTCCAGTAACGTACATGATGAAGGTTATTCCAGTAACGTACCTGATGAAGGTTATTCAAGTAACGTACCTGATGAAGGTTATTCCAGTAACGTACCTGATAACGGTTATTCCAGTAACGTACATGATGAAGGTTATTCCAGTAACGTACCTGATGAAGGTTATTCCAGTAACGTACCTGATGAAGGTAATTCCAGTAACGTACCTGATGAGGGTTATTCCAGTAACGTACCTGATGAAGGTTAATCCAGTAACGTACCTGATGAGGGTTATTCCAGTAACGTAAATGATGAAGGTTATTCCAGTAACGTATTCGATGAGGGTTATTCCAGTAACGTACCTGATGAAGGTTATTCCGGTAACGTACCTGATGAGGGTTATTCCAGTAACGTACCTGATGAAGGTTATTCCAGTAACGTACCTGATGAAGGTTATTCCAGTAACGTACCTGATGAAGGTTATTCCAGTAACGTACCTGATGAAGGTTATTCCAGTAACGTACCTGATGAAGGTTATTCCAGTAACGCGTTGTGCGAACTAAATTTGATATCTATGTTTTTATTAATTTTACCTCAGTATTACCGTGTTATAAACTTTCCTCGGAGAAATATCAATACCATGTCTATTCCATATTTGTTCGTGGTAAGGTTTTACCTCAGTATTACCGTGTGTTATAACTTTCCTCAGTGAAATATCAATATCATGTCTATTTCATATTGGTCCGTGGTAACGTTTTACTTCAGTATTACCGTGTGTTATAAACTTTCCTCGGAGAAATATCAATACCATGTCTATTCCATATTGGTTCATGGAAAGGTTTTACCTCAGTATTACCGTGTGCTATAAACTTTCCTAAGTGAAATATCAATACCATGTCTATTTCATATTGGTTCGTGGTAAGGTGTTATCTCAGTTTTACCGCGTGCTATAAACTCTCCTCGGAGAAACATCAATTCCATGTCTATTTCATATTGGTTCGTGGTAAGGTGTTACATCAGTATTACCGTGTGTTATAAACTCTCCTCGGAGAAACATCAATTCCATGTCTATTTCATATTGGTTCGTGGTAAGGTGTTACATCAGTATTACCGTGTGTTATAAACTTTCCTCTGTGAAATATCAATACCATGTCTATTCCATATTGGTTCGTGGTAAGGTTTTACCTCAGTATTACCGTGTGTTATAAACTTTCCTCGGAGAAATACCAATTCCATGTCTATTTCATATTGGTTCGTAGTAAGGTTTTACCTCAATATTACCGTGTGTTATAAACTTTTCTCTGAGAAATATCAATACCGGGTCTATTTCATATTTGTTCGTGGTAAGGTTTTACCTCAATATTACCGTGTGTTATAAAAATTTTCCTCGGAGAAATATCAATTCCATGTCTATTCCATATTGGTGGGTGGTAAGTAGTAACCTTGGTATTACCGTATTGTATAAGACGGATAACCAGTAAGAGTAAATAGACAAAAGAGACTCTCCATCTTTACACTTAAGAACACAATAAAGTAAAGTAAGAAATCTTAAAGATAACAAAGCAGTAATCAGAAGCCGTAAATCGACGGAACAGACAATACAATGATCAAATTAAAAAGGACAAAAGAAACAAACAATGATCTACAACGATGTAATCAAAGTCCAGTCCTTTCATCATTCATGACTTGTAACTAGAGTAACACTTACCGGAGAAAATGAGTTCACCCCCGGTTTAATATTTCATAGGTAGTTACTGATCTGTTAATATATTGTTCTACCATATAGCGGATAATTTCATGGTTCCAAGTTCTAGCGATATACTACTTAATAGAAAATATTTATTTAAGCGAGATCAATATTTAGCGTTTGTCCCCTATTTCTCAATTAAAAAAGCAGTTTGAAATGAAAGTTTGTAATAGCTCTTCTAAAGACTGCACAGCATTGTGTTGTCTGTTCTTCTTCGATATACGGATTATGATTACCCCTTTGGTATCTTCTGACTCTAGACCACTGTGTTGTCTGTTCTTCTTTGATATACGGATT
>MJUT01053105.1:609986-626958 GCA_002080005.1 Gigantidas platifrons | reverse complement strand
CGGGATATCTAAAATCAGCTACGGTATACCAGAGGGCCTACACGGGATATCCAAAATCTGCTACGGTATACCAGAGGGCCTACACGGGATATCTAAAACCAGCTATGGTTATCTATTTTAAGGAGACATGTTAATTAACATGTGTTGTATCATCCAACTAGTAGTCAGTGCTTATGAACTGCTAAGATTCATTACATATATTTTGCTTTAAATTTGCAGTTTCTGTATAACGTAATTGACAAAATATTTGGCCAACATTGACACCATATGCAGTTATTAATTTTCCAAGAATTAGAATCTGGTTGTGATTTTTATTCAAGAATATCTTTAAAAACAGTATTAATTTTTATTTTTCCTCATTCATGTCATCACATCAGTTTAAAACTGAATTCAAGTTTAACAATTTACATTATATATACAACAACCACCTATATGTTGTTTTTGTTGATCTGCTGTATATTTGTTGATTGTGTTCTGTGTATATATTTTTTTCTCTCAAATCATTCCACTTTCACCTCTGTGATTTTTTCAATCCAGATACTTATTTTTGATATAGGATAAAGTTACTTAATTTAACGGGTAAACTTTCATTTATGAATATATATCTTGTAACTGATATTTTAATTCACCCCTCATGTGTCAACTTTCTTTAAACATTTAGAGTTTAAAATCCACAATATGCCTAATTATATTTTTAACATCTTTTCACTGTTTTATTGTTCGTTGTGTTGAATGATACGATTGATATTTTCACAATCATGTGACATACTGTGATTTGGTGCTAGTCTGTTCATATCATTCAATGGTTTTGTTGAATGCTTTTGGTTGATTTTTTTGTTTTATATTTTGTTTTTTATTGAATCATTCAACTTTCATCTCTGTGTTTCATGTCTTAAAATGTTACTCAATTTTCACTTTTATTAGATATTTGCTTTTTTTGCTTCAAATTCTTTTTCATATCTGACAATATCTACTGTCATTTGTTCTTAATAAAAAATATCATTGAAATAATTTTTAAAAATATTAGAAAGTTAAAATTGTGCCAAACATTTTTATATATTTTACCGGTTGTGTTGAATGATATTGTTAATATAGTTAGTTTTATAATTATATGTATATCTGTGATTTTTATACTAGTCTTTTATATCATTCGGGGAAGTATATAATGTTTTTATAAAATGTATTTTGTTTTTCTTGAATCATTCAACTTTAAAATTTTTACTCCATGTTTGCTTCTTTTTGGTTTAAACTTTTTTTCATATCTGAAAATATCATTTTAGATTTATTTGCACTTAAGAGTTTCATTTCTTTTTGGTTTAAATGCCATTTCATATTTAAAAAAATCATCGAAATCACATTCTAAAGTATATTGAACTGTGTCAAATATTTTCATAGTGTTTTTACCGTTGTGTTGAATGATATTCAGCAGATAGCTGATTTTTTATTTTTACATTAAAATCGTTGATTTTCAAATGATTTCTTTTTTCTAGCCATTACAAACATCGATATGAACGGACTTAAAGGTTAAGAAGTCCACCCAAAGTGTGGCAGATTTTGTCCGTAACGTTCAGGGTTATGTAAAAATTTATCCTTTTGTTTTGATCAACATATTAGAGTTAAGATTCACATTCTGATTTTTACACATCATACTTGGTTTCAAACTGAATATTTAAAGTTAATGATCTTTCATTGAACTGATAACATCTTGAGACTTCAATAATTCAACAACCTGAGGAAAACAGAAAAAAAGTCTTTGTATTGAATATAATACAAATGGGTCACTTAGTTAATTGTCATTGCTCTGACAATGGTGGTGTCAATGTTCGGTACTAATCTTTTCAAATAGTTCAGTTATCCCAAAGATTAGCAATATTCGCCACCATGTTTACGTGGATTTCTCACCATTTTATCAGATTAAATTTCTCAAATAAGACAAGTATTGTATTGATCTATATTATAATGTTCCTCATTACCATTCCACTCCCAACCAATCGGTTCTTCCAGAGAAATGTGCGGTGTCAAGACTTGCTAGACATGGCGAAAGGTATAAGATATTACATCTAGTTACAAACAAGAAGATGTTAGTTTAATTCTAATCAGAAGCAGCAAAAAATGTTTTATAGGTTGAAGAGCTTCTGTTGTATAAAGTATTATATCTAGTTCCAAGCTAGAAAATGTTAGTTCAAGTCTAACCAGAAGCAGGATAAAATGTTTTATAGGTTGAAGAGCTTCTGTTGTATACAGTATTGCATCTAGTTACAAGCTAGAAGATGTTAGTTGAAATCTAACCAGAAGCAGGATACAATATTTAATAGGTTGTATAAAGTAAGATGTAGCTAACATCTCCATGTTATACAAATATACTATAATTACACGAAAAAAACATGCCAATGTAATAAATGTGCATGGGACAACAAATAAGGTCATACCATAAGAATCAAGATTTAAATTGACTATCAATATATGTGAGGATAACATCATTAGAATGGGTTTTCTGAAAGATCAGATAATATCATAGGAGATGGACAACAAAGTGTGACTCAGATGATGTTATTGTTAACTTGTCCTCGCTCTGACATGGGTTATGTCAATGGTCGGTACTAATCTTTTCAAATAGTTCCATTTTCTAACATCAAAGTAAAGTCCTTTGATTGTGGGTTGTCCATTGATGAATTGTCTGAAGTCAATTCGTACTTCTTTTTGATATACACATACGGTTACATAGTATCCCCAAGGCATCTCAAACTGTTTCATATAGCTGCATAAAGTAGAATTAAAATGTTGGTAGATGGTTACTAGTATTGTAGCCAACTTAATGCAGTCTGAAGAATTATTTTTACTTTCACAAACATGCAAATTGTTGGTTATAGCTAGAAAGAAAGAAAGGAGAACCAGTACTCCGCTTATATTCCCTATATCCGAATGAATATCATAGTTCTTATACAGACAACGTAAACTGGATGCAAGTCTGGAATGTCTAAATGTAAAACTTCCTGCTGCACGAATACTAACCCCATCGCTTTCTTCAACAGAATTCGATCTAGAAAGCATTTCTCAATTATAGCAACTATTAGTAAATCTTTATGACACAGTGACTATGTACAAGGACTCTAAATAATTTAAGTGACCATACTGTGACATTCCTTACAGGTATATCACATACCTCAGTGACGTCACACATTCCTGAAATAGTATTGCAACACAAATCACATGACATTCCACGCGTAGTTGCAATGACGTCATGCATTCCATTGCAAATTACAACACTGTTGTTGAATTCCAAAATCTACACTACTGATAGCCAAAATCGGCAAATGTCACATAGGCTTGAGGGAGGATATCATTAGTTTAAATAATAATTACATTATTTAGAAGGTGTAAATTTCAGTAATAAATATATCTAAAAACTTACCAGGAACCAATATGGAACAGACATGGTATTGGTATTTCACCGAGAAAAGTTTTACGTTTGACTGACAGAGATAATGATGAGCTGGATATTGAACGAGAGCTGTTGCCGTTGATTGTTATGTGGATGTCTCCAGGTAGTGTGACAGGTACTGGTGATACGTTCACAGTACCAAGGTGGATTGGTGCATTAGGATTGGTACCTACAAATATATATAGAGGTCTTGTAATTATTAAGCTAAATCATCAGCTACATTTCTTTATCACAATTTTTACACCGTCACCGTATTCTGAGTATTAAATAAACGTTAGAGAATACCGAACAGCACTACAGTGAAACTATGTTGTGTCGAAGTTCAGGGGACTCGAAGAAAACGTCGACTTATACGGCGCGTCGACACAAACAAACATAAATAACGTAAATAAGACAGATTAAACTATTAATAATTCTAGAATAGGAAAGAGTCCAGATTATATAAATTATGATTCTACCGATTTGATTAACTTCTTGGGGGGAAATCTTCTTCCAGCAAGTTACTCAGTAGAAATTCCTATTCAGAGAAATAATCAAGATAGTTTATGTAATGATCAAGGAACAAATCTTCTAAATCTATGTATTGCATCTAAATTAAGAATTCTTAATGACAGATATATGGGTGATTCATTAGGTTACTTTACATGTTTAACTGTTAATGGTTTAAGTACTGTAGATTATGCTGCGGTAAGTGAGAGCCTTCTGTCCTCAGTTGTACACTTTATAACTCAAAATTTTACTTAATTGTCTGATCATGCTCAAATTAGAGTAATTTTAAATGTAAAATGAAGCATTTCAACCGATTTTCATCAACAATATCTAGCTGGTCAGAAACAAATGAATTTCAGTGGACAAAGGATTCAAAAAGATTAATTGTCGATACTCTTTGTGATGAAAATATAATTAATAACATAGTTAATTTTGAATTTAAGAACTATAATGATGATCAAAATGGTGTTGATCTAGCAACAGAAGATTTAAACTCATTTTTAGATAAACTAGCTAACAAATGTTGTAAAAACTTTAAATATGAAAGAAAAAAAAGAAGCCAATGAGACAGAAGTAGTCTGACATGAATGTTTTTCACCAAAAGAAAACATTAAATTATCTCAGTGGTAAAATTAAAAACAACCCTTTTAATAAAGAACTCAGACAGAAATATTTTACTGAATTTAAATCTTTCAGAAAACTGGTAAATCAAAAGAAAAGGGAATACAAAAATTTAGTATGTAAAAAATTGTCCGATTCTCTAATAAATGACCTAAAAGAGTACTGGAGTATTCTAAAATCCTTAAAAAAAAGAACATAAAAATCAGAATGATGATGTTAAATAACTTTTATGTGATTATGATAAAATAGTTGATCATGTAAAATGCCAAGGCAATTGTGAAAACTATTACATTGACTTTAAGGATTATATTCAGAAAGAAATCAACGAAATTGAAAATAATATTTCATATAGAGATGAAACTGATAAACCATTTAGTATAAAGGAGATTAACTTTGTTTTAAAAAAAACCTAAAGTATGGAAAAGCCTGTGGTCCTGATAGCATTGTAAATGAAATATTTAAATATAGTAAAATTATCACTGCCAAATCACTTGCAAAGTTATTTAATCATATCCTGAAGTCAGGTTATTTTCCTGCACAATGGAATAATTCTTATTTGACATCATTACACAAAAGCGGTGACAAGAGTGATCTTTCTAACTATAGGGGGATATCTTTAATGAACTGCATTTAAAAAAAATTCAGTGCTGCTATGAATGAAAGTTTGAAATTGTGTCTTAAGAACAAATTTACCAACCACCACTTTGGTTTCAGAGAAAATCATCGAACCTCAGACAGCTTGTTTGTATTAAATTCATTAACTAATAAATACATACATAAAGAAAAAAAATATGTTTATGTTTTGTAGATTTCAGAAAAGCTTTTGACTCAGTGTGGAGAGATGGTTTACTGTACAAGTTAGCTAAATCTGCAGTAGGGAAACAATTCTACCTAGTAATTAAACAAATGATGCAAAAAACTAATACTGCAATTAAATTTGAAAAATTGCATTCAGGGTTCTTTGAGGTTCAAAGAGGGGTTAAACAAGCCCCACTCTTTTCAAAATGTTCATTAATGATATGAATAACTTGTTTAACTCAAAGGAGAATATTCTTCCTGTTTTATTAAATTCTAGTGTTGGTTCACTATCATTTGAAGATGACCTTCTCATTATGTCTGAAAGTAAAGAGGGTTTACAAAATAGTATAAATTTGTTAAGTAATTTCTGTAAAAGCTGGCAACTGACTATTAATACAAAAAAAAATGATTTTGCAGAATAGCATAAGTAACGATCCACCTTTTATTACTCTAGATGAAAATAATCTTCAAAATGTGTCTGAATACAAATTTTTAGACACTATTATTAAGAATAATGGAAATTTATCTCCTTGCTTTAATAGATGACCTTGCAAAAAAGGGAACTAAAGTTCTAATTTCTATTAAAGAAAAATCTTCATCTCTAGGAAGATTACCTGTCAATGTATCAAACAATCTTTTTGACAAACTAGTATATCCCATAATGACATATAATGCTGAAGTTTCTTTGATGGACAACTACCTAACATACCTCAGAGCAAAAACTAGAGCAACTAAGACAAATAAAACAGTAGATTTTATTGATAGAACCCCCTTTGAAAAAGTGCACTTAAATTTCTGTAAGTATGTACTGGGAGTAAAAAAAAGTCCACTTCTAACATCGGTTCAGGAACCGAGCTGGGACGACTGCCTCTAGAAAATAGAATAATTATACAATCACTTATATATTTTCCCGTCTCCACACTGAAGAAAGTAACCCTTTACCTAGAGAAGATTTTGAGTTGACTAAACTTCTTAATCAGAAGGGAGTATACTCATGGTCAACTTACATTAAGGATATTTTAAGAAACCTCAATTTAGAGTCGGAACTTTTTAGTAGCCATACGGATAAAGAATTTAAAAGTTTAAAGCTTAAAATAAAAAATGAAGTAATTGACAAATATAAATCCATGTATAGAAACAAATGAAATAGCTTTGATGAAACTAGTAAGCTCTGTCTATACAAAAATATAAAAGAATCAACAGAACCTGAATTTTACTTGAATGATGATAACTTTACGATCAGAAGATTATTTACCAAAATGCGCATCAGTGACCACAATTTAGAAATGGAAAAGGGTCGATATTTTAAAATTCCGAGAGAGGAAAGGTTATGTAAAATTTGCAAACAGGTAGACGATGAAACCCATTTTCTTATATTTTGTAAATTAAACCAACAACTTAGAGAAAATTTGTTTTCGAAAATAAAGGATATTTCCTTGTTACCAGAAAACAATAAAGTTTCTTATTTACTCAATCCTAAAATAATAGAGCATGTTAACATTATTGGCTTTTTTTATTAAACGGTCATTACAACTGAGGGCAGAAGTCTCCTAATATGACATGTTGCTTTTAATTCAGATATTGTCATTGTAATGTATTACGTTTATTTGTTATTTTTCATATATTGTCATTGTAATGTATCCTTGTTTTATTCTTTTGTTTGTTCTAGTCATTTGTGTATTCTTTCATACATGCATGTTCCTTATGGAGCTTTCTTTATTAATAAAGAATTTAGAATGTATCACGTTTATTTGTTATTTGTTTTGTTTTTGTTTTTTAATCTGTCACAAACATGTCTTATGTTTAAACGCAATAAAGAATTTTGAATAAAAACATATATATCAAATTTAGTGCGCACGACGAGTTTCTGCAATGACCTTCATCAGGTACACTCAAAATAGAAAAACTAAATATTTAGCAATTTTGAGGTATAAAAAGGGCCACAACTCTAGTAAAAATTGTCGAAAAATTGTCATTATCGAACTTCACCTAGATATTCATAATATACACTTACATACCAAACCTAGCTTCAATCTGACTGTGCATTCACAAGTTATCATCTGGAAACTAAACACACGGACGGACGGACGGACGACACCCATTTCTATAGTCCCCTTCGACGAAGCGTCAGGGGACAAAAATTGGAAAGCCAAATAATTTTAGTAGCAATAAAAACAAAGGGTATAAACAGTATGGTGAAAATCGGGTAAGTTCACCTATACTTTAGGGAGGAGAACCTTAGTTTTTTATAATAAATCAATGATTTTCGGGTAACTTCACTTGTACTTTAGGGAGGAGAACCTTAGTTTTTATAATAAATCAATGATTTTCGGGTAAGTTCACCTATACTTTAGGGAGGAGAACCTTAGTTTTTATAATAAATCAATGATTTTCGGGTAAGTTCACCTGTACTTTAGGGAGGAGAACATTACTTTTTATAATAAATCAATGATTTTTAAATAATTGTTATCTTTCAAAGCATTTTTCGGAAGTTATTAACACCTTGATGAAAAGTATTACAAATATCGGTTGCGCATGTCGACAGAACGTATTGGCAATATGTCGGTTCCGAGATACTGGTATTCAGATAATACCGTCATGTGACTTCCATCACCACGTGACTAAAATCTAGGCATCTTTTGCTCAAAATGGCCTGTGGTCTTTCAACTTTGTCGGAAATGGGANTAGCTTCAATCTGACTTTTCATTCACAAGTTATCATCTGGAAACCAAACACACGGACGGACGGACGGACGGACGACACCCATTTCTATAGTCCCCTTCGACGAAGCGTCGGGGACAAAAATTGGATAGCCAAATAATTTTGGTAGCAATAAAAACAAAGGGTATAAACAGTATGGTGAAAATCTGGTAAGTTCACCTATACTTTAGGGAGGAGAACCTTAGTTTTTTTTTTTATAATAAATCAATGATTTTCGGGTAAGTTCACCTGTACTTTAGGAAGGAGAACCTTAGTTTTTTTTTATAATAAATCAATTATTTTCGGGTAAGTTCACCTGTACTTTAGGGAGGAGAACCTTAGTTTTTATAATAAATCAATGATTTTCGGGTAAGTTCACCTATACTTTAGGGAGGAGAACCTTAGTTTTTTTATATTATAAATAAATCAATGATTTTCGGGTAAGTTCGCCTGTATTTTAGGGAGGAGAACCTTAGTTTTTATAATAAATCAATGATTTTCGGTTAAGTTCACCTATACTTTAGGGAGGAGAACCTTAGTTTTTATAATAAATCAATGATTTTCGGGTAAGTTCACCTGTACTTTAGGGAGGAGAACCTTAGTTTTTATAATAAATCAATGATGTTCGGGTAAGTTCACCTGTACTTTAGGGAGGAGAACCTTAGTTTTCATAATAAATCAATGATTTTCGGGTAAGTTCACCTATACTTTAGGGAGGAGAACCTTAGTTTTTATAATAAATCAATGATTTTTAAATAATTGTTATCTTTCAAAGCATTTTTCGGAATTTATTAACACCTTGATGAAAAGTATTACAAATATCAGTTGCGCATGTCGACAGAACGTATTGGCAATATGTCGGTTCCGGGATACTGGTATTCAGATAATACCGTCATGTGACTTCCATCACCACGTGACTAAAATCTAGGCATCTTTTGTTCAAAATGGCCTGTGGTCTTTCAACTTTGTCGGAAATGGGATAAATGTTACATATTTTTCCAGATTGGGTTTCTTCCTGCTGTTAGATGTACACCCCGGAACCATGCACCAATATTTACTGGATAACTTTTGAGATCGTTTTCCTCGATCCATTTCTACCTGCAGTGTCTACTGCTAAAATGCCTAGATTTTTTATGAAGTCACGTAATCGATGGTACGAATTCTTCCTCCAAGTCAGGAGAACATCTAATCACGGAATCGTCGTATTTGATTCTGGTTCAAAGTTCATTATTGCGTCACTAATACAAGATGGCCATGTGTACTATCTGATGTTTAAATCGGCTCTCTGTAATAAGCCTAATTACCATACATATGATATGACAACGTATGTGTCACGAAGATTCAACAGACATGTATTATGTATAATGTGTAATGTTCAAGATTATAGGGTTCTTTATAATAACACTCGTACATGTGTGAGGATTTACATATTACTCACATATGGAAAACCTTCCTTGACCTCATTTTGTCACTAAGAGAGGAGGTTTGAGTCCATAAAACTAGTTTAACCCCGCCCCTTTCTATGCCAAGCCAGGAAACTAATTAGTGTATTTATGTGTTTCAGGTATCCAGTGTTTCAGGTATCCAGTGCCGGATTTACCATTGTGCTTATGTGTGCTTAAGTACAGGGCCCCGTTGGCCTGGCTATGTTCCGACTACATGTATTATCTTATCTGAATTAGAGGAGACACATACAATGCCCTTGATGCTACATAAGTCATTTGTAATATACTGATAATATATTCATTAAAGAGATAAGATGTATATCAGTATATAGACCGGTGTGTTCACGTTTTTTTTTTTTTGGAATACAGGTAGGGAAAAAATGGTGTGCCAAACGTGAATTATGTGTAAAAGGGATTAAAGAAATTTAAGATGATTTTAGTATCAATAACGACAAATCAACACAATGCTCACTTCTACATCAACCTACCCCTAAATCCAAACAATTATAGGGGGATAACAGTAATGTCCTGTTTAGCAAAACTGCGGTTCAATAGAGTTTTAAACAATAGATTATGAAGTATAATTCTTTGAATGTAACAGCATAATTGTAAAAGAACAAATGGTTTTCAAAAGAAAAGTAGAACATCTGATCATATGCTCATCTTGAGAACATTGATAAATAAGTAAAGCTTAGATATACACTATAGTGGCACCGCACGCTTCATGAATAACCTTAATCATTTGTCAAAAGATTGGAAAGTCAAATGATTCAAACGTTTTCACCGTTTTTGAGATCAAGTTCACCCAATGACTTAAACAGGGCTGTGAACATCAGCTTAGATCACATATGCCTAACCTGTAAATAGGTTATGAATTTGCTTGACAGACGGCATAATCCCGGCGTAATATATTTACGATCAACTGCGATCTAGAGATCGCTTCAAACTTATTTTACGATATGAGTTTTGTTGGTTGGTTGGTGAAGCTGTTGTGACAGTGAAATTTCAATCAGCAATGAAAGCGATGTTCCTTTAATTTCATTTACATTGACTAAATAATGGTAATAACAAAATTATCGAACTCCGAACAATCTTCCAAAGGGAAAGTCAAAACTCATAAGTATATAAACGTACAAAATCAGTCAACAACCGGAAAACTGGGAACACCGCAATGGTCCTGACTTGGGACAGGCATTTCTAAAGAAATGGTGGGTTGAATCAGACTTTACGGCGCCAAACCTCTCGCTTTCATTACGGTTCAAAGGTTCCGGTGGTCACTATAACATCATTTATAACAATACTGGAGCAAAATAAGTAAAATAGTAGTCAACGCAGTACTAAATTCAGTTAGCAGGGTAGAATATAATTATCTCGTGAACCATCTCCATCAATAACTAGGAGTCCTTTGAAGTATTTTAATTACGAAAGTAAGTGTAATGTTGGATTGTCGCTCCTGTTCATTAAGATCTTTTCTCACAAATTTATAAAAACGTAAATATCAAGTTTAGTGCGCATGACACGATTCTGGAATAAACTTCATCAAGTACGCTGAAAATCGAAAAATTGGAAAGAAAAATAATTAAAAGTTTTGGAAGCAATAAAACTAAATGGCCCATTGCCCTAAACAGGATAGCCAAAATCGGCTGATGTCACCTATGCTTAAGGGAGGAGAATCTTAGTTTTATTAATAATTACATTATTTAGGAATTGTACATTTCAATAATATATTCAGTGCGACATGTGTAGATTTTTACATTTACACGTTGTTTTCTTCTTTGTGAAATTGATATGAAAAAAATAATTACTTACTACACGAGGTCAGTTGCAACGAGGTATATTCTGCTAAAACAGCATGAGATATAGCTAGCATGCAAATCAGAAACGCAACCATTCTTGTCAGCTTACAGGACTCAAGTGACGTAACAGAATTATCAGTATTCCAAAAGTAGCGTACAAACGTCAGAACGTCGTGACTAGTTCAAAGTTCGTGGTTCTATAATTTGATCTCTACTTTATATTCGATTTCAAAATTAGCCAGTCTGGTATTTATAACTCTGAGTATGTTTATGTTGTTATTATTTTCCCTGTTGTAAGTTAATTGTTATTTGAGCGAGTAGAGGAGCAAAAAAAAATAAAAATGGTGTAAGTGTTTATAGATTAAACATATGCCAATATTTCTATTTTTATTTATCTGATTTGCATATACCCAAGCAAGTAAATTGGGAATTTAAGTTATACTTCTCTGTGTTGTACATAGTGATGTTCTACGATATGATTACTTTTTTGAAAGCTATGTTCCGACTACATGTATTATCTTATCTGAATTACAGGAGACACATACCATGCCCTTGGTGTTACATAAGAACATTTGTAATATACTGATAATATATTCATTAAAGAGATAAGATGTCTATCGGTATATAGACCGGTGTGTTCACGTTTCTCCCACTTTTGATTTTTTGGAATGCAGGTAGAGAAAAATTTGTGGGACAAACGTAAATAAAGTGTAATAGGAATTAAAGAAATTTACCTGTAATTAGGCTTACAGTGATTCCAGTCTAAGTAAAACTTCATATTTAATTAAACGAGGAAGAAAATACTTATCATCATATTTCATTAAAAAGCGTTATAATAAATATTATCCCCGGCTTGAATATTATAACAACTTTTGATTTGTTAAAACCTCGGGCATAAAAGTTGCAATAATTTTCAAAACCGGGATAATATATAGTCAAAGCTCGCGACGTTGTGCGCTAAAGTCAAATTTAGTTGATTTTGGTCATACATTGAATATAAAGCTGTAAAGTTGATCAACTGTCGGGTTCTACCAAAGGTAGTACCCTACACCAGGTAAAAAAAACACTCAAAACTTTCATATATTTTACTTATTCTTTCCAATAACAAAGAAAACGTCACTTTTACGTGGTCCACTGGGGTCCAAAATGTCTTGCTTTTGACTATAACCGGACATTAATTCGTTATTTAACGTTCCTATCCGTAGATATGGATAGTTTAGCACCTTTCAGTAGCCTGTATACCGTTCGGCTGCGCCTCAGGATGCACTTGGCTACTTATGGGTGTTAAAATCTCCACATCTACGGATAGGAACGTAAATAACTTATAATACCCCGCCTTGATAAAAATGTCGGCTTTGGATTGTTCGCCATGATGACCAGTTGGTACAAAACCCATGCCCCCGGCTTGTAGTCACGTAGCGTCACGGGGGGTCTTGTACGTTGCTATGCATGTTAATTCATAATATCAATGCGCTTTGCATCCCACACAGATAAGGGAGGACGTAATTGTTGAGAAAAAATATGAAAAACGTCCTTATAAATACCCCCACCCCTCTCCCCCCCCAAAAAAAAAACAATGCAAGAAATCATATTGAGAAATTTAATATTGTAAACATTGTTCTCGTCCTGAATATAGCTGAAAAATTGCTCGCTGGACGTTAAACTTCAATCATTCAAACAATCAATCAATCAACCAAAATCCACGCAGACACAAAGTTATTGTAAAGTAACAGCACTTGTATTACTGTTCTATATTTCACACTCACAGTAGGTCTCTCAATGATAAACATAACCTAAAATGAACGATACTCTTTACTTTTGTCAATAAATTATACAGTGGTGATTTGTTTCGTTTTGATGTTATTTGATGTATATATTTTCATTTCCAGGATGGAGAGTTGTAAACAACAAACATGTGCATGAATTAATCTGACAAATAATGTCATCATTGTGTCAGACATCACATTACGAGGTTACAAAAACAAACAAAAAACAACAACAAAAATAACAAACAAAAAAACAGACAAATACAAACAAAAACAAATAAACAAATGAACAAAGCAAAACCACAGGGTTCTCATCAAGATAGTTGAATATAATTGAAGTGGGTTGACTAATTGGATGGATTGTAAATATATGTCTTAAAACATTTTACTGGTTTGTTAGTGGGCAATTAGGAACTCCAAAAATTTTGAGCGAAATATGGACCTGTATACTGTTCTTTCCGTGAGCTAGCAATTACTGTAAAAGTCCATTTAGCGTAAGCTTATAGTTATCCAGTACATGTATAGAAATCATCATCCCAATAAGGTCATGCATCTTGTTCTCACTATAATATAGCTTAGGAACTTCCTACCCTTCCGGAGCACCTGAGTTATCTCCCGTTTTTTAGTGGGGTTCGTGTTACTCGATCTTTAGTTTTATATGTATGTTTTGTAGATCGTTGTTTGTCTTTTTGGCCATTGTGTTGTCTGTTCTTCTTCGATATACGGAGTCTGATTACCCATTTGGTATCTGCAAACTCTTCTTAGAAAATGCTCAAGTGGTATTCTCCACCCATTCACTAGTCCCACTCTTCGTGTCATGTTGTGTTTGAAAAAGAATCATACAATACGAAGATAACTAACCATGTATACACATGTATATATATTGTGAGTTTTCCCGGAAACGTATCCAGGATGAGTGTGGGCAAGGTGGAATATTTAAAGATCTCAACTGTTTCCCAGCTCACACCGTCCTCTCAAATAGAGCCCCAGTCTTTAATGGTACGAAGAACAAATTAATGTTTGAAAATTTAAATGTTCGTCGAAAGTTGTTTAATTTGCTTACTGTGTGCTGATATTGTTTGTACATCATAAGCAGGGTGAGGAAGTAAACTGCATCAACAACGAGTGACGGAAATAATCTTAAGCAATTGCTGAAAGTGGAACAAAGCAAATCATGTTCAGATTTATTGAATACACTTTAGAATATTTGAGTTTCTTTGGGCAATTCAATCTTGAAATCAGTCCAATGCTCCGTTTTCCTCCACCAATGGAGATGATCACCACGATGTGACTGAAATATTGACATTATTGTTGAGAGTGGCGTATTTGATAAGACCAGAAACCAAAACAATGATAACGTATCGTCCATTAACCATAACTTTACCATGGGCATCTATTTGTGTTATTTGCACGATATGGGGCAAAAGTAAAAGGTAGAAAATAACAATAAAACGCAAAAATCAATGAACGATAACAAAGACCAGTTAAACCAAATAGAGGCAGACGAATTAATTTAAAATGATTAAATTTTATTTTTCTATCAAATAGTTGTAGTTCCATATAGCCACAGGATTTATAAATCTTATCTATATTTATAGTTTCACGTTTGTTTTTATTTTTATTTTGAACCAACAGATATATTAATAAAATTGCCCATGGTCGGTGGTTCTCTCCGGGTACTCCGTTTTCCTCCACCACTAAAACTGGTCGCCATGATATAGCTGAAATACTGTTGAAAGTGGCGTTAAACACCAAGACTCAAATCAAATCATTAATGAAATATATTATACTTTACGTTTTTATTTTCCCTATTTGTCTTTGTTAGCGCAGCCGGTCCATATAACGTTATATGGACCGGCAGTGAACTGCCTCGTTTTCGAGTCTTTATTTCGGGAGATAATTGGGTTTGTTTTTGGACGCGAAGTATAATATAACAAATAGTTCACGGCACTTCGGGCCATATGGCAGTTTATGGACCGGTCTGTCACCCACAAAATACTATATGGACCTCAGCTTCGCTTCGATCCATATAATATTGTGTGGGTGACATCCCGGTCCATAAACTGCCATATGGCCCTCAGTGCCGTGAACTATTTGTTAAATATACTTCTGTGATATAACCAGTTTGAATTTCCCGCGTTTTTACACTTATGTCATATGTAGTTTCGTATGAATGAATAGCAAAAACTTTTGATGATATCGTTTAATTTTGTACATATTGAGACCGCATAAAATACGGAAAATAATAATATAAGTCAAGAGTTTTATTTCCTAGTTTTTATATTCTCGTATTTGTACGAAAATATGAATGATTGAGCACCGCCATAATTTTCACAGAAACACATTTTTCTATTTTGATTGTGCAATTTAATCAAGTTTCTACTGTAAATAGACTTCCGGTTCCCTCGCCAATATGCCCCCGAAAAAAGATTCAGGCCCAAGTAAAAAAACTGAACTAAAGAAGAAGGAAAAAGTAATCGAGGTGACGTGTTGCTCCATGAAATCTGGAACTTTGTTTCAGTCCTTCCCCCATTTCTTACAGACGACTTTCAGATATTTACGTTGCCTGTCATTGTTGAAATGCTGTTTGAGTTTTAATGCAGCGACTAGTTTATTTTTGTAAATATTTCAATGAATGAATATCGTGGTTGACGATGTATTATAAAAAAATGAAACAAAACGTGGACGTATGGTGTGAATCTGTGAGTTCGATGGTATACTGTATACCAAAAGAAGAAGAGGAAGAGTAATGAAAGAGTCAAAAAGTTTTATTTTCTAAAGTCAGAACATGAAGCAACATACAACATAAGCTCTGAAGAGCTTATAAAACCGACATTACACAAATAACATATAAAAACAAAGCATGCAAACATACACGATTTACAAACATATTACATACATGTACAATACAACATGGTACCCTTTGACAAGTAAAATGAAAATGAGGGAGAAGGAGAAATAAGTCTATGGAACAACTGATGTTCGTGGACTTCTGGAGATTTTGGGGGAATAAGGAAAGACCATGTATTGAGTTCATTGACACCATTTTTATCTTGACGGAAATCGGACAAGTTCGACAATAGTAATTTCAAACACAATCCTGGTTACGGTCATGTTTTTACGTAAATTTTATTCTTCTGGGGAGTTCACAGTTGACGGTCTCTGATAATCGCTAAATTATTACCCGAGATGTTTATAGCAGGGATGTCAATAGATTTTGAAGTAGCAGGAGAAAATTGAAAAGTAGCAGGCAAATTGATGAGGATCCGCCGCGCCGAGCTTGCTCGGTTCCCTTTACGGCTGGGGGCCGCTGAAGGCCCCCAGAAACTCTGGGATAAATTGTGCAAAATCCTGCATTCTAGGCCTCTCCTGGCACTTAATTTCATTATTGAAACTTCATTTTTTTGTACTATTTTTCTCATATTTTCAGCAATTGTTCAAGATAAAAGACCCTTTTTTACTACTTTTGATTATATTGTGGCAGTGATTCAGGTGCTTCAATTTGTTGACTACAAAGATGTATTAAGATTTTATTTCTTCAATGCAATTTAACTTGAAAAACAGAACAGTTAACAAACTATAGTTTAATTCAGTATGGTGATGAAAGTGATTCTGAAGTTTTTTTTTTAAAAAGCTGTCCAGAGATATTGCAAATCAGGGTTTTGCTATCTTTCCCATGAAGGTCAGAAAATATAGTGAAGGTTAAACATTTTGCATCACTCTTGTTTCGTTTGATAAATGCGAACATTTCTGTAAATGAACAGCCAGAATGGTTCCACTGGGCACACCGCCGGTGGCCATTTTATACACACTGTACGTCACATACACGTTTTAGATCATGGTCATTTTACAGATATCTTAAGCGCTTTAGCGATCTAGATCAATGACCTTGACAGGTGGAAAAAACATTGAAAA
>MJUT01053105.1:540769-553307 GCA_002080005.1 Gigantidas platifrons | reverse complement strand
ACAGGAATGATCATTGGGTGATCCTGTACTAAACTTGTGATTCGTTTGCTGATCGGAAATTCAAGATGGCCACCATGACTCGACTTAGTTTTAACATAGGACCTATGGAAAAAATGTTTAAAAGTCTTCTCCTCTGAAACCAGCAAGTCAATTTAAAGCAAACATGGCATGAATGGTCCTTAGGTGGTCAACTTTCAAAATTATGTCCTGTGAGCCCGACCTCCATCCAAGATTGCCGCAGTCAGCGGACATAGTTTTAACATAGGACCCTATGGGAAAATTGTTTAAAAGTCTTCCCTCTGAAACCAGTCAGCCAATTTAAAGCAAATATGGCATGGATGGTCCTTGGGTAGTATACTTTTAAAATTGTGTCCGGTGACTACTACCTCCATCCAAGATGGCTGCCATGAACAGACATAGTTTTAACATAGAACCCTATGGGATTTGAATAGTATTAGATGTATTCGGCATGCAGACATTCTTAAGAGGACTTAGTTATGTCAGGTGAGCGATACAGGCTCATGTGAGCCTCTAATTTTAAATTGTTAGCTCATGCTTATCACAAAATATTAAATTTGGAAAATATTCTTTTATTGACAAATTTTCTATACATCAAAATCACTGAAATCCAAATATGTCCATATTTCCTGTTATGTAACACAAACAGGTGTATGCATTACCTGTAGATCACCTGTGACTAACCTGTGAAATCAACAAGACACTACTGACCAGGTATTTTATGGCCCTGTTTATTACCTTGGGGTTAATTAGCAGACCATCAGCGAAAATGCTGAGCCTGGCTCAGCATCCAGATTATGCTCAGCATTTATCGGTGTATGCTGTCAGCTGTACTGTAACCTTTCTGAATCACCCAATTTCACCCAGTTTTTGTAGGGGTCTGTCTTGCTGTTTAATGTTTTTATTTAGTTTTTTATGTGATGTTGTTCTTAGTCTTCTTGTGCCCCATTCTGTTTTTGTCCCAGAATTTCCCGTACTTGGATGAAACTTTCGTTTCTTCCTTTTCCGTAAATAATTGTACTGTGCATGTTATTACACTGGTTATGAGAATTAAGATATTGTATCGATACTCAGCCTATGAATGATCCTTTTGATTTATTACAAGATACCAACAGTCTTACATTATAGCGGATATCAAAAGAAATCGGGATGTTAACATTTTATTACAAGGCTTCACATTGAAAAAAACAAACCGGAAATGTTTACCGCTAACAAAATGTACGGAAAATACCGGACCGGAAATGATTTTTTCCGGATTTAGAAAAAAATAAATAAATATGAAATTGGCAAAAATCAGAGCGGCGATCCCATCGAACAAGACATCCATTTGGTGTGGCCTAAAGTATGCTTGAGATTTATTGCACAACTCTTGGGATTTATTTATTTTTTTCAAAACAATACTCTTAAACCAGATTTTTTTTTTTTATTCTTATGTAAAGCAGAATATTTTTCTGTGGCTAATGCTGTGACAGATTATTTAATTTCTTTCCCTTCTAAATCATAATATTTTTTTAGGAAAAAACCATAACCCTCCCCCCGTTCAAGTTAAATGGTCGTTCCCTTAAATTTTGTTGTACAAATTGAATTACATTTTTTGTATAAGAAATATGTTCAAATTTTGAACAGGTTATACTTGTATGACCTGGTTTAGAACAGTTTATGCTTTTCATAAATTGCTTCGCAGTTTATTAAGAGTAAACTGCGCCAAACCAGGTTATATTGTATAACCTGTTCAAAAATGTCAAATATTCCTGAAATCATGAAATATAGCACACATTGTAATTATATGCTGTACCTTTATTTTCAGCTCAAGACTGTCTTTCATATATGCAGAATGGGAGTGAATTAATAAAAGTAAGATCAAACAGTAGACAATACCATAGAATATTTACACTAAACCCAGACATGACAGAAATTAGATGGCAACCTACTTCTAAAAAACCTCACAAAGCAAGAAGTAAGTATAAGAATTGATTTAATTACAGTATGCACAACATGCACAATATCGGGTAATATAGGGTAACCCATGTGAAAACTCCCAACGTATTATGGCTTCCAATTGTTAACTGTTAAATAATTTCATATAAAACTATTACGGAAAACAATACTGAAATAAATATTTCAATAGAAAACACTATGTTAAATAATACTGTAACCGTAACGGTGGTTTAATGGTTAGTGTACTTGAGTGCGGTAGAGCGTAAGTTTGAGTCCAGATTGGGTCAAACCAAAGACTATGAAATTGCTGTTTGTTACTTTTCTGCTAAGCACACAGCATTAAGGAGAAAGAGCAAAGACTTGTTGGCTCAGAATCAGAGTAATGTATCCGAATGGATCCACAAATTGTTGTTTCAGTGAACTAGCACTATAAAAATCCAAATCAGTGTGTTGGTCCAGTACAAAGCAATGTATACATATATGTACGTAGTATGAAATGAAATTCATTTGAATAACATTCTCAATTTGTATTATTCCTAGAATTACCAGTATAAGGTAATGTCTCAATGTACAGAGAATGAGAAGAAAAACAAATCTTAGTTATACATTTAGGGAACATTAATAGAATACATTTCTGCAAATAAAATTCCAGTTAATTTGTTACCACATAATCTACACTACAATGTCAGTGATGCTGTAACTAATAAAGAATGATTTCAAAGCTCTTGTTTAGATTGATTAAACAAAGTATGTCTAATTAAAGGTAAATATTAACTGTCTACTGTACATTAAACAGCCACTGGTAATAGTCCATACATTATTCATACCAATACAGCATAACGATTTTTTAGCTCGCAACGGCCAAAGGCTTGAGTGAGCTTATAATTTCCCATCACTCGGTGTCCGTCGTCTGTCGTCCATTAGCTTTTCACATTTTGATCTTTTTCTGACAAACCACTGGGATAAATTAGACCAAGCATGGATTTGATATACATTTGTATACTCCTTGGATGGTTGTCTTCCAAAATTGTGTCCATTGACCTTGCCCAACATCCAAGATGGAGGGGCACGGGTGGCTCAGTGAGCTAGGTAGTTGGATTACCTAACAACTTATACAAGCCTATCACCAATACGGCGTGGGTTCACGCCTTGCTTTATATATTACAAAAAAGGGTGTACTCGACTCGCAGCCGCAAGTGATAAAGTTTACCAGTTGCTTGCCCATGGTTGGTGGTTCTCTCTGGGTACTTCGGCTTCTTCCACCACTAAAACTGGTTGCCATGATATAGCTGAAATATTGTTGAATGTGGCATTAAGCAAAAAAAAAAAAAAATCAAATCAAATCCAAGATGGCTTCCATGGTTTCTGATTGGTTAAAAATTGGAAATCTTTGAAAACCTTCTTCATAACCACTGGATGGAATGAAGCAATATTTCTTGTGTGTATATGTTGACCCCATGAATTAGCCAAGGGTTTCCTCTGCCACGTACTGGATATACATATAGAACTCAGGGATGTCAATAGATTTTGAAGTAGCAGGAGAAAATTGAAAAGTAGTAGGCAAATTGATGCGGTGTCACAGCCATCCGCCGCGCCGAGGTTGCTCGGTGCCCTTTACGACCGGGGGTCTGGGATAAATGGTGCAAAATCCTGCATTCTAGGCCTCTCCTGGCACTTAATTTTATTATTGAAACTTCCTTTTTTTTGTACTATTTTTCTCATATTTTCAGCAATTGTTCAAGATAAAAGACCCTTTTTTACTACTTTTGATTATATTGTGGCAGTGATTCAGGTGCTTCAATTTGTTGACTACAAAGATGTATTAAGATTTTATTTCTTCAATGCAATTTAACTTGAAAAACAGAACAGTTAACAAACTATAGTTTAATTCAGTATGGTGATGAAAGTGATTCTGAAGTTTTTTTTTTAAAAAGCTGTCCAGAGATATTGCAAATCAGGGTTTTGCTATCTTTCCCATGAAGGTCAGAAAATATAGTGAAGGTTAAACATTTTGCATCACTCTTGTTTCGTTTGATAAATGCGAACATTTCTGTAAATGAACAGCCAGAATGGTTCCACTGGGCACACCGCCGGTGGCCATTTTATACACACTGTACGTCACATACACGTTTTAGATCATGGTCATTTTACAGATATCTTAAGCGCTTTAGCGATCTAGATCAATGACCTTGACAGGTGGAAAAAACATTGAAAAAGCATGGCTCCACTTCTAGTCATCTCCACAAATTTTGAAAATGTCTGTAATTGTTTACGATAACAAACATCTCCATATCATTGAGTTAGAAGACACACGGCCAGTGTTTATTTTATTTATCAGTAATAAAATATAACGACCGAACATATCACAGAATAATTGCTGGTTAGGTCCGACGGTCCGGCACATTTCAGTCTTTCCTTGAAGTGAGTGCTGATACTAGATAAATTTTCTCTCATTATTTTTTTTAAAGAGAAAAAGTAACCGGCGGTGACAGCTAGAGTTACCGGAGATTTTCGCGGGTTGCCGTCTTCTAATGACATCCCTGTATAGATATTGTCAATTTATGTTGGGATATATTTCTAGTGTTAAAAAAGCACATATTCAGAGATGTTAACTTTTCAGAAGGCCTCTCGGGGAGATTTCCTCCAGCTCTCAGTGAAATTTTTTTTGACTTAATGAATGCAATACGGAAATGCATAATTCAGTAAATAATGTTGGTTTATTAACAACCATCAGTAGTAATATACATACATTTTTGTATATTAAATAAGATTAATGACAAACAATAAATAGAAAGCTTATGCAGAACAATAATATCACAGAATCTGAAGACAAATGTTACATATATACTTAAACCACCTTATCAGCCTGCTCATTCCTGTAAGAAACCACAGCTTTTTAGCTCACCTGGTCCGAAGGGTCATGTGAGCTATTGTCATCACTTTGTGTCCGTCGTCGTCGTACGTTAACTTTAATCTTCTTCTCTGAAACCACTTGACCAATTGAAACCAAACTTGGCAGGAATGTTTATTGGGTGATTTTCTATCAGGTTTGTTCATTTGGTTCTGATCTGAAATCCAACATGGCCGCCAGGGCCATAAATATGCATTCATATTGGCTGAAATTTCAAAGATGTTCTTGTCAGAAACTACATGGCCAATGGAACTGTAACTGAATATGAATGTTCCTTGGATGGTCCTCTACCAAATTTGTAATTTTCATGGCGATCAGAAATCCAAGATGGCCGCCACTGCGGAACATAGTTTAACATAGAACCCTATGGGAAAAACAATCAAAGATCTTCTTCTCAGAAACCACGCAACAGATTTGAACCAAACTTGGCAGAAATGTTCATTAGATGGTCATATACAAGGTTTTTGTTTTTGGCACTGATTGGAAATCCAACATGGCTGCCAGGGCTCATAATGTGTTCTGATTGGTCGAAATTTTAAAAATCTTCTTGTTAGAAACCACTAAGCCAATTGAATTGTGACTTTACAGGAATGATCATTGGGTGATCCTGTACTAAATATGTGAATCGTTTGCTGATTGGAAATTCAAGATGGCCGCAATGACTCGACTTAGGTTAACATAGGACCCTATGGGAATTTCACATTTTCATCTTTTTTTCTGAAACCACGAAACAGATTTGAACCAAAGTTGGCAGAAATGTTCATTAGATGGTCATATACAAGATTTGTGCTTTTGGCGCTGATCGGAAATCCAACATGGCTGTCAGGGCCCATAATGTGTTCTGATTGGTCGAAATTTTAAAAATCTTCTTGTTAGAAACCACTAAGCCAATTGAATTGTGACTTTACAGGAATGATCATTGGGTGGTCCAGTACTAAACGTGTGAATCGTTTGCTGATCGGAAATTCAAGATGGCTGCCATGACTCGACTTACTTTTAACATAGGACCCTATGGAAAAAATGTTTAAAAGTCTTCTCCTCTGAAACCAGCAAGTCAATTTAAAGCAAACATGGCATGAATGGTCCTTAGGTGGTCAGCTTTCAAAATTATGTCCTGTGAGCCCGACCTCCATCCAAGATGGCCACCGTCAGCGGACATAGTTTTTAACATAGGACCCTATGGGAAAATTGTTTAAAAGACTTCTGCTCTGAAACCAGTCAGTCAATTTAAAGCAAACATGGCATGGATGGTCCTTGGGTAGAGTCAATCAATTTAAAGCAAACATGGCATGGATGGTCCTTGGGTAGTATACTTTTAAAATTGTGTCCGGTGACCACGACCTCCATCCAAGATGGCTGCCATGAGCAGACATAGTTTTAACATAGAACCCTATGGGATTTGAATAGTAACTTAGATGTATTCGGCATGCAGACATTCTTAAGAGGACTTAGTTATGTCAGGTGAGCGATACAGGCTCATCTGAGCCTCTAGTTTTGCTTTCCTACAAACCTATTTGCTATTGTATCTCTTTTTTTTACGCGGCGAAAATGCCATATTTTACCGTCGTCAATGTGATCAAATCTCCCGGGAAAAGGTCAAAATCATCTGATTAGAGTTCACTTCAAATATCGCGTGATACAATATTTGGGTTAAAATCGGGAGGTCATCGGAACAGCCGATACGAAAGAACAGCCAAACAACAAAAATGGCGACTGTATTTTGTTTACATTTGGAAAATTCTCCACCAGGAGTTTTATGCTAGTGATCGGTAGGCGGGAGAAAGGCCCTTGACACCGGTAGTCTCACAGGGAGACCTGTGAGGGTTAACAACTCTGCATATTCACAAAAAATTCGGAAACTTTCCCAACCATGGATATCATTATTTTCACCTGATTTAGAGCCCTTGAAGCAGTTAAGACGTTACTCGTTTTATGCTCATATGATATGCTCTTTAAATAACTGTATTTATGGGGTATTAGTCGGTCATGATCAAATTCAAATGTGTCGGTTTATATATAGTAATTCTATATGTACATGTAATGACGTCTATTATGATGAAGTGTGCACTTGTGGTTCATGACACAACATTTGAACATATTTCAAATAAAATCCGAAATACAGTACTATAAATATTGCATGATAATTGACTGTCTAAAAATAAAATTATGATGATAATTGCTAGATTAACAGAGGGTTTAATTGCTCAATTTAAATTATTAGAAATATAATTCAACACACAGGTACATTATTTGTACATGTTATACATGTAAGTTACCCTTTTAGCAGTGAGTAATTTTCAGTCATATGCTAGAAACTAGGATGGTCGAACCCTGGGTGTATCAGAAAATAAGATAACTTGCCATCAACATTGTTGAAGTATCATTTGACACTTTGTTTGATTTCTAACTGTAGATTGATACATCTTATATATTACATTACACTCGGACTGTTACAACAGGACTGAAATATTTTTAAAATGTATTACAGGACAAGACATTTGGATTGAAAAACAAAAAAGGATCAAAGCAGCAAAAATTTATCCAGCATGTGGAAAAACAGGTCAAATTTGGAAACCAAAAAGCCAGTAAGGTAAGTTGATAATACATTTTTGTAGTATGATATTTTCACCTGTGCAAAGCTGTTTACAACTACTGTTTCTCCGTATTTGCTACGATTTTTACCATAAAATACAAACTACGATTTACGGTAATGAAACTACGGTCTGTAGTCGTTGTGTAAAAAAATCGTTTTGTTTGTGAATTTGAAAAATAGAATTACCGATCAGCGTCAGAAAACTCTTGGGAAGAAAAGAGCTTTAAATAAAGCGTTTAGGAGACTTGAGTATTTCAAGGTCAGATCGTATAGCATGTTTCCTTCCCCTACCTATAATTCTCTGATCGTTGACCTTATGAGAGTGGATGTTTTTCGGCACTGGGAAACTCATTCAAATTCAGTTCACTTAAAATAGTAATAACTTGTCTGATATGTATAATAAGAGCGTGATCAGCCATTGGTTACTGAAAAGAAAGTTTTAACAGTGATGGTCAATAAATCCACCAATATCAACAAAAAGAACAACCACCTCTCATCATCTCACTAATCACAAAAAGGAAATGACATATGTCGTTGAAAGGAAATCCAAGTCCTTGCTTGGGACAGGAACAATATTGTGGCAGGGTTAAACTGGTTAATGTGATCTCAATCCTCCCATCTTGATAACTGGATTTCCAATGATAATACATGTATATAAACAAATGATAAAAACCTGCACAGAATTGCTTCCACCCCAAAAATACTACATACTATCACAAAAAATGAAAGACAATATAAACATGGACAGTACAATAGCAGGGTTGTGTTGTATGAAGCATGGCAGCAAAACACATCAGTATTTGCATTAATTTTTTTCACCCACTTGCCCGAAAGCTAAATTTAGAAAAAATTTCTATTTATTCAAACAATTTCTTTCATAATTTTCACTTGTCTGAATCCAGTTTTACTTGTTGTGGGGTTTGGGCAAGTGGTTTAGCACAAAGTCTAACACATTGTTAATATTCATCTGTTTTTTCAGCTTGCTGAACTAACGAAGGATAAGAAAAAAGATGATAAGAAGAAGGAACAAGATCAGTTGAACATGTTGTTTAGACCAGTACAGACAGTCGCTAAAGGTGTGTGTTATCACGGGGTTTGTAGCTAGATTAAACAACAGGTGCCACTAGTGGAGCAGGAACTGCTTACTCTTCCGGTGCACCTGAGTTCACCCCCGGTTTTTAGTGGGGTTCATGTTACTCGATCTTTAGTTTTATATGTATGTTTTGTAGATCGTTGTTTGTCCTTTTGTACTTTTTCTTTTGACCATTGTTATGTCTGTTCTTCTTCGATATACAGATTCTGATTAACCCTTTGGCAATCTTCACGAAAAACTTTTCAGACCACAAGCCAACCGGGCCAGTAAACCATGAAAATCCACAAGCCCAAATTTTATTTTGCTGGCGCAAAAAAAATGAGTAATTTTTCAAATTTGAGGGTTGGCTTTTTGTTTGTTATTCTTCTTTTATTGTTTTTTTTTTTTTATTATTATTTCAAACACTATTTACCTGTCTAGCCACACACATTGTGGATACATAAGGCCTAGAAAATTGTTTGGTTCTGGTTTCATTGCCAAAAAAATTAGGTAGGGTAGGTAGGCTTTTTTTTTTTAAGATGAGTATAAAGTGCAGGCTTGTATTTTATATACGGATAGAATATTCACTGTTTTACTATGTTAATCCAAAGGCATGTATGAAAAGTTTTTTGCAATAAATACTTACACATTTTAATATATTGAATGGGCTTGCCCTTCCGAAGCACCTGTATTAAACCCCAATTTTTTAATAGGTTGTTGCTCATTTCTATTGTTTTTTTAAAGTTTTTTGTGGTATTCTTTGTTGTTTGTCTGTATTCTCTCCATGTTCAAATGTTGATTTTGTCCACTGGATTTATCCTGTGTTGGTGGACACTTCTATTTCTGTTTTTGCCTGTTATGTCTTACAACCTTTGACATTTAAACTGGTATCAGGGACTTGGTGTCATAATTAAGAATAAAAGTATCATGAAAAATTCAAATTAATTCATGCACTGTATGGCAATTTCGATGATTTAATACATGTTATCAGTAGTGTTTGGAGCCAAAATATGAAAACCAGGATATAGCCATCCTTTCAAAGCACCTGAATCATTGTACCTTTCATATTTGTCATGTCAGGGAAATAGTAATATATTAATTATTTAAAGTTTAACCCCACAACATTTTTGTTCTGTACCATTTCAAGTATAAAGTTGGACTATTTAACTCCTGTTGTTTTAATTGTTTTGTCTGTGTTTGGATGTTGTTCAGATGACGACTGGTTCACAAGATTAAAATCCTTTATGTAGTGTCAACCCTTTCTGAAACTTTTGGTGGCTAAAAAAAAATACCAAAGGGATAGGGACAGTTCGCTTGAGTGTGACACCTTATGTTGTATTATCCAAACATTTACCACACAAGGGACAAGTCTGCATTTATATTAGATCCCCCAAAGCAGAAAACATTAAGGTACTGGGATTTAATATGTATGCAGCGGGATTGATACAAATACAAATTAGAACTGTATAATCAAATAAAATATATTAAACTAAAGAAAGCTTTTGAGTTTTCATATTATATTGAACTGATTTCTTTTAATATGTTTTTGTATGTTTCAACAGATTCACAGTTGTTGGATGGGGTGGGGAAATCTTTATTAAAAAACATACACAATTGTACAATATATCATCAATAATACATAAGGACAAAAGGACAAGAACATCATAGCAGGTAAACAGTGGTTAACATCAGAGATCATTGAGGAAGTACATGACATCTTATCAAAACAGTTCAATATAATATGAAAACTCAAAAGCTTTCTTTAGTTTAATATATTTTATTTGATTATACAGTTCTAATTTGTATTTGTATCAATCATAATTTATATAATGTTCGATATTTGCAATGAATAGTCGACTGACCTGACTTTTACTTTTAAGAAATGACATACTGAATGTCCGTTTTTGAAGCTGAATTGTCCACTGTCCTGCCATGATTTCTCAAAAAGTATTTATCCAAAAATAATAAACTATGCATATTATTAATCCTTGAGATATAAGCTTTAAAATGGTGTAACATTTATTTGACAGACATTTGATTTAAAAGAGTTATACGTGATCAAAACAAATATTTTGATACAAATTATCGTCATTTCCGCCATTGGAAAATAGTGTCCTGCCACGATTTCTCCAAAAGGATTTATCCAAAAATAATAAACTATGCATATTATTAATCCTTGAGATATAAGCTTTAAAATGGTGTAACATTTATTTGGCAGACATTTGATTTAAAAGAGTTATACGTGATCAAAACAAATATTTTGATGCAAATTATCGTCATTTCCGCCATTGAAAAATACTGTCCTGCCACGATTTAGGATATCAAATGTCAAAACAAATTTAAAAACTTTGTATCAAATTAATGCCTTTAATCCCTTCTTTATCATGGAGTTTACATCATGAAAATATCTCATTCCGTTTAAAAGTTATACCTATAAACGTACTGAAAATACCTGTCCTGGTTTTAAACCGACCCTCTCGACTGGTCCTGATACATCGCAAGATTACCGATATTAAAACCCAAGAGAAACAGAAATTATATAACGGAAACCAGAAGGAATAAGAGGGAATCACTAAAACATTTGAACAAACGGAATATTGTGATTCGATCATCTGCTTCAAATTGACGCTGTAAATTTGATCAAAGTACTACTAGTACTGTTTTGTTGTGTTTTTTTTTGTCGTAAAAAAAATAGGGTCGGGAAACCCGAACCAAACAATTTTTTTTTCTAGGCCTGAAATATAAGTTCATGGACTTTCGAGAAAAGTAAATATCCCTCATGTGCTTTGTTGTCTGACGTCATCACTTGCATGTTTTAACAACTTGAGGATTTCTCTAGTACGCTAACCTGCAATATGAATCTGGTCATTTCTAGCAGGGTCAGATTTATTCTTTAATTATATGTTTTACAAAATGGCATATTTTTCTTATTCCCTAATTCTTGCAATTTACACTGGCCTGAATATATTTGATTCCAAGCTGCATTTTCTGGTAAACAATGTCATGTGACTTTCTTGGAGATAATTCCCGGTCAAAATAAAAAATCTTTGAAACACAATCTTATGTTTTTGAAGTTTTTAAGCAATGTTCATCAAAGAAGAAAATAAAATGTGTAAGTTGGTTTCATGTACACAAGTATTATTCAAAATATGAATTGAAGCACTATCTTGAATAAAGAGATAGGGAATTCGAAGTGTTGTATAATATTAAATTATGCAATTATTATAGTTTCAAAAAATGCAATGCATTATAAGTGTATTTCATTTATAGCTTCCAGGTATCATTTATTAAAGCAATATGATCAGTTAAAATGAATGAGAAAAGCTTAAAAATATACTTATAGTAAATCATAATTTTGTGGTCACCATTGGACTTCCATACTGCTACTTACCTTTTAAAGTTATTTTTAGAACAAACTATTTCCACGAAATTTTGTGACCTACTTCACATGTTCTGCTGATTTGTATGCACAAAAACAAAGGTCACAACAGCTACTAGTGAACGACAAAGTTCTTTTAATCAAAACAACTTTATTATTTTAATGAAGTTTAATAGCAGAGATTCGCAAACATGCTGGTCCGACGGACAAATCCGGGTAAAAATCAATTCGGTCCGGAAAAACATTGGTTTCCACCGGATCGACTGTCCGGTATAAAATACTGGGTTTGTTGTATAAAAGAGCCCTGTTTGATCTCCATTTTGTCCATAATTTATTTTGATTAAAACTAAAGTGAAACGCCAGATCAAAACTCTTTTATGTATCATTTATCGTTCCTCCATGCTTTGATGAAGTTCAAGGACATTGACAAAATTAAAGTCACAATCTCAGAAACGCTTTAATGAATGAAAATATTAATATTTGAAATATAAGAACAAGAATCACTCCGGACCGGACACGTAAGTATTATCGGATATCAATTTGGTGCCAAATTTAAACTTGTCTTTTGTGCAAAATACGATAGAGGACTTGATTTAGGCTTTTGGGAAATATTGAAACCTTTGAAAT
>MJUT01053105.1:507436-527353 GCA_002080005.1 Gigantidas platifrons | reverse complement strand
TGGTCCCTTGGTGTGTCGGATTAGACAGGTTCCGACATCCTGTACAATCTGACACATTTCCCTGGTCCCTTGGTGTGTTGGATTAGACAGATTCCGACATCCTGTACAATCCGACACATTTCCCTGGTCCCTTGGTGTGTCGGATTAGACAGGTTCCGACATCCTTTACAATCCGACACATTTCCCTGGTCCCTTGGTGTGTCGGATTAGACAGGTTCCGACATCCTGTACAATCCGACACATTTCCCTGGTCCCTTGGTGTGTCGGATTAGACAGGTTGTGACATCATGTACAATCCGACACATTTCCCTGGTCCCTTGGTGTGTCGGATTAGACAGGTTCCGACATCCTGTACAATCCGACACATTTCCCTGGTCCCTTGGTGTGTCGGATTAGACAGGTTCCACTGTATCATCATAATGTGTTTGATTTCACACTGAGTGATAATTTTCAGCATCAGAGTATTGGGTTGATACTGACAATATCACGCTGTGAGATCAAAAGAAAAATGTATCAATTAAGAAATAATTCATGCAAGCCATAATTTGTATCCAGTTTTAACATGGGTAATATTATTTTCGTACAAATTTTATCCTGGGCTATTGCTATATAGCAAGGGATAAAATGCAACGGGAATAATGTTATCCATGTTAAAACGTTATGCAAATTATGGCTTTCAAGAATTATTTTGATTCTAGTAGGAAAAATCTAACTTATTTTTTTTAATGGAAGTCCGTATTGGAAATGCATGTCATAACAAATGCCGCTAACCTTCATGGTTACAGTTGTTTTTCTTATATAGATAACTAGGCGGTGATGCAATTAAGTTACTAATATTTTCCAGTGTGATGGCATTTTGATTTGAGTAACTTAAACAAGTAAAATGCTCACAAAATCATAAAATAAATAAGTAACCAGGTTGTGTCACCAGTATTCCTAGCTTGTGAAGTAAACTACTTCAGAATACAACAAATTTCAAAAGTACAAGTCGATAGATAGTTGTCTTTAGTATTTATTTCTAGAACCATTTTTTGTCGAGAACAATACGGACATTATTATATTTGTATGTACCACAGTCCGGTATGAATACATTAATTAATTTAGGAAAGATGTCAATAATTTGTTCTACAATCTACATGTGCAAATTAGGATATATGGGGAGTTTTATCACAGTATTATTTATATAGCTAATGAAGGACGTCATGTTATAATTACTGATAAAACTGAAGTATTGTTGATAGTTTGGTTTCGGCTTATGGTGTTTAATGCCACTTTCAACCATATTTCAGTTATATTGTGGCGGTTAATTTTATTGGTGGAGAAAACCGGGGTACACCGAGAAAACCACCGACCTGTCGAAAGTTATCACATAATGTTGTATCAAGTACATCTTGCCTGAATGGGGTTTGAACTCACAACTTTTGTGGTGAGAGGCACTGATTGCACAGGTAGTTGAAAATCCAACTACCATACGATCACGACCACGGCCCCAAATATTGTTGAAAGTCTTGTTAACCCCCACCATACTATATCTAACATAAATTACTTTTACAGAGAAAAGAGATGTTGAAAGTCTTGTTAACCCCCACCATACTATATCTAACATAAATTACTTTTACAGAGAAAAGAGATGTTGAAAGTCTTGTTAACCCCCACCATACTATATCTAACATAAATTACTTTTACAGAGAAAAGAGATGTTGAAAGTCTTGTTAACCCCCACCATATATATACTATATCTAACAAATTACTTTTACAGAGAAAAGAGAAAATTGAAGCTGCAAGAGAAAAACAAGATAAAAAGAAATCAGACTTTAAATCTGGCAAAATGCTTGGTGTAAGTTATATGTACATGATAAGTACAGTACTAATAAGTTGTTTATGTTAGAAAACACTGGTGTGACATCAGAATACTACTGTGATTGATGGTGTTTTTTTCAAGTTTAACATCTATATTTACAATCATGTCAGTGTATATCTCAGGGATGATTTTTCTCAGTTATTTAACAGATTTCAACTATTATCACTCTACTTTATTTTTTCCGAAAGTGGCAGGTTATGATCATAGTAGATCAAAATAGACCTTTGGAAAGGGGGTCTTAATGAGTTCTGCTATTTCTCATTTATTTTCTAAGTAGAATCATCCCTTTATTATCAACAGCATACAGAATTAGCTTGTGTTGTTTCACCCACATTAGTAATACATCGTGACAACATTATGTACAATCACCAACCAGGGTGATTTTTAATAGAAACATATTGTTAGTACTGTACATATAGTTGCTTGGTTTAGATTATAGATAGAAAATTAGAAAAGGATTCTCACAGACTTTTACTGCCAGTTGTCATATTTCCAATACCAGCAGTTTGTTTCTAACCTGCTGGAGTTTCCTCCCTTAGTATCATGAAAAGAAAACTTAAAACAGTGATGGTCAACAATTCCACCAATATCAACAAAACAAACAATCACCTCTCACCTTAACTCACTGAACACTAAAAAACCATGACAACAAACAATCACCTCTCACCTTAACTCACTGAACACAAAAAAACCATGACAACAAACAATCACCTCTCACCTTAACTCACTGAATACACATGAAAAAAAACTACAACATATGGCATTGGAAATCTAGCTTGGGACAGACACAAAAATGTGACAGGGTTTAACCAGTTGATGGGACCCCTTCCTGATTATTGAATCTCCTACAGCAGTAACACATGATGAAGCTGAAAATTGGATGAAAGTGGTTATCAACACCAACGTTCCTTTACCCTACCCTTCCAACATGTAACTCATTTTTCAAATAAATAAACCAAAATATTTATTAACACTTGTGGGTATGTATTTATAGATTACTGGAAGAGATATGTTTGAATTTAATCCTGATCTGATAGAACAAGATGATGACGAGGCTGATGAGGGAGTTATAGAGAGAGAAATGGATGAAGAGGTTAGTTTTAATATTACATTAGTATTACAATATGTAGCCATTTGTAAGACTAAGATGAAGGCTGAGTTCATGATAAAGTCGTATCCCCTGCAGAGCTATTTTAGAAATGACCTCTAATTTTACTAAGACACTACTTTTTGCATGAGTGATTCCAGTTATTAAGGTAAATTGTTGGAAGTCCTTGCCTTGTCTAATATGAAGGTGAATACACAATTTATGATTTATTTTTCAGTAATGACTAAAGTGATGGCAAAATAACAACTATATCCTTGTAGCTTGAGAGGGTGTGTGTGTATGCACATTTTTTAGAAGATTTATAGGGTTTCAAATTTAAGGGTTTTCAGTAAGAAAGGATATGGATGTAAATGAACATGGGAGAATATTCAATTTTACACTTAGACATAAATAAAAGTAAAGGAACTGAGCTTTAATTTGCAGTTCTGTGTTTCACATTCATAGTAGATCTACAAATGAGTGTTAAACGGACCGTAGCCTGTAGTTGCGCATACTCTTTACGTCTGCCGATGTTATTTGGTGTATATTACCACTACATACATAGTGTGTTGGTAATAGTACGTCTACAACGAGTGTTAAATGGACCGTAGCCTGTAGTTACGCATACTCTTTACGTCTGCCGATGTTATTTGGTGTATATTACCACTACATACATAGTGTGTTGGTAATAGTACGTCTACAACAATGAGTGTTAAACGGACCGTAGCCTGTAGTTACGCATACTCTTTTCTTTTGCCAATGTTATTTGGTGTATATTACCACTACATACATAGTGTGTCGGTACAAGACTTTGTATCAGGTCGAGCCTGTTGTGTGAACCATTATCAGACTATATATGTTTATCTAATATTTCAATAAAAACATTTTAAGCAAAGAACAAGGATCGAAATATGATTAACAAATTTGTACAATACTCTATTATAAAGGGATACTACTTTTTGTGCATGATAACACGTTATTTGTTGCCGTATTTTCACCAAAGTCATATCACAAATCGGTCACTTTCAAGTGTTACTGTACAATCGTGTGAAAATTATTTTTTTCAATGTGGACCGTGCAGCTTCCGGAAATATTGAAACGATGTCATTGGAAGTGACCATGAATTTGCGATACATAATATGAATGAATGATTATTAAACAGTTGCTTTATTTGCATTGATTACACTGACATGTTTTCCCCTCATTTCCCAATGACATGACGTCATGACAAAATAGTTCGGCAGATAAGATCTCATGCCACATCGCTCCATTCTTTTATTACTACAGTGTGGTGATACAACATCTTGTATCAGACAGGCTACTTTCTTTTTATCAACAAGAAACAATATTTGGGTGAAGTAATCTTTCAGGCCATGAAGACTTCCGCTTACATTTCATTAGTGAAATAAAAATAAATCAAGAGATTTTTTTCATATTTTAGGACGATGAAGTGAAAGTACAAGATATAAATTTAGCTGCCTTTGATAATTATGAAGGGAGTGGGGATGCTACTAAGGCCCCAGAATCTAGGGTACCAATGACAAATGGACATCCAGAAAAGGGTTTGTATAATGTGATAGCTGTTATATATAAAAGAATGATATTGTGAAAAGAAAGCATAAACAGTGATGGTCAACAATTCAACGAATGTCGACAAAACGGAAAATGTTTAAACAGTGATGGTCAACAATTCAATGAATGTCAACAAAACAAGCCTCTGATATCAAGCCATCGCACTCAAAAAAGATCATGAGATTCATGACATATGCCATTGAAAATCTAGATCTTGGCTCATGAGAGGCAAAAAAAATGGCAAGGATTAACCTATTAATATTTAGGGTTAGAGTTATGGTGTTTAATGCCGCTTTCAACAATATTTTAGTTATATTTTTGCAGTCAGAAACCGGAGTACCCGGAGAAAACCACCGACCTGCCTCAAGTCACTGTCAAACTTTATCACATAATGTTGTATCGAGTACACTCACCATCAGCAGGATTCAAACTCACAAAGTTAGTGGTGATAGGCACTGAATGAACAGGTTTGTTGTATATTTAACTACCATACCATCATGACCATGACGGCCCTTTAATATTTTATTTTCATATTATGAGGGACTCGTGAGAAATGATTTGGGGGTTGATTTGGCATTGTGACAGTCATCTTAATAGATGAAGGTTGTGTTTCTCATATATAATAAAGAAAAGGGGATGACAAAGTTTGATTTAAGAAAAGTTTGTCCACATGAATTATTGTCAAAATGCATGTAACAGGGGTCTACTTAATAAAACAAATTTACTGTCCCAAAGGGGCAGTAAAATTTTTGAACAACTGGCCCCTTCAAAATTCCACTGGCCCGAGAAATATTGGTCCACAAAGTGGACCGATATGAAAGGGGGGATTTGCCCCCCCCCCCTCTAAAAGAAACAGGAAACTAAAGATCGAACAATATGAACCCCATTAAAACCTTGGGTGAACTCATTTTCTCCAGAAAGATAAGCAGTTCCTGCTCCACTAGTGGCATCCACAAATAATTAAACTGACTGTCAGTGATTTAAACATTGTACATTTGTACATATAGCTTTTGTATTCTGTGAATGAATGTTGTACTTGCTCCAAACAAGGGTATAGTTCATGACATTTTCCCATATATGCAGTGTTTTTAATGCATTACAATTAACAGGTATGGTTTGAAGATAATATAGTCAAACTTGTCTCAGCCACCCCCTCTGTATAACAGTAGCAGGTCAAATCAGCCCCAGATCAAATCATTGTATTATAATGGGTTTTTTTTAATTTAATTTGATATGTATTGTTAATTGTGTTTTTTATTTAATTCCTAATCAAATCATTGTTTTCTTATGTTGTTTATTCAATTTGATAACATGTCCGTAATTACTGGTGCTTTGTTAGCTAACCTTATTCATTCCTCCCCAGCGTTTTCCCGTGCTTTTGACCTTTATATAACGACCCACCTTCTAACGCGATTAACGATCGTGTTCTTTGGGTAAAAAATCCTTCATATAACGACTATTAGAAGATTATTATCAAACTGGAAGTTAGATAATAAATAAACAAACATAGTCCTGACTTTGGAAAAATTTCCATTTTGCCCAGCTGATGCAGCGATTGTTGCCAATATCCCTCTTATATCGGCATGATCTACTGACAACATCTCACTCCCAAAGTCCATACCTGTTACTAGTTCATAATAATAGATTTTTCATATTAAATGAAGTCACGATTAGCGTTATTGTGTATCCGCCATTTTTTTTTACAGGTGAGTTGTTCACATGATGATTTATTATTGTTGTTTTGGTTTATTTTGGTTTATTTCTTATTTATATTAAATATTTAAAATTGCTTACTATAGAAAATACCGTTTTAATCTTTCAGTTTTAAAAATAAATTATCGTGATTTTGAAAATTATTGAATTATGCAGACATGATTTTCGTCTGCTTTAAAGCGGAATTCAGCTTTTTTCCCCCGGGTTTTACCGTTACGATTCCTTTTTTATAGTATATTCAATACTTCCGATTTTGCCGATTTCCGCTTTTTTGTTGTCCTCGTAAAATCAGGTCTGATTATGAAGTACTGGTTCCCAGCATATATTTCTGTCAATATTCGTTTAACGTGCGATAACAGATCAAGGTAAACACATGCTGATTGTGTGATTAGGCTATTTATAGCTTTCGGAGAGTGATTGAAGTTGAATTTTAACGTTTTGTCAGGAAATTACATTAGTCCTTAGTTATCAGTCGATATGAAAAATCTACCGGTTGGAAGAAACGAAAGTTGCTGGCCCAAATGGCCCGAGAATATCAACTGGCCCAGCGGGCCGATCTTTGTTCTGTTTGACTGGCCCGACCGTAAATATACTGACCACGGGCCAGCGGTTACGTCGAACCCTGATGTAAGTGAGTGAGTGGGTGATTGTTGTTAAACACCAATTCAGCAATTTTTCAGCTATATTATGGCGAGAACAAGTTAATTTACAATGAGATGATTGAGGACTGGTTTATTCTAGACCAACATGCTAAGTTGGATTTTTATAGTGCTAGACATGTCACTCCACTCGGACACATTGTTCTGATTCCGAGCCAACCAATCTTTGCTCTTTCTCCTCAATGCTGCATGCATAGCGGAGAAGGAACAAATACCAATTTTATAGTCTTTGGTTTGACCCGACCGGGACTGGAACCCACGATCTACGTGTAAGATTAATCTGCATAATTATTAAATAGGAATAATAAAGAATAAATATTGAAATATATTTCAAATGCTTAAATCTTCTACATTTTAAAATGAAACAGAATTAAATTAAAATAACACTAAGAGTTGTTTAACATGTAATGATGTATTTCTTGATTCTCTAATGTTTTTTTTATAATTTATTTTTTATTTTCTACTTTCACATTATACATATAATACATTACAGGTCAGTTGCCCACTATACAAAATGCAAATTTTAATCTGCATGTCACAGTCGTGCCATATTTGAAATTTTCTTCTTTGCAATCCATGTTAAATATAGTTTTGTCGATGCAGCAATCTTTGGATCTCAAGGCTTGGGCCCTTAGATCTGTGTTTGTGGAAGTTTGAATTTGTATATTTCAATAAAGATTGCACGCTATTTCCTTTAATGGTTTTCAAGAAAATTATATTTTTAACATTTTTCTAATTGCAGTATATTAAATGCAAAAAGGTTACAAAGTTAATATGGCCAAAAAAAAATATGTGTGTTTACGGTCACATGTAAAAAAAAATCTAGGGTCGGTCAGTCGGCATTTATTTTATTTTTTTACTAACGGGAAAACTGGAAATAGTCGTTCCCGGTTCCGAAATCCGATTCCGGTATTTCATTTTCGAAATTTCCGGTAAGCCGTCATTTGTTGTAGCTGTTTTATGACGAGTTACGCAGTTTTTCTACCTTCTTTGCTCTCAATTTCGACAGAAAGCTAGCGGTTGAATAAATAAAACATTGCTGCTGATTAAACATCAAAAATGGTTATCCGCATTGTGTGTAAAAATTGATAGGGTCGGGTCGCTAGAAAAAATTAGGGTCAAATAATTGCCGAAAAGAAAGGTTAGGGTAGGCGGCTGAAAAATAGGGTTGGTCGGGTGACCGTAAAGACACATATTTTTTTTAGTCTATTCATTAACCATATAAATTACATGTTTACATGGACTGTTGTCAGTGAACTAGCACTAGTACAAATAAAGCATCATTATCATCACATCGAATAGTTACTTGTTTTTATGCCCCCGCGACTATTGGTCGGAGGGCATATTGTATTACCCCTGTCCGTCCGTCCGTTCGTCACACTTAGTATGCATAGTTTGTCCGGCTAACTCCTACAGTTTTTGAGCTAGATCTTTTATATTTTGTAGACAGTTAGTACTTACACTGAAGGTGTGCATATTTTATGGATTTTGACTTTCAACAATTTTTTAGACAGATTTTGCTAAATCCCTATAGGATATATGGTTTGTCCGCCTAACTCCTCCTACAGTTTTTGAGCTAGACCTTTTATATTTTGTAGACAGTTAGTACGTACACTGAAGGTGTGCATATATTGTGGATTTTGATTTTCAAATTTTTTTTACAAAATTATGGATGCATGAACTTAGACAGATTTTGCTAAATCCATATAGGATATATGGTTTGTCTGGCTAACTCCTCCTACAGTTTTTGAGGTAGACCTTTTATATTTTGTAGACAGTTAGTACCAACACTGAAGGTGTGCATATTATATGGATTTTGATTTTCAATTTTTTTTTACAAAATTATGCATAAATGAACTTAGCCACTGACCTTTTGCAATTATCACCACGGGGGCATTGTATGTGTCTTGCAGACACAAACTAAGACCCAAACATCTTTTAAAGTCTATACATAAGTTTTCTACATCATACCCGATGAATAATATACCATTCCTTGAAGTTAAGGTAGTAAATTGGGGTGGGGGGTTGAGGTGGATAAGGTTGAGACGGGGGCATTCAATTTTCTAGTTTAATATATGACTGTAAAAATTAGTCCTTTTGGAATTAAACAACAATCATTGCATTGGTGGTGTAATGGTTAGCCTTGCAGGAATCAGGATAATGTGTCTGAGTTGGGTGACATGTCTATCAGCTGACTGTTGTTTCAGTAAGCGGGTCCTATAAAAATCTAACTAAGCATGTTGGTCTATTATAAAGCGGACATCATCATCATCTCATTAAAATTAACTTGTTTCCTTGTTATGATACAGCTGAAAAATTGCTGAGTTGGCGTTAAACAACAATCACTCACTCTCTCAAATAAATATTGTCAACATGATGAGCGATACAGGTTCACACGATGCTCTAGATTTACAAGTACTGATTGATTAGTTAGTTTGTTTATTGTGTTTAATGCCACTTTCAACAATATTGCAGTTATATCGTGGAGGTTAGTTTATTGGTGGAGGAAAACAGGTGTACCCAGCGAAAACCGCAGACAAATTTTATCACATAAAGTTGTATCGAGTACACCTCACCTGAACAGGATTTGAACTCACAACGTAAGCGATGATAGGCACTGATTGCACAGGCAGTTATAAATCCAACTACCATACAATCATGACCACGATGCACCTAAAGTACTGATTGAAGAAAGTAATGAAATGAGGATTGACTCTATTTTATTTTTTTTAGATGAAGATGCAAAATTAAGCGAAGCAGGAGCATTACCTCCTAAAAATAATGTGCAAGAAACAGATGAAGCCATAGCCATGGCCATGGCAGCCACAATGAACGGTGATATAGGAGACATTGAGATAGATGAGGATTTATTTGATGGGGAAGATTTAGATCAAGTGGAAGAGGATTTAGATACGTTAGATTTGGATAATTGACCATGTGATAATTCTACGATATGATAATTGACCTTTGACCTCATTCCCTTACAAATGTTTCTCAGTTCTCGGTTTCATTTGATTTTGCAGTCTTCACATTAACCCACTTGCTCGAAGCCCAGAACAAGTAAATCTGGATTCGGACATGTGAAAATTACGAAAGATTCTCGCTTTCATTGGATTATGCAGTCTTCACGCTAACCCACTTCCCCGAAACCCGGGACATGTAAAACTGGATTCGGACAAGTGAACATTATGAAAGAATTTGTTTGAATTAATAGAAAAGTTTTCTAGATTTGGCTTTCGGGCAAGTAGGTGAGAAAAAAAATAAGGCAAAGGCTGTAATGTATTTTTAAGATTACATTTAACATGCTCAAATAATTGAAATGATATACTGATGTTGAATGGGTGAAATTGGTGATTAAGGTTTTTAACAAATTAGAAAAAACGTTGTTTTTTTTTGCAATATCCTGCCAAACTCTAAATGGGAAACAACTACATTCAACTGTGTCATTAAAGTGCATCTGAACTTAACAATATTACAGAGATGACATCTTAATGTCTCAGAATAAGGGAAGTATGTTCTCATTGTGGAATAAAGGCGTTCCTTCTGCTGATTTCTGTTTGTTTGTTTTCTTATTGTTATTTCTTGCATAAATTTGTGTGTGTGTGTGTGTGCTTAACTGCAGTCTTTCAGATACAATGATATGCTATTCCACTCATTTTCCAGTAAGAGGTGATCATTCTAAAGTAGAAGGGGGATCCTGCAAGCCAAGTATTCAAAACAAAGCCATATTTTACTTTCACTTTGACATTTACAAGTTTGAAAACAAAGTAGCTGGGGGAAAAATTCAATGATGCGGGCTGCTGTGGAATGCCCTACTATGTATTTACAAAAAAAGGCTTATAATGATGTAAATGAATGTGTGAGAAAATACCATTTATCACCATGGAAACACATTAAAGTAAACAAACACAACCTGTATAACTGCTCCATGGTGCATCTACTTCTACCAAATACTGACTGCATTCAACAATATGAAGAGTGGGCATTGTAAAAGTGGCCCTTTAATTTGAAAAAAGTACAATATTTTATAAAAAAAAATTAAAAAAAAGATAAAATTTTCTCCAGTGTACATTTTACAGACCACTTGTGTAAGCAAATCATCAACAGATTGTCCCTGTTTTTCATCAGAAAGGAGACATTTGACCGGTATATTTTTTTAGTTGCGATTACTCAGAGAATATCACAAGTTTGTCTTTTTTAACCATTCGGCAAAATACCCTGCTAATGGAACACCTGTGGTATGATAAAGAAAGGTGAAATTTCTTAAAAATACAATCGCTGTTAACTAATCAAAAGACACCATTCTTATATTTGGTGGAATTATTAATGAAAAAAACCAACAGATTTGCAATGGACGTGTGTAAAGAACCTCCAGTGGTTACAGATTGTAAAGACTGCAAATTCCATGCATTATAAAAGAAATTTTCTGTAAAAATAGCTTTAAAATTTATTATGTGTGTGTAACTGTGAGTAAATCTATATTTTTATTGAGTCCTCAAAAAAGATACATTTGTTGTTGATCTACATACCAATCAAAACCCATTTAATAAAAAACATATTTTAGTTGTTTTTTTCCATGTGATTTTGTTATTTAATTTGAACATGATTTTTCCAACAGAATATAAAAGAAATGAATAAAATTTCTGTCTTTCTTTTCCACTAATGAAACCGTTAGTTGATTATACAACCAATCAACAATTAGTTAAGTCAGACCTCACCTCACTAAATCCTCGATAAGCATATTGTTGATATGTTTTGTTCGAAATGGACTTCTCTTTGCATCGCTTATCTCAGGCTTCACCTCCAATGAGATATTGCTCTGAGAACTCCGTTCTGGTAAAACAAATCAATGATAGAATATATATACAGTAATTATTTTGTCCGAAAATAAATTATTTATTTGTACAAGGTTAATTAACAGGTAATAAATCAGGTATCTGGTGAGGTTTAATATCCTGTTCTGGAGGAGACATTATTTGTATACTGGACAAATGAAACAAATATAATTATTATTTGTGATCTTCACAGCTAATATGAATCCATATCTCCTGTGAAGCCCAGATAGCAATTATATGCGAGCATCAGCGAGCTCTTTATGGTATAAAATGTGTACTTAGAATTTTGTTGACAAACATGGCCTCACATACTGACGGATAAAAAATAATTCTGTGTTTTTAATCTCTATCCAGAGTTGTCGGTCCTTACACTAAGTCTCGTACCCTCTCTCGTACGTCCGATACCACTGAAACCCGGAATCCGTGTCTAATAAAAGTCATTTTGTTAGCTTGTTTTACTTATATTGATATTTTTTAATTGATTAAATCTCTTCTGACATACTGACAAGAATTTTTGTTTCTACGCGGAAGTTAACTTTTGAGATTTAGTAAGGAACGACAACTCGATTGAATTAAGACTAGATTCGGTCCTAAAAAAAAGTCGTCCCGGCCCCGATATATCTCTGCCCAAAAAATCTCGACACTTTTTGATGGACTGGATGAGTGTGAAATTGCCAGATAATTTTCAGATTCGCGAGCATTCTAGGCCGTGCCTGTTTCATATTATTCTACTGGAGTGTTCCAATTAAACCAGCACTAGAAAAACTATTCACAAACTGGGATGCTTTTTCGGATAAAAATGATAGCAAATTTTGATTATCTCCCCTTTTTACAAACAGGAAAATTAATATCGGAAAGGATATGGGGAAAAATCCATACAAACAAATTGTTTTTAGCATTTTCTTATTGTAATTTATTCTCAAAATGAGTAAAAATATGAAGCGATGATGAGACGTCATTTTACAAAAAAAAAATCCTGTCCATATCCCCGCCCTACCACAGGAATACTGACTCATATTCCCGGCTTGATTAACCAATAAAATTACAGGATTAGCCAAGATATTTCACTCCAGTAGAATATATGTATGTATACCTTTATTGTACAGCAAATAAAATGATTGCAGAGTAAATGAAAATTTAATAGTAGTAAAAAAGAAAAAATTAAACAGTGCTAAACAGACAGGTGATATTATAAGGTATTTCTTTATGTATTTTAATTTGTATCAAATTGTAATGCTATTAATGGTTTTAAGTTTATTGTTCTTATAAAATGTATTGAACTTGTGCTATTTAATGACCTCTCAGTTTTATTGCATGAAAGAATGGTATATGAGTATAATAATATACAGTTTCTGTAGCTGTTGCACCCAAACTTGTTGACACTTGTTTTTTGTTTTGTGTCATAAACATATTTTGTAAGCAGGAATATCTTAAGAAAAACATATGACTGAAGGAAAGGGATAGGTGAGAAGAAATTAAGAATAAATCACCTACAGAATATGATTAGTGTGGGGACTAATGTAGGACAAAATGTATTGGGTGGGGGGGGGAAGGGTTGGATTTATGTATTAATATATTGGTGGGCATTTTATAATAAAAACGTAGATATCAATTTAGTAAGCAATACATGATTCAGGAATAACTGTAATGTACTTTCTACAGATACTTATAATTGAAATTTATTAAGCTAAGAATTGTATGAGTATTGGTTCAATAAAAAAAAGTGTCACCAGCAAAAAACTAGTCCTGAATTCTAAATCGTTGTTTAAACAAGTAATCAAGAGACAAGACAAATCTTAATACAGAGAAACCTGGTTAAACTGAACCTCTCTGGTTCAAATTTTTGTGTTCGGTCAAGACGGGTTGAATTAACAAAGATTTGGTATATTTGGGACTTTATTTAAAGTTCTTGCCCCGATGCCACAAAACTTTTTCTTTGATGAGCAAACTTTTTTTGCTCAAATCTGTGTTCTCAGCCAATTAAATTTGAGTATTTCCTTATTTGAGAATATTCTCAGACTTAAGTAAATTCTCATGTTTTGTGGCACCGGGGCCTGTTTGTACTGGACTCCTGTTTGTACTGGATTCCTGTTTGTACTGGATTCCGGTTTGTTCAGGATTCTTGTTTATACAGGTTTCATTGTATTTGTTGATACCTTTCAGAATTTTAGGAGGAGGGTAATTATAAGTTTGAACAATGATGTTAGGACTCTATCACATAAATGTGTATATGTTAATGAAGGATCTATATATAGCTTTACATGTAGTCATTGGAAAAAAACACAAATGTAAATGACACTCCTTTGTAATGAAATGGCAGCAACACTGCACAATCAGTTAGTTAAAAATCTAAATTTGTGACATGTCTGTTTAGAGTTAATTATATTTTTTACTGCCAAAATTAAAAAAAAATATTGGTACAATGAATGATATTTGTTTAACTATGATATATTTGGTTACTTGTGTTATTATTGAAATTCAATCTATATTTTTCATTGTAGATAAAAAAACAAAATGAAGAAAAATTTGAAATGTACCAATTTACTGTAAAAACTTAAAAAAATATATTGGTAAAATGATATTTGTTAAATATAATGTTTTGAGTTTTTTGTATTATTCCAGTTATTGAACTTCAATCTACAATCTTTATTGTAGATAACAAAACAAAATGAAGAAAATTAAGATGTACCAAATAAAATATTGGGTACTGAACTATAGTTTGTTGTTTTGTTGCTTGACATGGCCAGTGTCTTGAACTTTTGGGAGAGATGATGATAATACTTGTCTAGTAATAAATCGACAAACAAAAATAATGTCAACATTTCCAAAATCTAATCAACAAATTGTAGAAACAGGCAAAAACAATACTCTTAGCAAACATACACATGACTTCTCTCCCGTTGCTGGCCTGGTACAGTCTCTTCGATAAAATGTGGCAGTTGTATACTAGTTTTATAGGCTTAAACCTGCCACAGGTCGTGTCAATCTTATAATGATACATGTCCATTTTTGTAGAAATGGAGATATCAGAGGTCAAAGTTTGGGCAGTTGAATAAAAGCATTGGAGATATAACATTATAACACTTCTCAAATTGTCTTAAACCAGTATATTTCGTTATATGGCTTATATAGGGAGATACACCATTGACAATTAAAGTCACTGATACCCATAAGTCATAGTAAAAAATATGGACATGTATCATTATAAGATTGGCACGACGCACAGTCTCTTCAATAAAATGTGGCAGTTTTAAACTAGTTTTATAGGCTTAAACCTGCCATCTTAGTGAAGTAAGGCAGTCATGTGGTTGTTTTCCAAATATGTGTAAATTGCCAACCTGGCATATCATTGCGTGAGAACATGAAAAATGTTTTGCTTATACGGAAGTGACGTTGTCAACAGTTTTTATGTCCCCGCTACTAATTAGTGGCCAGGACATATAGTGTTACCCATGTCCGTAGTTAAGAAATAAAACAGTTGTCACCACTTTTTTTCGCTATGCTTTGAGATATTGACTTGATATTTGGTATGTGGGTGTATAATGATAAGTTACAGATCAAGTTTACGTTTCGTTCCGGTCCAATGATTTTTGGCCGAGTTATGGCCCTTGGACTTCGAAATTTGCCCAAATATTTAGTTGTCACCACTTTATTTCACTATGATTTGAGATATTGACTTGATTCTATGTATGAGAGTGTATAATCATAAGTTACAGATCAAATTTGAAATTCATTCTGGTTGAATGATTTTTGGCCAACTTACAGCCGTTGGGCTACCACTTTTTTTTTTTATGATTTGAGATATTGACTTGATTTTTGGTATGTGAGTGTATAGTGAGGAGTTACCGATCAAGTTTGAATTTCGTTCCGATTGAAAGATTTTGGGCTAATTTACCCACCTTGGACTTTTAACTTTGGCCAAATATTTAGTTGTCACCACTTTATTTCACTATGCTTTGAGATATTGACTAGATTTTTGGTATTTGGAATTACAATGATGAGTTACAGATCAAGTTTAGCTTTTGTTCCCACTGAATAATGTTGGCCAAATTACTGTCCTTGGATTTTAGAATTTTACATAGTATTCAAATTGTTGTTCCCACTTAATGCAACTGTGCTTTTAGATATTTGATTTGATTTTTGAAATGTTAGTGTATTATTAAGTGAGGTTGAGTTTACGGTTTATTTCAGAAAAAAAATCTATGACTATTAAAAGGTAATGTTTTATAGGTATAGGACTTCTTATTCATATGCAAGTGTTGTAGATTCCTGATCATATCAAGATTTGTTCAGGCAATATTGTTTCCTTGAATAAATCTTGTGAATTTAAGGAGGCTTGAGGATACAGATCTTAAACAATAGTTTGTTATTCTTAGCCTATTACTGAGGGAATTAAAAAGGGGTGAAACATTTGTGAGCCTCCTTAATATTGACGGCGGGGACTTTCGTGCCATTCCGACACATCTAACCAATTCTGACCAATTACGGTGTGTGCACTGTTGTATGTATTTTTTTATGACGACTCGCCCGTGCTTTTGTTGATTTTAAGCTAGTGGGGTTGAAATGATGGATTTTTTTTTATCTTAAAGCCTAATTAGTAGGAAAGGATATGGGTGTAAATGAAAATGAGAGACTATCCAACATTACATCCAGCCAGAGACTATCCAACATTACATCCAGCCAGAGACTATCCAACATTACATCCAGCCAGAGGGGGTGTTCCCTGAACGCCAACATTCATAAAACAACATAGTGGAGATTGTTGATTTCCTTCATTTGCACCCAACAACACTTAGTCTATCTAATGTGAAGGACAAGATGATACAATAAAAATATGCTTAAGATGAATTTGCAGTACATTCCGCAACTGGTACATTTGTATTTATATCTTATTTGTTACAAGGTCCCTCCCTTCGTTTGATGTTATCACAACAGCTTTCCATTAAGATTGTATTTTACCTTTCATGGCATGTAATGAAAAATAATTTACCGGACATTTATCTACATCCTGCAAAACCATCTGTTTGGTGCAAATAAACGATTACAGCACAGATTTGCACCAAAATATAGGAAACTTGCTCTTCTCCGCTGGGCGCGCAGCATTAATGAGTAAAAGCAAAGACAGGTTGTCCCGGATTCAGATTAATGTACCCAAGCTTTATGTCTACCCGTCAACTGACGTTTTAGTGAGGTGGCACTATCCAGCTACGTGTCTTTGTCTATATATAGCTATTACAAAGCGAATATAACCATCATCTCATCGTTATATAACTTGTTCCCACTGAAAAATTTCCCACTCATACTATTTACTATACATGTAAATGCCAATCAGAACTATAACATCCAAGATTAAAAAAAAACAGTCAGAAAGTGTATTTTGTTCATAGTACGTTTTACATTTTTAAGAATTGCCGGTCAAATAAATAATGTATAAAACAAGCACGCAAACACATCATTCTCTCTCGTGTGTCCATTTATACAGAGAGACAGAGACAATGTGTTCAATTTATTATGTCATTCTCTATATAGGATTCAGACTCACTTTATTTAATAGTGTTATTGTTTCATTTATTCTCACAACACTCGTCCTGAGGGCGTAGATGGTGTCGTTTATAGTGCTTACTAAATCACATTGACTGCACCAAGGAATGTATTTACCAATTAAATGAAATAAAAGGATGCACTTTTTGACATCAATTTCAAGCTTATTGTGATATACAGTTTATAGAGCCAGAATTCTGATCCCATTAATAAGCATGTAATTAGATAAAATGAATATCTGTCTAATCTCATTTGACCGTATGTATATGCTAAAGGGGAATACAAATAGGCTGTTTGATTCTCCAATTTGAACCTTCATGTTTTATCTGAAAAAGAAATTATATCCCAAAATGTTATAGAAAATAATGAAATGATCTAAAAAGAAAAAAAAGTAATATTCGGATCCTGCAGTTTTAACCAGCATTGTGTTTTTTTGGTTTTGTTTTTTGGTTTTTTGAAAATCAAAAAAAAAATCAGACTTAATCAGTTTTTTTTTTGTTTATTGTGAGAAACAAATTTCTGACTCGAGGGAAAACAAACATCACCCCTTAAAAGATAAATGGAAAGTTTTTAATTGCAAGTATCACAAGTATGTCTATTCTTTGCATAATAGTATGTGTTGTAGCTGCATCGGAAAAAATCAATAAATAAGTGCATATATACGTAGTCTATTTTTTTTATGAATATTGTTACTTGTTCCATATCAGATTATGTTCATGTCGTTTAGCAGTAACACGAAGGATCCCAACTGGTGGAAAAAAAACTGCAAACCCTTCCGGAACACATGAATTCACCTGGTTTTTGTGATGTTCGTGTTGCTCAATTAACACATGAATTCACCTGGTTTTTGTGATGTTCGTGTTGCTCAATTAACACATGAATTCACCTGGTTTTTGTGGGGTTCGTGTTTCTCAATGTTTAGTTATCTGTGTAGTGTTATGAAGTTTGTTCCTTATCTTTGGCCATTATATTGCCAGTGGTTTTTATTTGTACATAATATAAACAGGATTGTTAATTTTTAGGATTTATTTTTAGTTGAAATATATAGGAAAATCAAAGTCAATATTTATTTGTTATGTTTAAATTATGTACAAATGAAAACCACTCATATAAACATAATGAGCAAATAAACAATCAAAATATAAACAATTCTGAATGTTTTGGTGTAAAATTTGTTAAAATCTATCCAGAAATGACTTCACAATAATTTTTTGAAAAAATATGGTTTTGGTTGATTATATAGGGAATTTTTTTTACATGTTGCAATACTTTTGGCAACATACTGTATATATCCATTATATTTCTTTCAGGCAAATAGTTAAAGAAAAGTAAAGTAATATTTTTATTCAAAGTCGGAAGCATATTATATACAAATACAACAAAGAATATGAAGTCTTTAGAACTCTAAATAACCGACATGATATTGCAAAAACAGAACAATGGACAAACATAGTTCTGTACGATTTAAAATTTCTTCCGGTTTTTATTAACCAAGGTTACATTAAGAAATACGTAATTAATTTTACGATGGTGATACAATACGTCGGTTCCGGGATACTGGTATTCAGATAATACCGTCATGTGACTTCCATCACCACGTGACTAAAATCTAGGCATCTGTAGTTCAAAATGGCTTGTGGTCTTTCAACTTTGTCGGAAATGGGATAAATGTTACATATTTTTCCAGATTGAATTTCTTCCTGCTGTCAGATGTACACCCCGGAACCACGCACCAATATTTGCTGGATGACTTTTGAGATCGTTTTCCTCGATCCATTTCTGCCTGCAGTGACTACTGCTAAAAATGCCTAGATTTTTTTATGAAGTCACGTGATCGGTGGTGGTACGAATTCTTCCTCCAAATCAAGAGAACGTCTTATCACGAATCGTCGTATTCTTCCTCCAAGTCAAGAAAACGTCTTATCACGGAATCGTCGTATTGTAAGACGTCCATTCTATCTCATCTCTATTATTGTTACGGCTCCAATCGGTCCATAGTTTCACCCAAAACCACCCCAAAATACATAACAACCAAATACACATCATAAGTAAAACGACAATATGAAATCAGCTGACAGATGAAAATTTAAGCATTTGTGTGGACATTTGTTTTAGTTCTAGAAAAGAGAAAGGTAAATTGAAGAGTTATTTCAAGTACGACAACTCCTTCCTTCAGCCATATATACTAATAGACCAAAAATATCTTTGAAAAAGAATAATTTAAAAAATATTTAAAAGAACAATCAATAAAAATTATTTTAAAAAATCAAATCATTTATCATCGGCCATTTATTATACTTATTGGTTATACTGTTGTTAGCAACAAAGGAAAATATTGCAAAAACAACAACATTTGTTCAGCGGGATCACGGTATAATTGACATAATCGAAGATAAAAGACTCTAATCAATTCTGCAATCAGCGACATCAAATAACTTCTCTTTCATTATTTAACGAACTGTGTGTGTACTGTGGCTCCAAAGATTTCCTACTTCAAACGTTACAGTGCAAACAACAAGCCGAGATATATGTGATATATTAACTCACTTTTTGGAAACAACAATGAACTTTAGAAACCATACTTTGCTGTTTTCATTGCAATTCGATCATTTTTTTTAGATATTATTGGATGGTTTTATTTTTCCACTT
>MJUT01053105.1:464601-480917 GCA_002080005.1 Gigantidas platifrons | reverse complement strand
GCTGTACTAAGATAGGAAAGTGAGCGTCATCTATGTAAGTGTTAGGGGTATAACTTGTTATTGAAATGGCTGTACTAAGGTAGGAACGTGAGCGTCATCTATGTAAGTGCTAGGGGTATCGCTTTTGTCTTTGTCTGCGAATTTTCTATTCGATTTTATAATTGTTCAGACAGTGTGGTACTTTTTATTTTTATTTTTTATTTTTATATGTAAATTTTGTGTTTTGGATATTAATTTTGCCCATGTTTTAACGTTTTAGATATTGATTTTGCCCATGTTTTAACGTTTTAGATATTGATTTTGCCCATGTTTTAACGTTTTGGTTATAAGATTTTGGAACTGTTTCGGCAGTGGGATTTTTTTTTAAATTTTATTTGTAAATTTTGTATTTATGATATTGATTTTTTCCTGTTGCAGTATTTTTTCTCATTATTTTATTTGATCACGATCAAACAGTATTAAATAATGTGATTTTTTGTCTAAACAAGCAGTAAATACAGCCTTAAAGGGGCATTAGCTACAATTTTGACCAAAAAAAGTATATGCTTTGGAAATTGGTAAATAGCTTTAAAATGATGAAATAAAGGTAAATATTTCACATTAAACAGCTTATCGAACCACTTTCCGCCTTTTGAGAACGAAAATTACCATCGATTACTTATTTGCTTTTCCGTATGCAATTGACCTTACTAGTGACAGGTAAAAACGAATAATTTGTATTTTGTCGCCTATTAACTGCCAACTTGCATGGTTCTTTGTCCGTAATGACGATTCGACAAACTCATATATAAATTATCCAATGAAATCACTGCATTTCATATCTTATACAATTTGTTGACAGACGAAGAAGCCGCAACAAGCTTAACTGACTGTCAATAGAAATGATTTATCTTTTATTTTTGGTATTTTAACGCCACTTTCAGCAATACTTCAGCTATATCATGGTGACCAGTTTTAGTGGTGGAAGAAGTCTGAGTACACGGAGAGAACCACCGATCATGGACAAGTAACTGGTAAACTTTATCACTTGCGTCTGCGAGTCGAGTGCACCCTTTTTTGTAATTTACAAAACCGGGTTAGAACTCGCGCCGTATTGGTGATAGGTTTGTATGAGCTGTTAGATAGAAATCGAAAAGGTGTTTGTATGAAAATCCACAACAAATGTAATCAACTGTCAACATGGTCAATAGATATATGCTTGTATAACATACAGGAACATAATACACGCCTGATATTAAAGTCTCTAGAAAGAACATTAAGACAGACGGTTCATTCAATACAACGAAATATACCTATTTAAGCTAAAATACTGTGAAACAAATACAGTCTTTCATCATATCCTACTGATCGTTTAGACACTTATTATCTGTTAGCTACGTATCATGCTTTGCTTAGTGAGTAAGTGAGTGAGTCATTGATTCAGGGAGTGAGTGAGTGAGTGAGTGAGTGAGTGAGTGAGTGAGTGAGTGAGTGAGTGAGTGAGTGAGTGAGTGAGTGAGTCATTGATTCAGTGAGTGAGTAATTGATTCAGCGAGTGAGTGAGTCATTGATTCAGTGAGTGAATGATTCATTGATTCAGTGAGTGAGTCATTGATTCAGTGAGTGAGTCATTGACCAAGAGAGAGAGAGAGCCATTGAGTGAGTGAGTGAGTGAGTGAGTGAGTGAGTGAGTGAGTGAGTGAGTGAGTGAGTGAGTGAGTGAGTGAGTCATTGATTCAGTGAGTGATTCATTGAGTGAGTGAGTGAGTGAGTGAGTGAGTGAGTGAGTGAGTGAGTGAGTGAGTGAGTGAGTCTTTGATTCAGTGAGTGAGTGATTCATTGACTCAGTGAGTGAGTGAGTCATTGATTCAGTGAGTGAGTGTAATTGATTCAGTGATTGAGTCATTGATTCAGTGAGTGAGTCATTTATTCAGTGAGTCATTGATTAAGTAAGTGAGTAATTGATTCAGTGAGTGAGTCATTGATTCAGTGAGTGAGTCATTGATTCAGTGAGTGAGTCATTGACTCAGTGAGTGAGTCATTGATTCAGTGAGTGAGTGAGTGAGTGAGTGAGTGAGTGAGTGAGTGAGTGAGTGAGTGAGTGAGTGAGTGAGTCATTGATTCAGTGAGCGAGTCATTGATTCAGTGAGTGAGTCAATGATTCAGTGAGTGAGTCATTGATTCAGTGAGTGAGTCATTGATTCAGTGAGTGAGTAATTGATTCAGTTAGTGAGTCATTGAGTGAGTAATTGAGTGAGTGAGTGAGTGAGTGAGTGAGTGAGTGAGTGAGTGAGTGAGTGAGTGAGTGAGTGAGTGAGTTAGTGAGTGAGTGAGTCATTGATTCAGTGAGTGAGTCATTGATTCATTGATTCAGTGAGTGTGTCATTGATTCAGTGAGTGAGTCATTGACTCAGTGAGTGAGTGAGTGAGTCATTGATTCAGTGAGTGAGTCATTGATTCAGTGAGTGAGTGTCATTGATTCAGTGATTGAGTCATTGATTCACTGAGTGAGTCATTTATTCAGTGAGTCATTGATTAAGTGGGTGAGTAATTGATTCAGTGAGTGAGTAATTGATTCAGTGAGTGAGTCATTGATTCAGTGAGTGAGTGTCATTGATTCAGTGATTGAGTCATTGATTCAGTGAGTGAGTCATTTATTCAGTGAGTCATTGATTAAGTGAGTGAGTAATTGATTCAGTGAGGGAGTCATTTATTCAGTGAGTCATTGGTTAAGTGAGTGAGTAATTGATTCAGTGAGTGAGTCATTGATTCAGTGAGTGAGTCATTGACTCAGTGAGTGAGTGAGTGAGTCATTTATTCAGTGGGTGAGTCATTGATTCAGTGATTGAGTCATTTATTCAGTGAGTCATTGATTAAGTGAGTGAGTAATTGATTCAGTGAGTGAGTAATTGATTCAGTGAGTGAGTCATTGATTCAGTGAGTGAGTGTCATTGATTCAGTGATTGAGTCATTGATTCAGTGAGTGAGTCATTTATTCAGTGGGTCATTGATTAAGTGAGTGAGTAATTGATTCAGTGAGTGAGTCATTGATTCAGTGAGTGAGTCATTGATTCAGTGAGTCATTGATTAAGTGAGTGAGTAATTGATTCAGTGAGTGAGTCATTGATTCAGTGAGTGAGTTGGTCAATTTTGTTCAATCTGTAGGTTTGTGCACAGTGTTTTGTAGATCATTGTCCTTTTGTTCTTTTCCTGTTGGACAATGCAGTGTTAGTCCTTCTTTCATTTACGACTTCTGATTACCCCTTTGTTGTCCTCAAACTTTTCTAACAACCTCCGTTGTATCGCGTATGTCTTGTTTCCTATATGAGCTACACAATAAGCATTAGTGTTACCTATCGCCACTTTCATAACATTAGTTTCTAACGGCGCTACTGTATCAAATCAGGAAAGTGAGCGTTCATGTATATGTACATTAGTGGTATCGATTTTGTTCCCAACCACATTTAAATTATTTAGCTTTCCAATCTTTCGATTTTGAGCTTTCATGATGAAAGCTATTCCAGAAACCCGTCGTGCACACTCAATATGATATATACGTTTTTTTGGGGGGGGGGGGGTTAACAACATAATAATTTTATTTATTCTGAATTCTTGCTCCACTCCACTGATTATCCAGGGAATTAATCAGCTGGTACAAATTTAAATACATTTTAAGAATAGAAATAATAATATCTAAGAATTATTTATTTTCTTTTTCATAGCATACAAAAAACTATTATTTATACTATGATTTTTTATCTCATCAATTCTTTTATTTAATTCGTATATAAAAATTTTATAAACATTTACATTTTTTGTCTTCTGTTCAGATAAATAATATGATTTATATATTGAAAAACCAAGAATTGTAATAAAATAATTAACACCATAATAATTATTATCAGATATCTTATGACCAAATATAAAATGTTTTAACCTTAATGTAAATTCTAAATTACTTTCAAAAAGATTATATATGTTCTTATGTTATTGCTTCTGAAACATATTTTTCTATTAGATTTGGAACTGTTTCTTTGCGAAGTAGGATTGTTTTTCTTCTCATTTTATTTCAGAATTTTCATATTGTATTTCTCGATCAAGAGACGTATTCAGAGACAATATCCCGAACTGTTTTAATGAACTAACTAATGAAAAATCTGGCTTTGTGTAAACATCTGAAAGGCTTGACATTTCAGTATACAATAATAGTATATATTATTTACTGTTTGAAGTTGATTAGTATTGAGAAAAAAAAACATTGCAATTTTCTGTTCACCATTTTCCTCCAGATACAATTAAAATAAACCAATATCACATCAAACGTCACAACATACGGTTTCCAATTAAATAAAGATTAATCTACTTTTAATTGATGTACGTTATAAACAAGTTTAATTTCTTAAAAATCACTTGCCATTATTTTTACATCATGGAGAATGCCTGGCTTTTCTTGATGTTATTTATACATCATAGATAATGCCTGGCTTTTCTTGATGTTATTTATATATCATGGAGAATGTCTGGTTTTCTAGATGTTATTTATACATCATTGAGAATGCCTGGCTTTTCTTGATGTTATTTATACATCATAGATAATGCCTGGCTTTTCTTGATGTTATTTATACATCATGTATAATGTCTGATGTTATTTATACATCATGGAGAATGCCTGGCTTTTCTTGATGTTATTTATATATCATGGAGAATGTCTGCTTTTCTTGATGTTATTTATACATCGTGGAGAATGTCTGGCTTTTCTTAATGTTATTTATACATCATGGAGAATGCCTGGCTTTTCTTGATGTTATTTATACATCATGGAGAACGCCTGGCTTTTCTTGATGTTATTTATACATCGTGGAGAATGCCTGCCTTTCTTGATGTTATTTATACATCATGGAGAATGTCTGGCTTTTCTAGATGTTATTTATACATCATGGAGAATGCCTGGCTTTTCTTGATGTTATTTATACATCATGGAGAATGTCTGGTTTGTCTTGATGTTATTTATACATCACGGAGAACGCCTGGCTTTTCTTGATGTTATTTATACATCATGGAGAATGTCTGCTTTTCTTGATGTTATTTATACATCATGGAGAATGCCTGGCCTTTCTTGATGTTATTTATACATCATGGTTAATGCCTGGCTTTTCTTGATTTTATTTATACATCATGATTAATGCCTGGCTTTTCTTGATGTTAAATAACACTAGTCTTATAATGAAACTGTGACTTACGAAGGTCATTGAAATAGCAGTAGTGTATATTTCTTGATGTTAAAAAGAGAAATAAAAAGTACATTACAGTACAGCCTGAGTTGTTTCTAACAAGTGGAATAAGACAGGTGCCACATGTGGAAAAGGAACTCCCTACCCTTACGGAGCACCTACGTTCAACCCCAGTTTTTAGCGGGTGCATGTTGCTCGTTTACTTTGAAATGTTTTGTAAATAGTTGATAGTCGTTTGTCCTTTTGTCCTTTTTCTATTGGCCATTGCATTGTCTGTCGTTCTATTTACGGCTTCTGATCGACTCCTTTGGTATCATGAAACATTTCATAGGAAACAACAATATACAAACTGTGTGAACGTATGTATTTTATGTTCATACTTACTCAAACCAACAGCAAAAGTAATGATAGTACTTCTTCTGTTTGCTTTGGAAAATGTTTTGGACTGTGTCGTAGATCGTAGTAAATCTAAATATAGTAACAAGAAGATACATTATTTTTTGCAGCTCTATTAACCTCACATTTAAACATTTTATTTTATTTTCATTTTTATTTTGAAACAGGTAGCTAAATAAATACATGTAGTTTTCTAGATAGACGTCAGCGAAATATAGTCAGGTTCACCATCAGAGCTCACGTGTTTGATGACATTCGTGTAAGCCAGAGTTTAAACTTTCTAATGACACAACAAAATCAATGTCCTCAATATCGTACACTTTAAAAATCTGCAAGTGCTAAAACCGTCACAACAAATCCTACATACACAAACAGTAATGACCATATATAGCTGTTCTTTTTTTTTTTTTTTTTTTTATATATGCATGATTTTTGTATTGCTTATTCTATTTCACACGTTATAAATTTTGTATTTGACTTGCGACAGGTCGGTTGTTTTCTCCTGTTTTCTTCACCAATAAAACTGACCGCCACAATATAACTGACCGCCACAATATAACTGACCGCCACAATATAACTGACCGCCACGATATAACTGACCGCCACGATATAACTGAACTATTGTTGAAAGTGGCGTTCAGCAGCATGAACCTCAAACCTTCTATTTCACGCCAAACATATATCAATTATAAAATATATTGACAACATGTTTACATTACCTGTTTCTCCAAGACAAGGTCGTTTTTCTTGTCGTAATCGTTGACATAAAAGGAACACGATTAAGCCATAACATAAGAATATTAAAATGGCTGGAACAAATAACAGGAGAATGGCATTGGATAGTAGAGCTATCTGTAAAAAGAACAGAAACAAAAATATTAAAATGGCTGGAAGAAAAAACAGAAGAATCGCATTGGACAGTAGAACTATCTGTAAACAAAACTGAAACAAGAATATTAAAATGGCTGGAACAAATAACAGGAGAATGGCATTGCATAGTAGAACTATCTGCAAAAAAAAAACAGAAGCAAAAATAATAAAATGGCTGGAAGAAAAAACAGAAGAATGGCATTGGAAAATAGAACTATCTATAAAAAAAAACAGAAACAAAAATATTAAAATGGCAGGAAGAAAAAAAGAAGCGAATGGCTTCTTGATAAAAATATATGTATGACAACCTTGTCTTTTTGTGTGTTTTGGAATCCCTTTCATACTAATAGCTCGAATATGAAAATAAAAGAAATGTCACACAGAAATAAAAATATATACGATGCCTTACGCATGCGTTTTATGTATATTGTAATCATTAACAATCGTGCGGCTGTCAAATGCAATGTTCTCATCATTTCTGCAATTATTGAAAATTAATATCTGGTCCTTGTACATTTCTTCTAGTGCATAATTATATTTTATTGAAACTAAGATTAGTCTCCATCAATCATAGCTGAACTTTGCCGATGTTGGCTATCCTGTTTGGCTCTCTAGTTGTGTTTGTCGATGCTAGCTATTCTGTTTGGCTCTCTAGTTGTTTTTGTCGATGTTGGCTATTCTGTTTAGCTCTCTAGTTATTTTTGTCGATGTTGGCTATTCTGTTTGGCTCTCTAGTTGTGTTTGCCGATGTTAGCTATTCTGGTTGGCTCTCTATTTGTTTTTGCCGATGTTAGCTATCCTGTTTGGCTCTCTAGTTGTTTTTGCCGATGTTAGCTATTCTGGTTGGCTCTCTAGTTGTTTTTGCGGATGTTGGCTATTCTGTTTGGCTCTCTAGTTGTTTTTGTCGATGTTGGCTATTCTGTTTGGCTCTCTATTTGTTTTTGTCGATGTTGGCTATTCTGTTTGGCTCTCTATTTGTTTTTGTCGATGTTGGCTATTGTGTTTGGCTCTCTATTTGTTTTTGTCGATGTTGGCTATTCTGTTTGGCTCTCTAGTTGTTTTTGCCGATGTTGGCTATTCTGTTTGGCTCTCTAGTTGTTTTTGTCGATGTTGGCTATTCTGTTTGGCCCTCTAGTTGTTTTTGCCGATGTTGGCTATTCTGTTTGGCTCTCTAGTTGTTTTTGCCGATGTTGGCTATTCTGTTTGGCTTTCTAGTTGTTTTTGCCGATGTTGGCTATTCTTTGTGGCCCTCTAGTTGTTTTTGTCGATGTTGGCTATTCTGTTTGGCTTTCTAGTTGTTTTTGTCGATGTTGGCTATTCTGTTTGGCTTTCTAGTTGTTTTTGCCGATGTTGGCTATTCTTTGTGGCTCTCTAGTTGTTTTTGTCGATGTTGGCTATTCTGTTTGGCTCTCTAGTTGTTTTTGTCGATGTTGGTTATTCTGTTTGGCTTTCTAGTTGTTTTTGCCGATGTTGGCTATTATGTTTGGCTCTCTAGTTGTTTTTGTCGATGTTGGCTATTCTGTTTGGCTCTCTAGTTGTTTTTGTCGATGTTGGCTATTCTGTTTGGCTCTCTAGTTGTTTTTGTCGATGTTGGCTAATCTGTTTGGCTCTCTAGTTGTTTTTGTTCCCAAAGACTTATTTGACTTTCCAATCTTTTGACAATGAGTGTTCCTGATGAAGGTTATTTCAGGAACGTTTCGTGCACACTAAATTAGATATCTACGTTCATATTAATATTGTGAACTTTAATTCCTACTGCCGTAAACAGCTCACAATACTACAAATTAGCCAAGAGGGAGTTATAATTAACACGAAATAATAATAATGATAATGAAACTAAGATCCTACTGAATGTATGTTTTAATAACGGTAGTTTCAAAACATATTGTTTTTTTGTTTGTTTGTTTTTTTTTATTCGTGTAAAATTATAATAATATTTATTGCTATTTATACTGCAATTGGTAACTTTACAGCATTGATACAAGGGGTCGTATAAACTTTTGCTTTATACTGGACAATGTCCTGTATAAAGCATTTAGGCCACGCCCCTTTTTGGAACTTTTGCAATGTCCTGTATAAAGCATTTTTTAAATGGGGCCCATGACGGGGAATACTAATTTTAATTATTTTTTCTATATAGAAAACAGTGAGAAAAAAATATAGTATTGCAGTATAAAGACAATATAGGTATGGTGTCTTTTTATATGAGATTTATTTGTATTCGGCACGAAACAGGGGGACTGTTCGGCAGAGCCTCGCAGTACCCCAGTTTCTTAGCCTCATCCAAATAAATCTCATATAAAAAGACACCATACCTATATTGTCTAAATAATGACAATACACTCGATTCCACGCATGTTTTAATCCAAAGTATCACGAATCACTAGTAAGTAATTGCATGACTCGTTTCAAGGAAGTAACATTTAATATTTGTTTGAAAAATAATGAACTCTATTTCGTCTACTATATTATAATGCCCTTGACGTATATCAATATACAGTAAGCGTTATATTAAGTGATTAACGATGGGTTTTTTTTAAACGAGAGGATTTTTCTCAGTCATATTTAAGTATTAGAAAACAGCGATAATACTACGTGCGTCCTTGACAACGCTTAGTTACTAGCAATAATTTTCCATCTCACTCTACTAGCGTGAGATGGGAAATTCTCAGATAGCAAGATCAAAGGAAAATATAGCAAAATAGCGATAATATTCCTTAGCATCATCAGTTAACTTTATAGTAATCTTTAACATCATCACTGGAATTATTATCATCACTTTATTACGCTCACCGTGATATAAAACAAAATGTTGACAATCCTCTTTGCCTTCGTTAGCTTTTATTAATCTTAAATCTTCACTTTTACTGACATTTTGTATGATTTAAGAGATTTGTTGGTTAGGCTTATACGATTATAATTTATTGCCTCTAAGCATTAAATATGACTAGGGAGACTCATAGTAAATTCAGTCCATCTTAAAATGTATTGATTGGAAACAGAAAACAGTCAAATATTAAATGGAAAATAAAATAAACAGGGAAAGATTGAAAAATATATCGGTAAGACTAGACATCGCTTGTACAATTGTTTTTCGTATTCAAAGTCAAATAATTTCTTGGATAAATCAGTCAGCATAATGCGTAATCTGAATTGTACAAAGCAACATTTGGGCTGTAACATTTACGATTAGCGTGAATGCCTCGAGTGGGTAGATCGTGGATTCGAGTCCCTGTCCTGGCAAACAAAAAACTAAAAGACTGGTATTTTTCGATTATCCACTAAGTATGCAGCATTTAGGAGTATGAGTAAAAGCTGTTAACGTACGTGTATAGATATATATCAGACTAGGTAAACGATCAATTATGAAAAGAAAGCTTAAACAGTGATGGTCAACAAGACCACCAATATCAACAATACAACCGCCACACCTAAACAGTGATTCTCAACAACAATTCCAGCAATATCAACAAGACTAAAATATCAACAAAATACACGTACATGTACAACAAAAATAAAAATTAACAATAGAACCGAAATCGTAGCAACCTTAATAAATATTGTACTTTATGTGATGCAAATTAATCAAACACACCCTTTTACTGACGATATAACACACCAGGCTTATATCTTTTCTGAAACAAAATTATGAGAAAATCATGATTTTCATACAAAAGTTTGAATGAAGACAAGAGTTTTGCCTAAATTTTATTCAGCAAATATATTTGAGGAGAAAACAATTTAATAAAAAAAATAACAATATCATCCAATTATGAAGCTTGAATAATCAGACTGCAGGAAATAAAATTAGATCATTAGTTGACTTGTTAAAATCTAGCCAACAAAAACACATATAAGAAAGAAATATGTACATAGTATTTCCAACATTTCATTTATAGGCGGTAATATACTTTAACAAATATTCTAACTATGATACTCTATTTATTTTTACCAACAGCAGTGAAAATATTAACGTAGAATTGAAATTATTTTTTTTTTATTAAAGACGACAATTGTTCATTTACTATTTGTAACAAATGTTAGAGGTTATTCATACGTTTGTATAATTCAATGCTATTCAAATATTAAAATAAAATAATAATATCATGTAAGAAGAATTTGAAGAAACCAAAGGAGTAATCCGAATCCAAAGAAGGAGAGACAGGCCAACGGGCAATAGAAAGAGGACAAACAACGATCTACAAAACATACAGACAAAATTAAGATCGAGTAACACGATCCCCACTAAAATCCGGGGGTGAACTCAGGTGCGTTAATATATAATTTATTACGTACGACGTATTGACACAATAACAAGAGTTAGAATATACCAAAGGGGTAATCAGAAGCCGTATATCGAAGAAGAACAGACAACGCAAAGACCTAGAGTTAGAAGATACCAAAGGGGTAATCAGAAACCGTATATCAAAGAAGAACTGACAACGCAAAGACCTAGAGTTAGAAGATACCAAAGGGGTAATCAGAAACCGTATATCGAAGAAGAACAGACAACGCAAAGGCCTCGAGTTAGACGATACCAAAGGGGTAATCAGAAACCGTATATCGAAGAAGAACAGACAACGCAATGGCCTAGAGTTAGACGATACCAAAGGGGTAATCAGAAACCGTCTATCGAAGAAGAACAGACAACGCAATGGCCTAGAGTTAGACGATACCAACGGGGTAATCAGAAACCGTATATCGAAGAAGAACAGACAACACAATGGTCTAGAGTTATAATATATCAAAGGGGTAATCAGAAACCGTATATCGAAGAAGAACAGACAACACAATGGTCTAGAGTTAGAAGATACCAAACGGGTAATCAGAAACCATATATCGAAGAAGAACAGACAACACAATGGTCTAAAGTTAGACGATACCAAAGGGGTAACCAGAAACCGTCTATCGAAGAAGAACAGACAACGCAATGGCCTAGAGTTAGACGATACCAAAGGGGTAATCAGAAACCGTATATCGAAGAAGAACAGACAACACAATGGTCTAGAGTTAGAAGATACCAAACGGGTAATCAGAGTTAGAATATATCAAAGGAATCATAAACGTATATCGAAGAAGAACAGACAGCACAATGGTCTAGAGTTAGAATATATCAAAGGGGTAATCAGAAACCGTATATCGAAGAAGAACAGACAACACATTGGTCTAGAGTTAGAAGATATAAAAGGGGTAATTAGAAACCGTATATTCGAAGAAGAACAGACAACGCAAAGGCCTAGAGTTAGACGATACCAACGGGGTAATCAGAAACCGTATATCGAAGAAGAAAAGACAACACAATGGTCTAGAGTTAGAAGATACCAAAGGGGTAATCAGAAATCGTATATCGAAGAAGAACAGACGACACAATGGTCTAAAGTTAGAAGATACCAAAGGGGTAATCAGAATTTGTATATCGAAGAAGAACAGACAACACAATGGCCAAAAGAAAAAGTACAAACAACGATCGACATTGCATACATACAAAACTAAAGATCGAGAAACACGAACCCCACTACAAACTAAAAACAAAACCACTGAAACATTGATGATGCTTCGTATATACTATCAACTAGAAAGATCTGCGTGAGGCTTCACCAACATTAGCTTTGAAATATTACTTATAATAACTATCTTTTGGCAGGAAATATTTGATTCAATAATAAGAGTCAGTGGGTTTATATATCTGAAGCCATTTCATTGTTATTAGACTTAAGGTAAAGACATCACAGTATTATGATATTTATCATGAAGTCTGATCATGTCTGAATCAGATGAAATTTGGCTACACAGAATATACTTAAAACAAGCAGCGAGGTTGTGCACTCTTACAAAATTATGCTATGAACAATGTACAATTTATTGATATGTAAACTTTATTAGAGTTTTGTAGTCATGTAAGTTAAACATTATTGTAAAACTGATGGTTTATATAAAAAATGAGAAAATATGATAGTTGCTAGGGTGTACAATCAGATAAGTTTTTCCCGCTCAAATGTCCTTTGCAAAGCTTATACTACGTAGAGAAGAGGTTGAAGATATTAAAGGGGTAATCAGAATACGTAAATCGAAGGACAACACAATGACAAAAAGAAAGAGGACAAAAGGACCAACAGCGATCTACAAAACACTACATATATACTACAGATCGAGCAACTCGAACTCCACTAAACATCGGGGGGGGGGGGTGTGAACACGAGTGCCACGGAAGGGTAGGCAGTTCCTGCTTCACTTGTGGCACAAATATTACATACCAAAAAAGCATTAAGTATTAAAACAGCTTCGATTGAACCATGCTCATAAAATCTATTATGATAAATGTCCTTCTTATTTGAAAAGTAATTTCATCAATATTAATGAACATCATGCCCATAATACTAGATCAAGTCAGATTAATTATGCTACACCAAAAATTAAAGGCATCGAATCAACAACGTTTTACTACAATGGAATCCATGATTGGAATTCTCTACCCGATTCGATCAAATCCATCAATGATTTGCAAAGATTTAAAAAAGTGAAGTGCCACCTGATACATACCAGTGAAGAACGGGAAAGACGTGTCATATCATAATAATGGCAATTATATATATATTTTTTTTTTCATAGATAATGTACTTATTTTAAAATTAATTAATCCTTCTACCCGCTCATGTTGATCTTTTAATATCCACTTGAACTTTAAGCTGATACTTGTAAAGGACCTCATTGGAAATAAGCTGAATGGCTTTCATGGGCTATCCTTGGTATGAAAGTTTTCAGCAGTTACAATGAGTGGATTGAAGTTTCTGCTAATAATGGCAGTTTTATGTTTTATTTTTATATTAACGAGAAATTTTTAAACACTTGTGTATGATGTTGAAATTTTTAAACCTAAATATATTTTAACTTTACCTTTTACATTTAATTACTCTAATTATGGTGAAACTAAGCTAATCCTCTCCAGAAATGTTAAAGATTGAGAACCACTTATAGGGGAATTTGCGCTAGTGCCTACCGACAAAATGTGTAGGCGGAGCTTATCATAAAAAAATTCCGTTGATGTGAACAGCATATTCATGAAACTGTATGTCACATGACCTACGTGACCAAGGTCACATACCTCAGAAATTTGAAGTGATTTTTGTAGGTTTTAGACTGATGAAGAATATTATTTTCAATAAGAGTAAAAGTTTCGTAGGGAGGAACACTAGTGACCATGCCTGTCAAATATTTTGCTCCAAAAGTAACTGGGAAACTATGTATCATTGATTTTTCCTCCTCGAGATAACCGTGGTCAAAATAATGAACAGTCTGAATGTTTGCTCCGCTTACAACCATTTATACCCACGGTTCCAGTTTAAGAAGTCGAATATAAGTATGAACATTATGTAAACTACATTAATTAATGCTGTCCGCTTTGATGTTGATGTTGTTTAAAATAACAGATTAGACAGAGAAATTAATGAACAATATCATATGCATTAAATCAATATCCGATGTGATTCTCCATGTTTGCTGATACATTGTAGGTTATTGGGATTTGATCAAGAGTGATGTATTCACCACGTTGGCTATTAATATATCTTAATTACATTTTCTATCATGAAATTATTTTAATAGGTATGGCAGAAATATAATTGTAAGAAGACTTTGAAGATACCAAAGGGAGGTAATCAGAATTCGTAAATCGACGAACAGACAACACAATGTCCTAAATGAAAAGGGACAAAAGGACAAACAACGATCTACAAAACACTACACATAAAACTAAAGATCGTGTAACACGAACCCCACTAAAAACAAACAACGATCTACAAAACATACACATAAAACTAAATATCGTGTAACACGAAACTCACTAAAAACAAACAACGATCTACAAAACATACACATAAAACTAAAGATCGAGTAACACGAATCTCATTAAAGACAAACAACGATCTACAAAACATACACATAAAACTAAAGATCTAGTAACACGAATCTCATTAAAAACTGACTTTAATAGGTATGGCAGAAATATAATTGGAACAATTGTCATTTCCTTTTTCAAGAATGGTGTCTTCCTAAGAAACAATGGTCCATAAACGTTAATTACAGTTAAATACAATACATGCAGGTCCCGATTACGATTTTCTAAGTACATGGGCTACATATACTGTTAAGCTTTACGATCGCGACTCCAGTGATAATTAACAAAAGGTCAAATTTCGGAATTAGCCTTTTAAAAGAGATAAGTCAGCATACTTAAACTTTCATTCTTTATTTACAAATGAAGGAACTTTTCACAGTAAATTAATTTCACCTTATCTCTGGAGGCCTGCAGCTGATGGAGCCTCCGGGCTTCAGCCCATAAAGCCCATGCATTAATCAGGTACTGAATACATATTACAGATGACCACTGATATGTATTTATTAATCTGTATATTCATAAATTTCACTTGATAAAGTAAATTATTTAATTGTATGGATTCACATTTTATAGAGGCTGTCGTGGCCGTGGTCGTATGGTAGTTGGATTTACAACTATCTATGGAATCAGTGCCTATCACCACAAAAGTTGTGAGTTCAAATCTCGATCAGGGGGAGTTGCACTCGATACAACACTATATGATAAAGGTGTCAATGACTTGCGACAGGTCGGTGGTCTTCTCCACCAATAAAACTGATCGCCACGATATAACTGCAATATTGTTGAAAGTGGCGTTAAACACCATCAAACAAACACATTTTATAGGATTATTCTGAGGAATAGTCTTTCGAGATTACAGCACATATATGAAAAGTCTTCATTTACATATCACGAAATGTTAATCTTCTTCAACACGTAATGTGTTATTTGATTTGTGTTTTTGATATATAGTCAATTCAAACACATTGTTTGTTAAATACAATTCAACTTCCTTGTACACATCCAGGAAAAGATCAATTTAAGCAAAGGGAACAATCCAAGTATAAATTGACTTTGAACTGAAACGAATGCGATTTTAATAGGAAATTTGGTCAGAAGTACGTCTTGACTCTTTAATTTGCAGTGTTGGCGTTTAGTCACAGAAACAATGACCTAGCCTTCCATTTTAGTTCACACATAGTTTATTAATCAATTCAACATTAGATTGAACTATATTACGATACATGATACGATGTAATTAATAAGACTGATAGACAAGCTTGGACTTTTGACAATCTCCATCCATGGGCATAAAGCTAAATTAATAGCATATCCTATATCACATTGTTTGTGAAATTCAACTTCCTGGAATATATATATAGGTAAAGATAAATTTAAACAAAGAGAACAACCCAAGTGAAAGAAGAGTTTGAAGATACCAAAGGGGTAATCAGAATCCGTAAATCGAAGGACAGACAATACAATGGCCAAAAGAAAAAGAACAGAAGGACAGACAATACAATGGCCAAAAGAAAAAGAACAGAAGGACAGACAATACAATGGCCAATAGAAAAAGGACAGAAGGACAGACAATACAATAGCCAAAAGAAAAAGGACAGAAGGACAGACAATACAATGGCCAAAAGAAAAAGGACAGAAGGACAGACAATACAATGGCCAAAAGAAAAAGAACAGAAGGACAGACAATACAATGGCCAAAAGAAAAAGGACAAAAGGAGAAACAACGATCTACAAAGCTTGCGCATAAAACTAAAGATCGAGTAACACGAACCCCACTAAGACAAGCTCACTATGAAGTGAAACGAATGCGATTTTTATCAGAAGTTTGGTCTAATGGAGAAACATTTAGAAATGACTATTCTGATATGACATCCTTCATTGCCATATATATTCCGTATTACAGGTTATAGTGCCAACCGCAATACTTTCGAAATGCTGACTTCAAC
>MJUT01053105.1:453927-464307 GCA_002080005.1 Gigantidas platifrons | reverse complement strand
AAGGACAAACAACGATCGACAAAACATACATATAAAACTAAAGATCGAGTAACACGAACCCCACTAAAAACCGGGGGTGAACTCGGGTGCTCCGGAAGGGTAGGCAGTTCCTGCTCCACTAGTATCACCCCTCGTAAAATGATTACAATTTCTATCACAGAATGAAAATAAATGTATAGTGATGGAGCAGATCCTATAGAAACCCGTAGAAAGAGGCAAAATTGATAGCTCTAATACACAAATGCATGACCTCTGACCTCTAATACACAAATACATGACCTCTGACCTCTAATACACAAATACATGACTGTTCACGTTCATTGCTTGGTACAGGCACTTCAATAAAAAGTGGTGTCGTTAAGCTAGTTTCATGAGCCCAAACCACTTCTTATTTTTCTTAATCTCTGTTTCTCAGTATATGTGTAGATGAAGTGTATATACGATGTTATAAATATATTCCAATTTTAGTTCAAATGAAAACGTAGATGACACATTTAGTGCGCACGACGCGTTTCTGGAATAACCATCATCAGGTATTCTCAAAATCGAAAGATTGGAAAGTGAAATAATTAAGAATTAATACGTTTTGGGAGCAATAAAATGAAAGGACATAAATAGAATAGACAAAATCAGCTATGGTCACATATACCTAAGGGAGGAGATCTGTAATTTTATTAACAACATTATCTAGGAACTGTAAAGACACTGCAATAAAATTCGATGGAGTTAAGCTTGTTCCATGGACCCCCCTCCCCCACCCCATATTCTTAATTTCTGTTTCCCAGTATTTTTGTAAATTAAGTATATAACGATATTATAACTGTATTCCCATTGTAGTTAAAACATGGTTATAGAGATCGACCAGCTGCTACACTATAACAAACGATCGTTTACATTTAAACACAAGTAATTACTTAAATCCTTTGTTGATCAATTACATTGTGTTTACCATAAATGAGGAAATCATTGATAATTACGTGAATAAAAACAACGTAGATACATAATTTAGTGCACAAGACGCAATTCTGGAATAACAATCATCAGTTACCATGGTTACGCCCAAAATAAAAATAAAGATTGGAAAGCTAAACAATACGGTTGTTTCGAGTCATGTCAATTCCGACCACGTTCCGTCTCTTTCTTGTCTTCACGTCTGAACAAATCGGCAGGCGACTTCCGGTGTTTCCGCTATTACTGTGACAACGTCAGCATATCATAGTCGTAGATGCGGTAGATTATAAGTAATTGTAATATGGAGACGCCAAGGAAACCGCTGAATAAATACTGGTGTTCGGTGCCCCAGTATCAGTCTGATATCAGAAATATATACATAAAGGCAGATCGTTTCCTTTGATGATGCTGACAGCCGCAAATAAAGAAAGAAAACAAATTTAATTTTAAAGAAGTATTTGTCTCTGCATTGAAGTCTTTGATACAAATAAAATAATTTAATTGATATCTGTCTTTTACAGAAAATGTTAAGATTTTTTTTAAGTTGAGGATCGAACGTTAAAACGACACAAATCGATTGGAGTTTTTGTTGTGTACATTGACACCGGAAGTTCAATGCCGATTAGTCCATCGAAATCACATGATCTGGCGGACGAAAATAACCAAATTTTGACGGAATGGAAATGATTCGAAACAACCGTATTTAAATGTTTTGGGGAACCAATTGATTCCCCTAATATACATATTCCTTGTTTGGTATTACCACGGATATGTTCCACTTGTCGTAAATACTTCCCGGTTCTTTCCTAATTCACGACTTATCACCGGATTTGTAACTAGATTAACGCGATTGGGGCCACTGGTGGAACAGGAACTGCTTACCCTTCCGGAGCACCAAATTTCAGCCCCGGTTTTCAGTGGTGTTCGTTTTACATGTATGTTTTGTAGATCGTTGTTTGTCCTTCTTTCTTTTGACCATTGTGTTGTCTGACCTTCTGCGATTTACGGATTCTGATTACCTCCCTTTGGTATCTTCAAACTCTTCTTGATACAACGGCGCAGTTAAAAATAGTTTTATAATAGAGACGATATGTAACACTACCGCATTTATAGAAGAAGACATAAATATAGCACAAATGTACAACGGTGGGATCGTAATTAGAAACGCTTCAAGATACCAAATGGATAATCAGAAGCATAAACATGAAAGGGCAGAGGTACGAACAATGATCTACTATACCACACACACTGACTGACGGATTGACCGACTGACTGACTCACACACTACCTCACTCACCTACGCACCCAAAAACATGTTGGACAGTTTAAAAGTAAATGTATAAACGATCAGTAGGACATCATGAAATATTGTGTTTTTTTCACAGTATTGTAGATAAAATATTTTGTGGTATTGAATAAACCATGAAGGTGGTGACACGTTATTTCTGTCTTAATATTTTTTTAATAGATTTTAATCTCCGGGGTGTATTATATTTCGGTATTTCATACAAACATATAAATATTGACCATGTTGACAGTTGAATAAATTTGCTATGGATTCCTCATTTGTCAACAAATCGCATAATAAACGAAATGTCGTGCTGTGTTTTTATTGTTTGTTTTCGTGCTGTGTCTTTAGAATCATCGAATTTGCTTAAAGAAGAAAAGAAAAGAAATACATACCGTGCTGATTCCTCTGAGATCTGGTGTGCATATCAAGAGACCACATTTAGGGTATAATATCGTCCAAAATAGTACAGGTATGCTAATTAATGTTGCTAGTATCCATGGTGATATCACCATTGACAACCGATAGTGTGTCATTTGTCGTACAGTACTGAGTGGCTTAAACACACTGTGCAGTCTATCTATGCCAATGATTACGATAAGATATGTCGATGCATACATGGAGACATTACTAAGAAAAAACTGGAGTTTACATGGTACTAATCCTAAAGCCCAATTAATGGTAAAATGGCTGACGGTTAATGGTAACACTTGGAATATACCAACTGATAAATCTGAAAATAAAAAGGATTTACAGTAAAACAAATATGTATTCATATCACCAGTTTAATCCCGCCACAAAAGTGTGCCTGTCACAAGCCAGGAATTTAATATCCAATGTCTATGTTCTCTCTATAAATAAAGTCAGACAATTTGTCCTTGCAACTTGCCACAGAAAGAACACAACCAACAACCAATATTATCGTGATATAGCTTGAAAATTGTTGAGTAGATTGACGGCTTCTTATTAATGGTCCACCTAAAAAGTAAAGCTATTTCACATTCTAATGTAGGTGTTTAATATTCCTGGTTTGTGATTGCACAATACTGTAATTTTCAAGATATCAATTCCACGGTTGTAATATTATGAGATATTTTAGCCAATTACCGCTTACGTTATATTTTCAATAATGATACAATACACATGAATGCATTATAATGGAGATAACTGTATTGTATTTGAAAATTTCACGGCATTATTTGTCGATTTAATGGTGTAATTTTCACGGTATCAATTCCACGGTTGAAATAGCATGATATATTTTTAGAATTTTAGGCGATTACCGCTTACGTCATCTTGTCAATAATTTGGCAATACACATTTATACACATGATTAGTCGATTTAATGATCGCAAATATCGGGTTACTGGCTTCGCTAACGCGTGGCCAGTAAACTCAATTTGCGACCATAAAATCTCCAATTGATGCCGCGAAATCTTCAAATACAATACAGTTATCTCATAATTAGCGATATATAGAAGATGTAAACAAGTAAATCAACGCAATTCTTGGAAACTGTTGAGGTGCTTGCGGGAGCCTACCACAAACAGTGACTGTTATAACTAGACATGGACAACACGTGTGACAAGGATTATTTAATAGTCGACCAATCGCAACTGGAAACAGTAAGCCCTTCACCTGAAAATCATTTAAGTTGTTTGGTACTTGTTGAAGATTATTCGAAAAAAGCTTCATGAGAACGAATTTATATATATAAATATTGAATTTATATACATGAAACTTTACTTGCATAACCGTAATATTATTGCCAGATCACGCTTGTTTCAACTTGTTCTATGCATGGAATAAAAGTGTAGGGATTATTTACCTTTCCGATCTTTTATTTGTGAGTGTGCCTGGTGGAGCTGGTTCCTGGTGGAGCTGGTTCCTGGCACACGTTGTGCAAACTAAATTAGATATCTACGTTTTTTTTCTATGTCGGAAGGGTAAATACTCATTGTTTTGTTACAACTGTTTACCAATTAGTACGTCCCGTTCAGAACATGTCGTTATAAATCTGTCAAAGCATTGTTTCTCTGCTGTAAACCACTGTCAAGTGTGAAATAAAGAATAAATTGTTTCCCTTATTATGGATGCAAATTGGACTTTTCTGTATTTATGTGTGTTCATAATACGCCCAGTCGTTAACCAGTAAATTGACAAATCGTTTTATTTCTGTAGCTATGACAGTGTATAATGGTTTTTTTTTACAGTTATTTATATCAAAAGATGGTCGTAATCACGACTTTGATTAAATGATCAACAAGATATTACTGTGCTTGATTAAGATTCTATTCTGTCAGAAACATTTTGTTGGCTCCGTGTGTTTTTGGTGCCTTTGTTTCCATGGTGCTATGTTAATGACATGTCAACAATGTTTTGTGTTTGACAAGGAAATTCACAATGATAATGGTTCTGTTTTTTTTTTATTAATATTTTAATTATAATTTATCATAGAACATAATGTCTATAAAATTTTGAAAATATCAAAGGAGTAATTAGAATTCTTAAATCGAACACTGACAGACATTATAATGGCCAAAAAGAAAGGGAGAAAAAGACAACAGAACGATCAGCCACACGAACTCCACTCAAACCAGGGGATGGGGAAAAGGATGGACATAGCCATGAACCCAAGCGCTCTTTGGAAAAGTTAGGGGCTAATGTGCATTTGTTCCATTTATGTCTTGTTAATTAGCTTTGCTTCCGTGTCAAGATGATTATGTTGTCACTAAATGCCAAGTCAGGAAGTCTAAATGACTGAACAGAACTTTTATAGGTCTGTAAAAAACACAGCAACTAATTGCTATCAATTTAAACAGGATGCCATTTAAATTGCATGTAGGATAAGTAATTGACATGTTTTTCCATGTTAAAATCCGATACGGGATCATTAAAATTTTCAAGCGGGAAGATTGAAATAGAAAATCCATAGCAATTCAAGGAAGGACAAAATAACCTGTCACATCGAATGAAAAGTAAATCTGCACATGTCGTAAAAATGTGAAAGCATAACATGCTAATAGAGACTGTTTGAAGATGGCTTCTAATGAAATATGTTTGTTTTCTATTCGATTGATAACTTATTGCTTAAGAAAAACGACAAAAGAACCTTAATTTGAAACGTCAGGACTGGGTTGCACAAACCTCAATTAAATCTAAGTAACCATTATTTCCGTTGCACAAACGTTTGTTAACGTTAATTAATACTAAAAGCTTGTTTAAATTTAATTGTGGAATAGGGGCACTTTTAAAATATTTAATTGAAATTCTAATAAGACGTCCTTCAAACGCTTTGGGTCCAAACCTGTGGTAAAATATGCATATATTGGTATATCAGCTGATCGGCAACGTCATAATTTGCTTTAGCTGTTCAAATGCCGCATTTGTCCTATTAGAATAGAAATAATTCATGGGGGCTTGAATATATATGGATTTTACCACGGGTTGGCCCTTTATGCCGATATTTTACCCCTCGCTATCGATCGTGGTAAAATATTTGGCATAAAGGGCCAACCCGTGGTAAAATCAAAATATATAGTCAAGCCCCCATGAATTATTTCTTAAATTAATCATGGAAGACATACTGCTGTTCGGCAATATAAGGTTTAAATATAAGTACAAATTTTAATTGACACTTACTTAAAATTAGCCTTAAATATGCTTTGTGTTTGTGCAACAGATTGTAAACAGTTGCTTAGCTAATTGATACTTAGTGATTTAAATAACAATTATCTTTTAATTGGTGTTTAATTTAAATGGCGTTTGCACAACCCAGTCCAGGTCTTTTTTTGTGTTCAATGGTTTGTGGTGAGTGATGGTTGTTCATTTTATTGATGTAGGTGGAAGTGTTGACCATCACTTTTTAAACATTCTTTTCAGCATTAGCAAACAACACCTAAAGAGTTACCTGATATGGCTAAATTGATGACAAAAAACACTAAATTTGATCTTTTCCTCATCCGGGTCAATAACACGACCACCGTAATATTCAAAGCTACTGTAAGTAACAGTTCAATAACACGGATCCATTTTGATACTTCCCAGGCAACCTGAAATAATAAGAAAAACCATAGAGATATATTACAAAGATTTCCGCTCTTTTATGCAATATAGCAGAGAAACGTTTCTGTCCATATTTGTGACCTGCACTCATTTCGTCATTTGTAGATGCAATATTGATTAAAATCCACATCACGTATAGACTTATTAAAAAAAGGGTTCTGGTTTTAAACGCCACTTTCAACAATATTTCAGTTATATCGTGATGGCCAATTGTCTTGGTGGAAGAAACCAATTATTAAAGAATTACTTATTAGAAAATAATATATCATTTAAAGAATATTTTGAAAATAAAATTATGATAAAAATAATAATAATAAAAAAATACACAAAAAGAAAAAATGATTAAATAATTCCAATAGCTGTATAATTTATCAAGATAATAGCAAAGAATGGACAAATGAACACGTATTGCATGTATCCGTCCTTTTCGGGAAATTGTTCGGAGCACATCAGTTCACTCACGGTTTTTAGAGGAGTTAATTTTCCTCAATCTATAGATTTTTGTGTAGTGCTCTGTAGATCGTTGTTTGTCCTTTTTCTTTTGACTATTGTATTGTCTGTCCTTTGATTTTCGACTTCTGATTACCCTCTGGTATCTTCCTTAATTTAAATTTGTGAAATCTCAAGAAAGTTGATCAAGTATACCAAATAGAGGATTTTGCGAATTGTTCCTTCGAGAATCTTACAAAATGTTATGGCTTGCATGTTACGTACTAGTCAATGAAAAACAATATGACCTAAGAGTACCTTTCAGGGAAAGTATTTATAGATTAACATTGAACAAAATCACGAAATTTTAAATCATTCTTCATTCATTTCAGATAGTTCCGTAATATCTGTATAAATAAGGCAGAATTCACAAAGATGCACGTGAATTGTGATATCTTAATATTGTTTCCATTTTCATCTTGCATGCTGTTTGATAATATACAATTATGGCCCTTATCAGAGGTAGACATTCAGATTTGTCATCCCGAGAGAGGTTGCTTTTCCCGGAGGCTTTAGCCCGAGGGTTGACAACTTGATGTTCACCTTCATATGAAGGCAATGTATGTTGTATTATACCGAAACTACTCTTAAGATTTTTATAATTGAATGTTTTGTTTTTCAGAAGACAATTACGGAACCGGATTGAAAAAAGACACGGGTTTTCAACACACTTCCGGTTTTCAAGGGTTGTCCACCGGGCTACAACCTATTTTCTCACTAATGAGACAGCACAGTTCCTATTTTTGGCCGTGTGAGATATTCGTGTGAGATATCCCGTGGGTGAGATAAGAATTTCACGCTACTTTTCCTGTAAAAATGTTACGTTTGGGAAAATGTCATTGCATCAATAAAATCGTTTATATCAATTATGATGTTCACCGCAAGTGCAGGAAATAATTGTTTTATAATACCGAAACTCTATTTACAATAATGTTGGGTGCAATAAACACTTATTTGTGTGTTTTTATCTTGTGTTTTCATAAACTTCATTTTTTGTGTTTTTAACTTCCGGTCAAGATTGTATATCCGGAATGCAAGATTGTAATTCGGTTGTTTCGAATCATTTCCATTCCGTCAAAATTTTGTTATTTTCGTCCGCCAGATCACGTGATTTCGATGGAACTGCTGGCCCTGAGCTTCCAATGTCAATGTACACAACAAAAACTCCAATCGATATGTGCCGTTTTAACGTTCGATTCCCAAGTTAAAAATATCTTAACATTTTCTGTAAAAGACAGATATCAATTAAATTATTTTATTTGTATCAAAGACTTCAACGCAGAGACAAATAATTCTTTAAAATTAAATTTGTTTTCTTTCTTTATTTGCGGCTGTCAGCATCATGAAAGGAAAACGATCTGCCTTTATGTATATATTTCTTATATAAGACAGATAGTGGGGTACCGAACACCAGTATTTATTCAGCGGTTTCCTTGGCGTCTCCATATTACAATTACTTATAATCTACCGCATCTACGACTATGATATGCTGACGTTGTCACAGTAATAGCGTAAACACCGGAAGTCGCCTGCCAATTTGTTCAGACGTCAAGACACGAAAAAGGCGGAACGAGGTCGGAATTGACATGATTCGAAACAACCGAATTCCGAAATGTTAAATTAGTGAGAAAAAGAATCAAACACCGGTAAGCGGGCAAGACGGAAAAATCTCAGACACCCGCGGGAAAGATTTGTATTGGTCTCCATCTCGGCGGAGCCTCGTTGGAGACCAGAAATCTTTCCCTTGGGTGTCTGAGATTTTTCCGTCTTGCCCTCTTACAAGTGTTAGATCCATTATGTCTCCCTTTACATTATATATGTTTGGGTTGTTCACCGGGTTGTCTCCCTTGTCATCAAATTTTCCGAAAAACATCTGGATTGTCATATTACTTTTATATAGTAAAGAAATATGTAAGGTATAATAATAAACATTGTTGCTAATTATAGGTACATATAGTAAATGGGACATAAAAAACAAAATGTAAGGAAACAACCATTTCATTATGAGAACATATGGCATCCGATTCTATAAATTTCCCCAAAAATACCATTTAGAAAATATTGATTGTCCACAGTTGGATAATGTACATCATTTATCATGTCTAATGAGATATTTAATTGGTCACCCAGCAATTGCTTAAACCGGAAATACTGCCAGCAGACATTATCTACGTCACTAAAACACCGGCGCAACTCTATGGCATTATTGCTAATACTAGCTAGTCTATTGAACTGTTATTTATTCTTTTCCGTAAAAACACTAATTGGAACAATGCATCATTAAAATATCACGCCGAGTATCATTTCAACAGTAAAAAAATAGTTTTAACGACAGTTGAGAGTTAATGACTAATTCGTATAAATTTAAGTGGAAGATTCGTGTTTTATTTCTCTATTTTGGAGAGAATGTTAATTATCTAGTCTGAAATATTCAGTTTCGGCACTCGAATTGCAAATAAATATATGTTTGTCTTCGATGACTTCTCTATAAAGATAATATTTAATGGTTTTTTCTTGTTTTGGTTTTGTTCTTGCTGCTATATTGTTTCAGTATCACATTAAAATATGACTTTGTACCTCTAGCCTCGCTCCTGTTTTATTTGTGGGAATTTCGTGTTGTCCGGTATATTTTGATTTCTATTCAATATGGACAGCTTGAAGAAACCAAAGTAGTAATCGAAGTCGTAAATCAAAAGACAGATAATACAATGGTGATAATAAAAAGAACAATAGCACTAACAATGATCTACTAAGCATTAGACATACACCTAATCATCCCAACCACAATAAAATCCAGGGGGTGAGGTCAGGTGCTCAGGAAGGGTAAACAGTTCCTGTTCCACACATCTCACTCGTCGAGTTAATCTTGTTTCGGTTTATCCAGATTGAAATTTTACTTTTTATTTTGATTTTATTTTGATATATTTTGTAGAATTCACCTTCCTTTAGTCACATTTGGAATTTAGCCATACTTTATTTGATTAATAATATGTTTTTCAATCTTTTGATTATGAACGTACCTGGTGACGGTAAATCTAGAAACACATCGTCAGCATTAAAAGAGAAATCTAGATTTCCAGTATTTTCAGTTTCTACTGTAGCTTAGTTTTAGTCCAAATTAAATTTGTGTTGATATTGGGACTCTCTACCAGTGTAACTGTTGCGTTCTTGAATTTTCGTGGTATATGATTCGCAACACAAGACCTAGTTCAACCCTGCTACAGAACTTTAACACAAACTCAACTAATAGCAACACGGAAACTAGCTCAACCCTATGACAAAGCGTTAACACAAACTGAACTAATAGTAACACGGAAACTAGCTCAACCCTATGACAAAGCGTTAACACAAACTCAACTAATAGTAACACGGGAACCAGCTCAACCCTATGACAAAGCGTTAACACAAACTGAACTAATAGTAACACGGGAACCAGCTCAACCCTATGACAAAGCGTTAACACAAACTGAACTAATAGTAACACGAGAACCAGCTCAACCCTATTACAAAGCGTTAACACAAACTGAACTAATAGTAACACGGGAACCAGCTCAACCCTATGACAAAGCGTTAACACAAACTGAACT
>MJUT01053105.1:392518-418908 GCA_002080005.1 Gigantidas platifrons | reverse complement strand
CCATGTCAGATTTCTGATATTATTAACGGTTTTTGAGTTATTACCAAAAACGCGCAATTTTACCATATGTTATATTTTTAGTAACAGCGGCCATGTTGATTGGTGCACGGCTTCACCGGACACAATTTTGAAACTAGACACCCTAGTGATGATTCAGACAAAGTTTGGTTCCAATTGGCCTGGTAGTTTCAGAGGAGAAGATTTTTGAAAAAGTTTACGACGTACGACAGACGACGGACGACGACGGACGCCAAGTGATGGCAATAGCTCACTTGACCCTTCGGGTCAGGTGAGCTAAAAAGTAGTCCCGGCAAAAGTGGGCATGACTACATAGATAGCCAGGTTATACAATTTAGACAAATGTTGATAATTGATAATTTATTTGGTTTAAATATAAGTATTTGGCTACAACAGTCTTCACATTGTTTATTCGATGTTAGTTCTCCTACTTGCATTGACATACTTATTACACAAAATCGTTTCTCACCATTAAAACGGGTCCCTCCCAATACAGACCATTCTTTTGAAATACTGAAAAACCAGTTTAAAAGACAAGGACAGCAAAATAAAAAAGAGACCTGTCAACCAAAATTACACCACATTTAGAAGAAGGAAATAGATAAACCAAACAGGAAAGTGAAAAGCAATGTCAGTTTATTTATACAGCGGAGTTGTGTGAAGAAAAAGATTTTGAAAATGTTAGTATACCACATTTAGATTTGCAGAGAATTCAATCCAAATCTTATATGATCTAGCAAATTGTCACAACTAATGATCATGATTTCCAAACAGACAGATACAGCTTTTCCTTTTACCTTCTACTTTTAATCTGTATCTTAAAGGTATCTTAAAACAATATTTGGCCGTTCTATCTGGTAGCATGTTATTTTTCAGTTTACACTACAATTTATCCGTGCTGCTCATTCTGGTATAGATTTGAGAGTTCTTATCAATCAAAGGAAATCTGGTCTGCTTTACACTTGAAATATATAACCTTAGCATAAGTTTCAGAAACTGGACCAAAATTTACAATGAAAGTATTAGTTCAAAATGTTTCAACAATGTAAAAGCCACTGATGAACACTTTGTCTACTTCAGGACCAACCCATTTGCCGAACGAACCATTTTCTTTGAAAAGTACAGTCCAGAGACCAGAGTTGCATCTCCAAAGTTTAGACACTTAATGGTAAGTATTTTGAAGCGTCTACATTTTAATTAGTGTTTTATTTTGTTATTTATTGTTCTTCCTTGTTTTAAATTTCACCCAACTTAGCCAAGCTTAATTTTTTTCAGCTGGGGGTGGGGGAAGGAGGGATATCAGTCTTCTGGAACAGCTTCAACTGAGCCCAACCGAAGGACACAAGGACACGACAGGCAAATTCTGAGTCGGTTCAGTGAATTTATTTATCAGATTTTGGTCTGGGCTACTAAACTTTTACCTATAATTTAGTTAAGCACAGACATTTTTTTATCAACAATCTTGTCTGTGCTACCAGTTTGAACTTCCCAATTTCTATCCCTGTTCATGTGTCTAATCAAATGTCTGGCAAACCATCCAGGAAGCTAACCTTTGTATTGTTGCTTGGTCTAATATTATTATTAACCCTTTCTGATTTTGCTTACGCTTGTACAGGTAGTGCATGCAGGTAGTTTACAGGTAGTACCTGCCTCATATCAAACTGAACTAGTGATTACAATACCACTATCACCTTTTCAGACCCTGCTATGTGCAACATATACATAGTAGTAAACATACTTAGTATTATGTCTATGGTCACTAGTAAACCAAATTTCTATTTTCAGACAAAGTTGGTAAATAATTATACATGTATGTACATTTACACCCCAGGTCTATTGTTAAACCATATGCTTTCTATCTCTGAAACTGCCTTTCTATGAATTACTTTATTGTTATAAGAACAATAGCCTGTGTTCACATGGTGTGACGACAGGGGTTTCTGGAAACCCTTGTCTTCACACCCTGTGAGCACGGCCTATTGTGCCTACAACAATGGAGTAATTAATTACCACTCAGCTGAAGATAACACGAAAACTGGATATTGAAAAACTGAAAAAGAAAACATAAAGATCTTGTTAATGAAGTATAGTCTGAAAAAAATCCAAGCAATCGTTTAAAAAAAACTAAATAATAATAAATAATCGGGGAAAAAAAACTTGGTCGGGAAAGCAAATGTAAAAAGAAAATACATTATGTTGGCACCCTTTCAAAAGTTTATCATGTTTATCATTGGTAGATCTAGGGGCCCCATTTTTGTCGGAAAATTTATTAAAATTATGTGAAAATTGTCGGAAATGACACTATTATTACCTGTTTTTTTTTTATTCTGAAACCCCTTTTTAAATTGTCTGGATCCAAGCCTTTAAAAAAACAAAACAAAACAAAATAAATGCGCACTTACAACTGAACATTTTATTGGTAGAAAAATACTTTATCATATTCAACATATATTCTTACTTACTTTATTTAGCAGTTCTGCGTAATATTTGTGACAATATGGTTAATATTAATTTTCTACATAAAGTTCAGTTTAATATAACGTCTATCATTCCTGAATATCAAATGAATACAGGTACATATCAAATAACATCTCTCATTATTAACCAATCAAACTGTTTAATCCTTAATACAACTCAGTCATTCAATCTATCTTTATAGAAGAGGTACCCAATGGAGAAACCACAAAAATGTATCGGTTTATGAAACTGAATATTTCTGTGTTTATTGTTTTTGTTTTTTATGACATTTTGTAATGAATATTTCGTGTATTTGGAATAACATGGGGAGTAAGTTAGTTATACACTTCGGTATACGGTGTTTCTGGATTAGAAACCCCTCCGGCCTCCGGCCGTCGGGGTTTCTAATCCAGGAACACCTATACCTCAGTGTATAACTATTACAAGCATACAGTTTTGCACATGTTTGCTCATTCAAGGATATCTAAGTGATTATCTTTGCGAGCTTTTCCAGGCAGTGCCTCTGTTTCATATTATAAGATAAAAAAACAAATTAACTCCTGATTATTTGATTAACTTTCACCCATTAACAAACCACAATACTCAGAACTATGACTTGAGGCGACATTCTCAGCTAATCCCATTAAGAGCAAGAACAGTTTCATTTTATAGCTCTTTCTTGTTGGCTACTATTAGGGATTGGAACAGTATCCCTCCCGAAATAGCATCAGCAAAATCGGTATCTATTTTAAAAACTTCATTAAAAAAACTTTATGGAGCGACTACAAAATTTGTTTATTCTCTGGGAAATGGTTATGAAAAAATCATTCATACCAGGCTGAGATTACAGTTGAGTGGATTAAATTAACACTTATTCAAATATAATCTTTCATTAAATAAGTTTTGCAACCAGTGTGCTGGAAATCATATTGAAACCACTGAGCACTACTTGTTACGCTGTGACCGTTACACGAACTCTAGAATTTCGCTCTTGCTGGGTTTAAAAATATTCTATGCCCTGATCTTAATATAACGCTGTTACGAGATTTGTGTCCAACCTACTTATGTAATATACTTATTGAAGGAGGTGAAGACTTGTCTGTTAATACTAACTTAAATCTTTTTGAATGTGTCTTCACATTTATTAAATCTACAAAACGATTTCAACGTTGAATTTATCAATTTCGTTCTCAAAGTTCAAATTAAACTATTGTCATAATTATAATATCCATGTATGCAATTATTGATATTCTTCAATACTATCATTTGAATTTCTGTTAATGTGCGATAGTTCACGAATGTGTTGTGTGTGAGAGTGCATGAATGTTTACCATTGTCTTGTATTGTATATTATATTGTCTTGTCTGTTTAATATTGCTAATACTATGTAACTGTGATTTGTATTATATGTATGTTGAGGAGAACCGCTCGTAGCCTCTGGCTGTCGGCAATCCTCTTGAAATAAATAAAGAATTAAAATTAAATGTCGTTTCTTATATTGAAAGACAGCATTTCGCGAATTGTCAATAGTAGTAACGCGTGTGACAAGAAAAATACGCGTACGCGAATTGTCGGAATTCGTTATGAATTGGAATTTACTCGGAAAGGACTGCAAGAACATAATGGGAGATTGTTATAGTGGATTAGGTATTACACAATCTGTACGCTATCTTTATTTCTGTACAATAATCAGTACGTGCAAGGGGCCGTCGTGGCCATGATCGTGTGGTAGTTGTTGGATTTACAACTACATATACAATCAATGCCTATCACCACTGATGTTGTGAGTTCGAATCTAGATCAGGGCGAGGTGTGCAACATTATGTGATAAAGTTTGCCAGTGACCTGCGAAGAGTCGATGGTTTTTTCCGGGTACTCCAGTTTTTTTTAACGTCAAGTTCTTTTAATGATCGTGCTATGTAGACAAATGTTGTCTAGTAAGGGAACGTCTTTCGTTTTCAATTTTTACAAGAACAAGTTAAGCAAATGTATATCTGGACACAACGTTGTAAAATTTCCATTACCAATCAACATTGCGGCATCTTACTGTAATAGGTCAAGCGATCAAATCCTATAATATATAACATTTAACAACAAATTGAATTGCTGCATTTATCTTTTTGGACTAATCAATGTGATGCGATTACTTAATATGACAGACAGGAGTACAGTCACCTGCTTGTTAGAAAGATAATTAATGAATTGGTTGTAGATTGTCAATTGAGCGGTTTATCAGCCATATTAACGCCATCAATAAGTCATGTAGATGAAACAGTGACTCTGTGATGGATACATGATTTGATCGTCACAGGAAGAATGTCTGAGAGGAATAAATAGGATCGTAATATTGTTGTCTTGTAAAGGGTTGATAAAACAAATATTGGCCACTTAGAACTGTTGCGAGCTGTTTGCTACGTACAAGAAATGTGGAATTCTCAAAAATACGATTCGTGCTGAGGGTGACTTGTGCTCTCAAGATTAATTTATGAACTATAGAATTAGAACCACATATCTGGGGAGTATAAATAGTACCTGTGTACACTGTACGCTTTATTATTCAGAAACATTATCTACAGTTTTATGTCTAAAAATCTGCTAGGCAACCCAAAAATTGATGATATGAAAGTGCAATCAAAATATGAGACAGACCATTACTTTTAATTTCTAGGTGACTTATATACATATATACATTAGAGATTGTGATATATAAATAAACGTTAGAGAATACAAAAGGGCTATAAAAACTGACAATCCAGAGAAACTGGATACATAGGGGAAATCAAAAACTGACACCCCAGAGAAACTGGCAACATAGGGGCAATCAAAAACTGACAATCCAGAGAAACTGGCAACATAGGGGCAATCAAAAACTGACAAAATCCAGGGACACTGGCAACATAGGGGCAATCAAAAACTGACAAAATCCAGAGACACTGGCAACATAGGGGCAATCATAAACTGACAATTCAGAGAAACTGGCAACATAGGGGCAATCAAAAATTGATAATTCAGAGAAACTGGCAACATAGGGGAAATCAAAAACTGATAAATCCAGGGACACTGGCAACATAGGGGAAATCAAAAACTGATAAATCCAGGGACACTGGCAACATAGGGGCAATAAAAAACTGACATATCCGGAGAAACTGGGAACATGGGGTACACAAAGACAAACCAAGCAAAAACACAATGTAAAGTTAGGTTAGTCACATGATAAGGCATTGTCAATAAAATGAAAAAAACAAATAATGCTACACTGAAATACATCAACGCTCACTTTCATGACTTTGCACAATAACATGTGGTGGATTAGGTTAGTTTTAGGAGTCCAAACCTGAAAATGATCTACAAGAATTAATATTGTATTATCCTTTTATTTGAATGATACTACTCAAAGTTCCCATGCCACATTAAAAACAAAATATGTACACGAAGATGATGCCTTTAGTTCAACAAGCATATCAAAGATCGTCTGAAGATGATCCGTTATTGACCCCTGTAAGACTCGACGGATACGAGTGAAGTGTAGAGTCGCTTTTAAGTAGATGGATTTTATATGTACATTTGTATTCATTGTATCTTAGATATATGTTTACAGCTTTCAGTATATTTAAGTAAATCAGTATTGCTTACGGTAAAGATACATTTCTATCGTTCGTCAACCAAATAAACCAATTAGAAATAAACCAATTAAAAATAAACCAATTAAGTTTCATCTTAAAGGATTTTTTAAGCTTAGCTACCAATTAATTATTTATAATCTTATTTCACAAATAAACGACCCTGCTCTGACAAGTTCAATCACAAAATGTATCAATCTTTTCTCGTTACAGCTTAAACAGTAAAGAAATATGCATGAAATGTTAGGCACCTAACGTTAAAAAACTAACAATCAATCAACCGTTCGGTTAGACAGGAATACAACGTATTGATCAATATGTGTGGAAGATTGGAAGAGGGGTATCGAAGGTAACGAAGTCATAACTTACATAGGTAGAAGAGGGGTATAGAAGGTAACGAAGTCATAACTTACATAGGTAGAAGAGGGGTATAGAAGGTAACGAAGTCATAACTTACATAGGTAGAAGAGGGGTATAGAAGGTAACGAAGTCATAACTTACATAGGTAGAAGAGGGGTATAGAAGGTAACGAAGTCATAACTTACATAGGTAGAAGAGGGGTATAGAAGGTAACGAAGTCATAACTTACATAGGTAGAAGAGGGGTATAGAAGGTAACGAAGTCATAACTTACATAGGTAGAAGAGGGGTATAGAAGGTAACGAAGTCATAACTTACATAGGTAGAAGAGGCCATCGTGTTTGTGACCGTATGATAGATGAATTTACAACTACAGTCAAACCTGTATTAAGAGGTCACCTTTGGGACAAAGACAAAGTGACCTTATAAGACAGGTGACCTCTTTAAAGAGGTTCAATTCATATGCAATATTCTATGACAGGTCAAGCAAAAGGTGACCTTTTAATACAGGTGGCTGCTTAATAGAGGTGAGCGCATGGGCAGGTTTGACTACTTCTGCAATAAGTGCCTATTGCCACTGAAGTTAGGAGTTTAAATCACGATTATCGAGTGGTGTACTCGATACAACATTATGTGATATAGTCAGTAATTTGCGGCTGGTTGGTGGTTTTCTCCGGGTACTCCGGATTCCTGCGCCAGTAAAACTGACCGCCATGATATAACTGAAATAGTGTTGAAAGTGGCGTAAAACACCACAACATTAAGCCTATTATAGGTTGTATGATCTTTATCTACCACAGACTGTAGACCACCGCACCACAATCAATAATAACTGCCTTGTTAAATATCTAAGATTGCCACTCAACAGTACACTAGGAGCCATTTCACACTCATTTTAGAGTATAAATTATACTTATTATTGAAGATCCATAAGTTACTGTGACTGTGAAATTTAGAACACTAATAAAAGCGATGTTCATTTACTTTAACTTGTGTCTAAATTAGCATTGGATAGTCTATCATACACATTTACATCTATATCATTTCTTATTACAAGCTACTTCGTTACTTTGTCAAAGTGAAAAATTGGCTAGTCTCTCATGTTAATTTCCACCCACATCTTTTTTTATTACTTATTTCCATAGATTTTATTTAAAAGGTTGATAGCAACTTTTTGTTGTTGTTGCTTAATCCACAACAGCTACACAAACGAATAAAAACCATTAGTGATTGAGTAGTTGAAGGGTTTCTCGTGTACCGAAAACAGGAAGTTAATACATAGAAAAGTTCGTATAATAGTATAATACAGCCAAGTATCATTTAACGTTTGATGTAAGTATATATAAGTTACGGTTTCAATCTAATTTAGTTTGAAGTTGTTAAGATACTACGATTTCCGTCAGATCACTTTGATTTTGTTTGTTTAATTGTCATTGTTGGTTTTATTATGGTGTTATTTTAGTTTATTGTTTTTTTGCTTTGTTTGTTTGTTTGTTTATCCTTGTTTTGTTTTTCGTTTTATCAGATTACAATATAGATGAAGAGTTTGTCATTTGAATGTTCTCTTTGTTTTTTTGTTTTTTTTTGCTTTGTTTGTAGGTTTATTTGTGTTGCTTTTGTCGTTTGTACAGATTACAATACAGATCACGAGTGTTGAATATTTGAATGATAACACAAGAAAGTAGTATTTCGTGTAGAACATCAAAAAGAAATCGTACACGCAATGACTTTTTTTTATATAATGTTTATCATGCAATATAGATGTATCTTAATATGAAAGTAGATGTCTATTTTAGTGTGCATTACGCAATTCCTGAATAAATTTCAAGACGTATGTACACACTCTACACATTAGAAGATCATCAAAAAGAAATTGTACACGCAATGCCTTTTTATATAATGTTTATCATACCATAGTGATGTACATTATAAATACGACATCAAATGTAGTACTAGTACGCACGAGACAATTCCTGAATATATTTCAACAAGTCTGCCCACACTCAAAAGATTAGAAATATCCATGCCTGTTTTATATAATATTTATCATGCAATAAAGATGTACATTTCCTTTAAATAGAAAGTAGATATCTCATTTAGGCTGCGCGTATCTTGAATGACCTCACACTCAAAAAATAAGAGCTCTCAATAAATTACAAGTCTTTTGGAGCAAGTGGGAGTTACTTGTTTTGATTTTGTTTTTTTTTAGATATTTTTGTTGAATAATTGAAAGTTGCAATAGTTAAGATAGTTCTAGCTCCTACAGTAAGACAGAAGATTGAGGCCCATGAAACTAGTGATGCAGGAACTGCCTACCCTTCCGGAGCACCTGAATTCACCATCGGTTTTTTTCAACGGGCTTCGTGTTGCTCAATCCTACGTTTTCTCTGTAGTGATTTGAGGATTATTGTTTATTCTTATTCTTTTAACCATTGTATTGTATGTCCTTCAATTCACCCCTTTGCTATGTGCCGTCGAAGTCGTATGATAGTTGGATTTACAACTACTTGTGTAATCAGTGCCTATCGCCACTAAAGTTGTGAGTTCAAACTCCACTGATGGCGAGGTGTACTCGATACAGCATTATGTGATAAAGTTTGTACTCCGTTTTCCTCGACCAATAAAACTGACCGCCACGATAAAACTAAAATAATTGTTGAAAGTGGCATTAAAAAAAACAAACAAACCAAACCGAATCCACCCCTTTGGTCTTCAAACGTTGCTTTTGTGGGTGACTTTTAGATATAATGATTACAATCACACGTTCTACGAATTTTCTATTTGATTTTGGAATTATTCCACCTGTGATATTATTTTGTTTTTCATTAAACTTTATGATTGATTGATTGATTGATTGATTGATTGATTGATTGATTGATTGATTGATTGATTGGTGTTTAACGCCAACATTAGCAGTATTTCAGCTATATCATGGCTTGAAAAAATGTTATAAGAAGAGTCTGAAGATATCAAAAGGGGTCGGTATATCGAAGAGGAAGAAACGACACAATAATTATGAATATAAGACATTTAACCTTAAGATATGGTTTTGTTTTCGGACAAATAAAAGGAGATACAGGATTAATAGCGGTAATTAATATAATAACAATCCATTTAGATACGAGACAAACTTCCTACTCTATATTGTTGTCATCACATGATAATCCAATAAATTAAAATGTCGTCTTCCCTATGTCCTGTTTAGCTAATTATTTACATCAAGATTAAAGTCCAAGAGGCTGAAGACCTTGTTTTGGATATGTATCAGTTTATTGACCGGTGTCATACAGTAAACCCCTCCCCCCATAATATATTAACCCCCGGAAGATGGAAAAACGTTTACTATATAGTATTTATTCCGCATAGTAAACCTTCCTACCTAACCGATTAGCAACAAGACACTATAGATGTGTGCTCTTTTATCTTTTAATCAAAACCGGATATAATTAATGGTATATAGCAATTAAAATTAACACGATTAAGGTGCTAAAGTCCGAATCAATAGTAATTATTCGGATTAAGCGGGAACATTTACTATACAGCAAAATATCCGGGGGGATGGTCGGCTGTGGATGGGGGAATGTTTGCTATACAGTAAATTTTCCCCCGGGGGAATATTTACTATATAGTAAAGTATCCCGTGGGAAGGTTTACTATATAGCAAATATTCCGAGGGGAAGGTTTGCTATGCGGAAGGTTTACTATATGACACCGGTACTACAATACTTATAGATTAATACATGGCCTTTTTCATATTGCCCTTGTTATCAGCCCGATACCTTGATATCGGCCCGATGGCTTTATTAATGTATTAATGTATTAATCTATTTATCACATATGTTGCCAGGGCAGATAACATAGTATTGCCCTTCACAAGAGGGCAGATAATATGTTATTGCCCTTGGGCAAATAACACGCCGCAAATTATGCTTTTATTACACATGCAAATTCGATGTATATGTGATAAATCAGATACATACCATAATAAATCACTGTGATACTCTTCGTAGTGATATTGATACAGTACAGTCAGAGACATACCATGATAAATCACTGTGATACTCACTGATACAGTACAGTCGGAGACATACCATGATAAATCACTGTGATACTCACTGATACAGTACAGTCAGAGACATACCATGATAAATCACTGTGATACTCACTGATACAGTACAGTCAGAGACATACCATAATAAATCACTGTGATACTCACTGATACAGTACAGTCAGAGACATACCATGATAAATCATAGTGGTAGCGGTATCACTCTTCTTAGTGATACTGATATATTTTTTGTTCTGTTTAATTTATTTACTTACTTTTTCGTGCATTTTGGATGATAGCAGGTAACACTCTAAATACAAGATATATTAAATAGAACAAAAGGTATATAAGGGTAATAACACAATTATCGAACACCTAGCAATCTTCTAAAGGAAAAGGCAAAACTCATAAGTAAACAAACAGACAAAATCAGTTAACAACCGGAAAACTGGGAAAAACGTAACGACCCTGGTACATGCATTTCAAAAGAAATGGTGGGTTGAATCAGATTTTACGGCGTCTAACCTCCCACTTTCATTAAGATATCAGTAATCATTAAGATGAGTGATACGTCTATCACAGTGATTTATCATGGTATGTCTCTGACTGTTCTGTACCGCCAACGTGATAACGTTATTGATAGATCACAATCTAGAAACATTTGCTTTAGATAGAAAGTAGAAATCTACTTTAGGGAATACTACGCGTTTCTGAAATAACTTTCATCCAGTGCGCTCAAGGTAAAACGATTAGAACTCGCAATAACCTAAAAGTCGTTGGGAGAAAGTAGGCGTTATTTACTTTATATGATGAATAATTGACAGTTACACTATATTTCTAGCTTCATTACACTAAGACCGAACGTTGGGGTATATGAAACCAGTGACGCATGAAATTCTTACCCTTCCGGAGCACCTGAGTTCACCGCCGTTTTTTCACCTGGGTTCGTGTTGCTCAATCTAACGTTTTATCTGTAGTGATTTGTTTGTTGTTATTCTTTTGACCATTGTATTGTATGTCCCTCAATGCATTTTTTTGCTATGGGCCGTCGTGATCGTATTGTAGTTGGATTAACAACTACTTGTGTAATCAGTGCCTATCGCCACTAATTGTGTGAGTTCAAACCCCACTCATGGGGAGATGTACTCGATACAGCATTATGTGATAAAGTTTGTAAATAAGGGTAATAACAAAATTACCGAACACAGAGCAATCTTCCAAAGGGAAATTCAAAACTCATAAATCAATAAACAGACAAAATTAGTCAACAACCGGGAAACTGGAAAACCGCAATGGTCCTGACTTGGTACATTCATTTCTAAATAAATGGTGGATTGAATCAGATTTTACGGCGCCAGCCTCTCGCTTCCATTACGGTTTAAAGGTTTCCGTTGTCACTAAAACAGCATTTACAACAATACTGGAAAAAAACAGGCAAAATAGCAGTCAAACAGTACCAAACTCGGTATCTAATATATTTCGTGAACCATCACCATCTACTATGAGTCTTTCAAAGTATTTTAATTACGACAGTAAATGTCAAAAGCATTTTTACGTCACACATTCACAAAAAATATCTTGATATCGGAATATAAACTTTTTAAGAGATCGAATAAGGTGAATCTTTTTATAGCCCTGGTCCAGTAGCCTGTTTTTCAGACAAAGATGACGCTTCAAGAAATCAGAATAATTGCTACTGGCTCTTGCATAACGAGTCAATTGCGAGATGTAAACACCATATGCAGGAGAAGCTAGTATATTGCTGCACATATTAGGAAAATTTATGATTTTAAAATTGAAGTCGTCTCGTTTATCATAAATTTTAGTCCTGAGTTGACCACTGTCGTCAAATTCGAGGTATAAGTCCAAAAATGATGCTGATGAAGTTGTATCTGTGGTCTCTTTAATTTCCAGCTCTGGGGGATATATCAATGAAAGAAATTCTGCAAATCTAGAATTATTGATAGATAAAACGTCATCAATATACCTGTATGTGAAATTAAAGGCTCTTGCTTCATGAATCTCTTTAACAAGTTTTTGAAGAAACTCCGACTCATGAGTATAAAAATAAATCGGCTAGAAGAGGGGCACAATTCGTACCCATTGGTATGCCGACGACCTGCTGAAACAGTGTCCCTCCAAAGGAGACAAATATGTTATCGATGAGGAATTCCAGCATACTGATCACTTGTTCCTCGGAGTAGCATGTTTTACCTTTTTGAATTTTGTTAGAAAAATGTGTGGAATTGTACCCTAACACAACAAATTTTGAGCCATCGTTTCTATGACTGAAAGCTTTGTGGATTGTTTCTTTTAAGCGGGTTTTTAATTTGTCATGCGGTAGGGTGGTATATAGAGTTGAAAAATCAAAAGTTTTGATGGAGGATACTTGTGACTTGCGACATGTTGGTTGTTTTCTCCAGGTACTCCGGTTTCCTCGACCAATAAAATTGACCGCCACGATGAAACTATAATATTGTTGAAAGTGGCGTTAAATAAACCAAACCGAATCCACCACTTTGGTATCTTCAAGCGTTGCTTTCGATGGGTCATCTTTAGGTATAACGATTACAATGACACGTTCTACGAATTTTCTACTTGATTTGGGAATTGTTCCGACAGTGTCATATTTTTTGTTTTTCATTTAACTTTAAGATTGATTGATTGATTGATTGATTGATTGATTGATTGATTGATTGATTGGTTGATTAATTTTTAACGCCAACATTAGCAGTATTTCAGCTATATCATGGCGTGAAAAATTGTTATAAGAAGAGTTTGAAGATACCAAAAGTGGTAATCAGAGTCGGTATATCTAAGAGGAAGAGACGACACAATAATTATGGGATATAAGACATTTAACTTTAAGATATGGTTTTGTTGTCAGACAAAAATAAAAGTAAATAAAGGATTAATAGCAGTAATAAATATAATAACAATCCATTTAGATACGAGATAAAATCCAATTCAATATTGTTGTCATCCCATGATAATCCAATAAATGAAAATGTCGTCGCTCCTCTATCCTGTTTTACCCACGATTTACAATGAGATATTAAAGTCCCACATGTTGATGTCCCTGTTTTGGATATGTATCAGTTACCGGTGTCATAGAGTAAACCTTCCCCCATAGTAGATTACCCCCCCGGAAGAATTACTATATATGGGGGAACGTGTACTATATAATAGTTATTCCACATAGTAAACCTTCCTACCTACTGTCAAGTTTTTCAAATACTGCAAAATGGCTCCGTACATTTTTTGAATGCAATGCATGTGCTTTTTTATCTTTTGATCATAACCGGATATAATTAATGGTATATAACAATTAAAATTAACATGATTAGGGTGCTAAATTCCGGATCAATAGTAATTATCCGGATTAAGGGGGAACATTTACTATATAGCAAAATATCCGGAGGTATGATCGGCTGTGGATGGGGGAATGTTTGCTATATAGTAAAGTATCCGGGAAGAAGGTTTACTATATAGTAAATATTCCGGGGGAAGGTTTGCTATGCGGAAGGTATACTATACGACACCGGTACTACAGAACAGTCAGAGACATACCATAATAAATCACAGTGCTAGACGTACCACTCTTCTTAGTGATACTGATATATTATTTGTTCTGTTTAATTTATTTACTTACTTTCTTGTGCCTTTTGGGCGATTGCAAGAAACACTCTAAATACAAAAGATGTTTTGAAGATATATTAAACAGAACAAAAGATATATCAGTATCACTAAGATGAATGATACGTCTATCACAGTGATTTATTATGGTATGTCTCTGACTGTTCTGTACCGTCAACGTGAAAACGTTATTGATAAATCACAATCTAGATACTAGCCAATCATATTCCAGTTTATCAATAGCTTGTTTGTTATATGGTGTTTAACGTCACTTTCAGCAGCATGTCAATTATATCGTGGCGGTCAATTTTATTCGTGGAGGAAACCGGATTACCCGGAGAAATCCACCGGCCTGTCGCAAGTCAGTGACAAACGTTATTACTTAATGTTATGCATATCGCCCTGATCGAGATTCGATCTCACAACATCAGCGGTGATAGGCATTGATTGCATAGATAGTCGTAAATCCAATTACCATACGATCACGGCCACGACGACTTCTTATCACATCGTTAATGCATTGCCAATCAGGTCTAGACATTTATAACTCAGTAAATGACGTTAGAGATCAAATTATTAAGATGGAGAGAAATAACCAGTTTAACCCCGTCACATGTTTGTGTCTGACGCACGACAGGCCTGGATTACGGACGTGGTTTTGTGTGTGTGTTTATGTTCTCTCAAGAATGTGAGGTGTGAAGTGATTGTTAGTTTGATTGATATTGGTGGACTTGTTGACCAACATAAATCTTAGTACATGTAAATAGTAACGTAATTGCCAATTAAATGTATATATATACACCTGGAAAAAAGTATTGCAACACCCTAATTTTTTCTCTTTACAAAATTGTGCGGCGCAAGTCTTCTATTATTGGAAGACATTTACTCAAATTTCGACCGGAATGCTTTAAATTGAATCATTGGCACACTCTACATTGAAAAAATGAAATTTAATGTTTTACAATTCATAAGTTAAAAATGTGTCTCTTTTGAGAAAAAAATGTCACTTGAAAACTATTGATCCCACTATCAAGAATTACATCATTTAAACACAATCTGTTCTCGGACAGAGTCATTAGGCTTTGGTATTTCATATCAGACGGAAAAAGTTAGTAATGAGTGTGACTTCCATTCACAAGGATGACTGTCTCTAATCGTCTTCTCATACTGCCCACTAAAGGACGAATTCAGACTTGGGCAAGACGCTGCCATTCCTGGTGCAGTGTTTGCTCCAAGTCATTTAAACTTTGAACCGGTGGTGTTCTTGCTTTCAATCGACGACCGATAATGTCCCATATTGGCTCGATCAGGTTTAAATCAGGACTCCTGGTAGGCCGTGGAATTTTGTTATCGACTCGTCACGCAAGTAATCTGTCATAATACGAGCTGTGTGGGATCTGGCGTTGTCATCCACAAAGACATGTCTTGTATTAAGAGGATGATTGTCAAAGTGAGACACAACACTTGCTTCAAGGATGTTTTGCCGATAGATTTGTCCATTGAGGTTACCTCTTACTGTAATGAGGTCAAGCTTACAATCATGATACACATCCCCACTCCATAACTGGGCCTCCTCCGAAAGGAACAGTTTCAACAATGTTACGCTCAGCATAAGCAATGTTCGGTTCTCGCCATACGCGCCATATGTCACTTGCAATAAAAAGCTACTTTGATTGGACCAATGAACCTTCCTCCACGAGGCAAACTTCGATTAACGATGTGTTTGGCATCATTGCAAACGGAAATCTGTGTGTGTTTGTGTTAGTAAATATCTCTTTACAGGTCTTCTTGAAAGATAGCCAACAGATGTCAGACGATTTCGGACAGTTCTTGCTGATAGCAACCGATGGGGCAACCACTAGTCTTTTCAAAACAGTACTATTGGCGAACGCATATCATCTAACTAGCCGTCGTAGGGCATTGTCCTCTCTTCGGGATGTAAAACGGGGCTTTCCTGATACTTACCGTCACTGGTCAATCGATGCCTGTTAACAAATAACAATACGACTGAAGATAGAGTGGCGATGAACAACTTGCTGGGTAATCTGCCTCAGTGACATACCTCGCATGCCAATGATTTGCCATCGCATGCGAACCCATTCTAAACCCAGAACAAAAGAGTTGCCAGTGTAAGCAATGTTTTGAAAATGATACGTTGCAAAAATAGTGATTCCATAGCTCTTCTACACGTGCACATAATGGTTATTATAGAGGACGATTATTGATTGGGTACAGGGACATTTAAATGGCCACTCAGATGTAAAATATATATTGAATTTGTCTATCTAATAAAAGTTATTCAGTTTCAAATTTAGTGTTGCAATACTTTTTTCCAGGTGTATAATATGCGTTTGGTATATTCTCTGTTTTATATGCTAATTTTCACATCACCATATTTTGATTGACGTTACGGATAATGATGTATATATTGCATTAGTTGGATTTGCATTTTTTATTTCAATGGTTCAACATAATTAGGACATTGGTCAAGTAGTGTAACCGACAGCCTAATACAAATATCATGTTACGTACATACATGTGGATCTGTTGAAGTAGCATCGGAGTATAGAAATAAATATATGGATACAGCATCACATTGTTTGTTTGTTTGTTTCTACTTGCCTACATGATGGCCTGCAGCTATGCAGGGTACATACTAGAAATAAATCAACTGGTTGTTGAATAACGAATGTCCTCTCGTTGCTGGGAGAGGGGCTATGCATTTACCACTAAGATCCTGACCTTGCATAGGTGTCTGGTTATCTGGTTTTCTGACACTTATACTTATAATTGATGTAACGTATCAATGACTTTAACGTCCTTGTTAAATAGGTTATACACTTTACAAGTAAATTAATTTTCTAACTACTTTTTATATTAAACTACTGAGACGCAACGATAAGTAAAAAGTTGAGTTTGCTTCAGTGTTTACCTAAATGAACCGATAACAGAATTGCATCTAATAAAAAAATAAAAACTCTTAAGAAACAAGACTCTAACATATTTTGTCATAACACAATAACTCATTATATGGAAATGTCACGATTCTGCTTCATGTTGTCAATCAAGGTTATTGGAGTGGAAGTCGATTTAGAGTTTTATTAACATTGTAAACATTGCATACCAGAAATGGTTCTCGAACATTAAATTAGATATCTACGTTTTTATTACAGTGCTGTTACGTGTCTAATATTATATAGCTATCGTGGCTCATTATCAGAATACGGACATTTTTTTTATATCGGAAATCTGCATGCAAATATTTCAACCCTTTTCTATTTATGAATGAGGGATGACATAACTATGTGGTTTGTTCATTAACCAATGGAAACTATGAAGATCATTTACTGGTAACAAAAAGCCATAATTAGAAGAAGGATGGACAATGCAAACGTCAAAACATACAAGATAACAAACCTAACAATGGTGGACATAACCCTACGCGGAAAACATAAGATTGCTCAACATGGACCCCATTACGGTGGTGAACTCAGGTGCTCCGGAAATATAAATAGCTCGTCCCCCAATATTGGCACCAGTCTGTTACTCTTTTAGCTGTGTCTTTTTTTTAATAACTATATGTTTACCCATATCGTAGTATTGCTTAATGTGGAATAAATTTGAAATATTCTCTTCTGAAAAACTTTCGATACAAGTGATGTCATCATCATGTACTTTAGTTTGTTACACGTGATGACAAATTGTCACCGTGAGGCATTTTCTTGTTTTCCATTTTATGATTCAATAAATACGTTTTATAATGAGTGCATTTCCTTTTGTGATAATGGGTTTGCCAGGATGTTTTTAGGATTCCACTCTCTAGGCGAACTCGATCGATTGGAAACTGAATAACACATACATAGTGCATATTCTCATTTTTTTGTTCACGAAACCGGAAACATATTGTATCATATGTTTAAAATCGGATGTTAAGCCATTAGATCTGGCTATTAACAGCGATAACAGACATCGACTTCTGCGACAATGGTGATAATTATGTCCTTACATAGAACACAACGGAAGTATAAACACTACAAGACTTGTCATAGAAAAATGATTGATAACACTTCATAATTATGTCAAGCTGTATCAAAATAGCTAATGATAATGGGACAAAATATCACACTGTCGGAATAGTTCAAAGTTCAAAAGAAAAATCGTAGAAAGAGGCAAAATCGATACCACTAACACACAAAACCATGACGACTCACTTTCCTGGTTTAAGACGAAAATATATAAAAATGTTCAGGAAAGAATGCCTAAGCAGTGATGGTCAATATCAACAAGGGGAACAGCCACCCCTCTCCTCGAATCATAGAACACCACAAAGGACCACACTATATAACGTTGGAAATGTTAAGTCCTTGCCTGGGACCGACACATACAGACGGCGAAGGTAAAGCGACTGATGGGAGACCAAATCACCCACTGATAATTGGATCACCAGCGACAATACAGATAGAGATAAACAATTCGACGGGTGTCACTAGTGGAGCAGGAAATACCCACCCTTCCGGAGCACCTGAGTTTACGCCCGGTTTTTAGTGGGGTTCGTGTTACTCGATCTTAATCTTATATGTATGTTTTGTAGATCGTTGTTTGTCCTTTTGTCCTTTTTTTCATTTGGCAAATGCGCTGTTTGTTCTTCTTCGATTTACGGATTCTAATTGTTCCTTTTGTATCGGCAAATTCTTCTTCCAACTCCTGTATAGATGTTGTCTATATCATAACCTGTTGATGAACAGAGAGATTAAATAGGATGAAGGTCAGCAAGTACACCATGTGATATTGTTAACACTGAATTTGTCTTATCAGTTATTTAACGTATTTTAAAGAAACCACACTACCAATTGAATCCCATATATTAAAGGCATGCATAGTGTCTACCAAAACCGTAATTGTTCATACCCAAAATTATTGTCGTTTTCCGTACTGACCTTCATAAAATGAAGATTAAACACCGAATTATTGGCGAATACGCTACGAAACGTTAAGATTCAAACAGCATTAAAGAGCGTAACAATTTGAAGTGTTTGAATCTTAACAGTATTTAGGTTTGACTAAAACCCCGAGAGTTCCGAACTTCCATTTTGTATAGGTGGCGCTGTTACTTTCACTTTGAATTTTTGTCATCCCGGACAATAATTCCGTTAACGAGAGCTTTGGGTCTTTTTTGTCAAAAAAAGAACACCAATCGTATCTTTTGCAGCATAACTGTTTAATGATAGCTTAAATCAATCATTTATGGACAGTTAAAGTTTTTCAACAAAATCGTAGACAATATGCCTTTAAATAAGTCCTTCAGGCTACACAGAAGCCAAAATAAGAAGATAGTTTCTATATTAGTAATGATATACCTTTGGGAATATGATTTCTGTTATTCGAAAAAAAAAATTCTTTATTAAATAAAAAAACAAAAACACTTTCTGTGGGTTTTTTTGTCAATTAAGAATCAAAATGATTTTTTTCTCAAATTTAAAAACAAATATCCTTTAGTTAATGACTATAGTGTTGTATATCATGATGATAACTATGGATTTATTACAGAACCGCAGCAGTGGTCTGAGTCATCTAGAGTCTCGGTGGGATCAAACCAAAGACCTTGAACATTGTATTTGATGCTTCCCCACACACTGTTTGGTTCGGAATCAGGATAATGTGTTCTTATATCTTCCAAAGAATTGTGGTTTTAGTGAGCGAGCACTATCACAAAGCAATTAATGGTGTTAGTCCAGTACGTATCGGATATCATCATCACCATCATACCGAAATGTACTTTTTTATTGCCTTGAACAACCGGAACCTTTTAACCGTAATGGAAGCGGGGGGTTTGGCGCTGTAAAATCTTATTCAACCCACCATTTCTTTAGAAATGCCTGTACCAAGCCTGTACCATTGCGGTTTTCCCAGTTTTCCGGTTGTTGACTGATTTTGTCTGTTTGTTGACATATGAGTTTTACCTTTCCCTTTGGAAGATCGCTCGATGTTCGGAAATTTGTTATTATCTTTATTTGGTATCTACGTTTTACTATACGTAATTTCAAATTGGAGAGATAACATATACATATGCTGGTTTATATTCGTTATGTGACGTCACGTGGATTCAAAAATAATTAAAAACCAACACATAGACTTCAATATTTTAACAACTTTTTCCATCATCACTGACTTTTGTTAATTTAATAACTCGTGATTTGGACGACTAGACGATTACTGGTTGTTCCAAATATGACTTGTGACATGACATCATAGTTTTAGCTGTAAATATTACATTTTTGTTTTTAATCACATGCCTCCTTGTCGGCGAAATGTACATATCACAAGTTCCATAATACTCAGGTTCACTGAGGGATGAACTTCATTGTAAGAAGAAGAAGACTACGTAAGGGCTTTTGTTAGATATTAGTAAATCGGAAAGCACTATACAAGCATATAATTGTAATTATATTGATGTTGTATGAAATAGAAACGGATACGAATAAAATCGTATATATCTAATTTAGTGTACACGACGCGTTTCTGGAATTACCTTAATCAAAGTTAAAATAGTGGAAATTTAAATAATTTAAAAGTTTTGGGAAAATAAGTACAATAAGTACCTAATATCCACACAATAGACAGTAGATATCAGATTTAGTGCGGACAACGCAAATTGCCAAAATCTGATAAATGCCTGAGCGAGAAGAACTTTGGTTTAAAACAATGTAATTTAGTAACTGTATTATGAGTTAAATTGCACTTTCATGGTTTGATAAAATTTTAAATGCATTATATTATTGTTCACTTTTTAAACATTCAATCTATCATATTTGTTTTTTACCTAAGTCTAAATTGTTTGTACTCAACCAAACTTTCAATTATTTAATGACGACAATCAAAAGTCGCTACTCTAGTCGTCCCATACCTCTGACATTTCTACCTAAGAAATAAATCATGGAAGCCAGAATGTGTTTCGAGTTTTAACATGGATTGGCGGATATTAGTATTTCATCTCGAGCCAACAGCGAGGGATAAAATTTACTAATATCGGCCAATCCCTTTTAAAACTCAACACATTCTGGCTTCCATGATTTATTTCGATTCTGATATGTCTAAGAGTACAAATACGGTAGTATACTTTGATTGGAAGACGGTAATTTATATTTACGCTTGCGGAAAATGTCGCACACAATTTATGTAGCTCGAATAATACTGCGCCCTCTATTGGCATTATTCAGGTTACAATTTATGCTGCCAATGGAAAAGTTAGTCACATTCACCGGCGCATGTGCTAATGAGATTATACCGAATGGATAACCCGCTCACTTGTTATCAAAGCGGAAGAAGGGGGTCATGTTCGAATTCTGTATAATTTTTATATATTGCTAGATTTGCTCTCGTCCAAAATACTTGCCCCTGGACGTTGAACAACAAAAAATAAATTGTTTATTTGTGTGCTAGGAGTGTTAAATTCTCACGAATTTGCTATTGGATTCTAGAACTGCTTTGACGTTGTGATATGTTTTGTTTTTCACTTAACTCCCAGTGTGGTATTTGTTTTATTCTATCAGTATAATTTTTGCAATACTTTGTTTAAATGTTTTTATAATCTCCATGAAGAAATATTTTGTTTGATTGCTATCAATATATAATAGAAAACGTACACAACCATATGAAAATGATATAAAATAGACATCTTATAATTCCCCTGTCACTATCTAATACAGTAGCAAGCACGAAATGTAAACATAGGATGTTATCAAATACAGCAGAGATCTCCAAACGAGGAACTGGCACGAAATCCACACTTTGATGTAAAAGTCAATATAGATGTCGTCTTATATAAGTTCGTCTTAAGGACACCACGTGCGTGTGTATAATGGGGAGAAAGTTTAGGGACAAACACAGACAAACAGCCCTTATGGATTAAATAGTTAGTAGAATAATGTTCAAAGAGCTATGAATAGCTAAAACAGCGTATAACTAATCTTTGAACACCTTCGGAAATTTAATCAGTTTAATACAATTTTATCTTATTTTTAATGTTTTTAATTAATATTTTTGTAATTTATTTTGACATCAAAGTAGCATCGCCGTGGGAAATAACAGGACGTCGTGAAAAAGACAATACAAAAACCTATGTATAATACCATCTGAAGATTAACAGTACATTAATTTATGAGGGCCCGGGTGGCTCAATGAGTTAGGTAGTTGGATTACCTAACAACTCATACAAGCCTATCACCAATACGACGTGGGTTCGCCCCCGGCTTTGTAAATTACAAAAGGGGTGCACTCGACTCGCAGCCGCAAGTGATAAAGTTGACCAGTTGCTTGCTTATGGTCGGTGGTTCTCTCCGGGTACTCCGACTTCTTCCACCACAACAACTGGTCGCCATGATATAGCTGAAATATTGCTGAAAGTGGCGTTAAACACTAAAAATCATTAAGAAAAGCTTTAATCAATTTTATAAGATTTTGTCATGATAACAATGCATAAATTCCACATAGAGGTTAATGGTACAACATTAATGGGAAATATTGAAACTACTAGAACTCTAATTTACCTCTGCACAACTGAAAGGTCGACAAATCAATTAGGAAACTTTCAACATCACCAAAATAATTGTTTGGTTGTGCTTGAAGCATTCTTGTAATTGGCAACTGGCAGATCTTTGGAAATGAATAAAATAACCCTCATAAAAGTAAAATCAGTTTTTTGTGAGCATAAAATACCAAAATAGACTAAGCAGGATAGTAGCCCAAGTCTGTTAAGGTAATCGATACCTGAGGTAGGAGATTCTTAGCTTTAAAAATAATTAGGCTCTGTAATATTAGTACAACAGTACTTTCATAGCTTTATAATACGGTACAATATTACATGCAATATAACATTAACTTTTTTAACATTCAATATATCATCTCTTTTTACTTGTGACATCAAATACACACTACAAATACCTACATTGTTTGTCCCCATCCAAATTTTCCCAGTGATTGTCAAAACTCGTTGTCCCTTGTTCTATTATCAATATATAACATCAACCATGCAATGAAAATGACACAAAGTAAGCATCTTATACTTGCTCTGTCATTTCCTTCCTTGGGTCACCGTCTAATACAGTCCTTTGTCACTTCCTGTCTCTCTCTAATATATATATACTTACACCGAATGTAAACAGATGGTAACTTTTTCCCGTATGATTTTATCAGATACAGCATATATCTCGAAACGATGAACTGACACCAAATCGACGCTTTGATCAAAAGGTCAATATATATTTCGTCTTAGGGACACCACCTACGTGTGTATAACCCGTGTATGTACAATGGATAAAGGTCAGTGGAAAACGCAGACTAATAACGCTATACCGGAGGTGTTCAAAGAGCTATACATAGCTAACATCTTTGGAAATTTAATAAATTTAATGCAAAAATATGTGATTTCGTTGCTTTTATACTTTTTTTTATTTTTCATTTATTTTATTTTAAGTTGATTTTGAAATCAAAGTAGCAACGCATTTGATTGTCATGACAACAAACATAACATCGTGCAAAAAGGCAACAATACGAAAACGTATATATAATTCCGTCAGAGGATTAGCAGTACATTTTATGAGTTTTTGTCGTGATAACAATACGTAAATTCCACATAGAGGTTAATAATACAACATTAAGGGGAAATATTGAATCTACGAGAACTCTAATTGACCTCTGGACAATTGTAAGGTCAACAAATCATTTGTGAAACTTTCAACATCACCAACATAATTGTTTGGCTGTGCTTGAAGCATTCTTGAAATTGGCAACTTCCAGACCTTTGGGAATGAAAAATTAAAAAACGTCTAAAATCAATTCAAAATTATTTGCACCCCCTCCCCCGAATTCGTTTCCATCCAAACGTGATTAAAATCAATTACAACACTATTTAAGGCGACAGTTGAAAAAAGAAATCTGAATCCATTTGACCCTTTCCTTGGTTGAAAAAATCATTTGCGAAAAAATATTAAATTATATTAAGAAGAGTTTGAAGATACCAAAGGGACAATCAAAATCCGTATATCGAAGAAGAACAGACAACGCAGTGGCCAAAAGAAGAAGAACAGACAACGCAGTGGCCAAAAGAAAAATAACAACAGAACAAACAACGATCTACAAAACATACACATAAAAGTAAAGATTGAGTAACACGAACCCCACTAAAAACCGGAGGTGAACTTAGGTGTACTTGCAATACTAACAGAGTTTTTCCATAAGTGATTTTGATTTTTCTTTTCAAAAAGTGACAAGTACCATACACACTAACTTCTGGAAGTATGTCATGATTAAAGCTAGTCATTAGTGAAGTCCTCCTAGTTTGTACGAATGGAACACTCACAGCTGTTGATCTTTTTGATCCTGTAACATTCAAAACCTTTCAAAACTCAAAATAAGATCTACACTTTGATCTTGTGACCTTGAGAAAGTTTATTGGGGCTCGTGTCGCTCAGTCTTCAGGAGCACCAGAGTTCACCTCCGGTATTTATTGGGGCTGGTGTCGCTCAGTCTTCAGGGGCACTAGAGTTCACCTTCAGTATTTATTGGGGCTCGTGTCACTCAGTCTTCATGAGCATCAGAGTTCACCTCCGGTATTTATTGGGGCTCGTGTTGCTGTCTTCAGGACCGCCAGAGTTCACCTCCGGTATTTATTGGGGCTAGTGTCGCTCAGTTTTCAGGGGCACTAGAGTTCACCTTCAGTATTTATTGGGGCTCGTGTCGCTCAGTCTTCAGGAGCACCAGAGTTCACCTCCAGTATTTATTGGGGCTCATGTCGCTCAGTCTTCAGGAGCACCAGAGTTCATCTCCGGTATTTATTGGGGCTCCTGTTGCTGTCTTCTGGAGCGCCAGAGTTCACCTCCGGTATTTATTGGGACTCGTGTCGCTCAGTCTTCAGGAGCACAAGAGTTCATCTCCGGTATTTATTGGGGCTCGTGTCGCTCAGTCTTCAGGGGCACTAGAGTTCAGCTCCGGTATTTATTGGAGCTCGTGTCGCTGTCTTCAGGAGCATCAGAGTTCACCTCCGGTATTTATTGGGGCTCGTGTCGCTGTCTTCAGGAGCACCAGAGTTCACCTCCGGTATTTATTGGGGCTCGTGTCACTCAGTCTTCAGGAGCACCAGAGTTCACCTCCGGTATTTATTGGGGTTCATGTCGCTCAGTCTTCAGGAGCACCAGAGTTCATCTCCGGTATTTATTGGGGCTCGTATCGCTCAGTCTTCAGGAGCACCAGAGTTCACCTCCGGTATTTATTGGGGCTCATGTCGGTCAGTCTTCAGGAGCATCAGAGTTCACCTCCAGTATTTATTGCGGCTCGTGTCGCTCCCTTTTCTGGAGCGCCAGAGTTCACCTCCGGTATTTATTGGGGCTCGTGTCGCTCTCTTCAGGAGCATCAGAGTTCACCTCCAGTATTTATTGGGGCTCGTGTCGCTCATTCTTCAGGGGCACTAGAGTTCACCTCCAGTATTTATTGGGGCTCGTATCGCTCCGTCTTCAGGAGCGCCAGATTTCACCTCCGGTATTTACTGGGGCTCGTGTCGCTGTCTTCAAGAGCATCAGAGTTCACCTCCGGTATGTATTGGGGCTCGTGTCGCTCAGTCTTCAGGAGCACTAGAGTTCACCTCCGGTATTTATTGGGGCTCGTGTCGCTGTCTTCAGGAGCATCAGAGTTAACCTCCAGTATTTATTGGGGCTGGTGTCGCTCAGTCCTCAGGGGCACTAGAGTTCCCTCCGGTATTTATTGGGGCTCGTGTCGCTCAGTCTTCAGGAGCATCAGAGTTCACCTCTGGTATTTATTGGGGCTCGTGTCGCTGTCTTCAGGAGCACCAGAGTTCACCTCCGGTATTTATTGGGGCTCGTGTCACTGTCTTGAGGAGCACCAGAGTTCACCTCCGGTATTTATTGGTGCTCGTGTCGCTCAGTCTTCAGGAGCACCAGAGTTCACCTCCGGTATTTATTGGGGCTGGTGTCGCTCAGTCCTAAGGGGCACTAGAGTTCAGCTCCGATATTTATTGGGGCTCGTGTCGCTCAGTCCTCAGGAGCATCAGAGTTCACCTCCGGTATTTATTGGGGCTCGTGTCACTGTCTTCAGGAGCACCAGAGTTCACCTCCGATATTTATTGCGGCTCGTGTCGCTCAGTCTTCAGGAGCGCCAGAGTTCACCTCCGGTATTTATTGGGGCTCGTGTCGCTGTCTTCAGGAGCATCAGAGTTCACCTCCGGTATTTATTGGGGCTCGT
>MJUT01053105.1:341367-392349 GCA_002080005.1 Gigantidas platifrons | reverse complement strand
AGAAAAGAGTGACAAGGAGTACTTTGAAATATTTGTGAGTGTTTATCGAAAATGTACACAATATTCGAAGTGATGTCGTGTCCAGTGGTTTGTCATTGTGCTAACCGATATACACAGGAAAAGCCGTCGACCGCCGACCATCTACAAAGTAATTGACAAACACCATCATATCCTCATAGATTGATCAAGCCGAGCTTCAGACCGTCGTAGAACCCACCAAACGTAGTTCTGATATGATTGTGTCGGTACATACAAATTCAACAAACACATGCTGGACAAGCCACAATTAGGAAATAAAACTTCAAAAACAAACAAACAAAAAATACCACACCGTCGGAACAGTTCCACAATCAAATATAAAAATGATAGAAACAGCTGACCGCTCAATTTTCTGGCTTGGGAAAAGGTAACTGGTGGGGTGAAATTAGATTTATTGCGCAATCGCACCACTTATTCAAATGTTGAGGCCATGCAGGTGCTTTCCACGTGTTAGTAAAATGACAACCCTCACATAATACCAGTGAATAAGCTTGCTGCCAAGAACGCTATAATCTTGAGCATTGTACATAATATATTTAAGAAATGTTTGACTATGACAAAGGTGTAATCCGAAGCCGTAAATCAAAGGACAGACAACACAATGGCCAATAGAAAAAGGACAAAAGGATCTCCGAAACACTACACAGTAAACTAGCAACACGAACTCCACTTAAAACTGGAGATGCACTCAGAATCTCCGGAAGGGTAGACAATTCTGTTCCACATGTGACGCCCGTCGTGTTAATGTTCGTGACACAGAATTTGTCCTCCATCTCAATTATTAGATGGTATACAAGGTTATTGTAAGACACAAGCATCATAATAGTGAAACAGTAGTAAACATTGTACCAACATATAATTGTCAACACCATCTTACGTCATATTTACGCAAGTGACAAAATAATACTGTTATAGTCACAGCCGGAACCGTTGTACCTTAATGAAAGCGGGAGGTTTGGCGCCGTAAAATCTGATTCAACCCACCATTTCTGTGGAAATGCCTGTATCAAGTCACGGTCATTACGGTTTTCACAGTTTTCCGGTTGTTGACTGATTTTGTCTGTTTATATACTTATGAGTTTTGACTTTTCTTTTGATAGATTGTTCGGAGTTCGGTAAAAAAAAATTATTACCCTTATTTTCAACAAAACATTGATATCGTTCTAAATAAGATTGAAAGATAAAATGGGACGTTACTTTAAAATCCTTGATTTAATGAGTTGTAAAACGTCTGAATGTATTGATTGCTTTGTGTTTATCTCCAACATTTGTGAGTTAGTATTCTGGATCTTTATTTTTCTGTTTAATGTTCTGTTGATCATTGTTTGTCCTTTTGTCCATTTTTATTTCGGACATTGTATTGCATGTCCTTCTTCGATTTACGGCTTCTGATTCAACCTTTGGTAGCTTTAAATTTTCCTTTTAATTCATGACCGTTTGGACATTTTTTTATCATGGCCATGGGTAGCACATCATAAAATGTAAGAAGCGTGGCGTTCTCTACATTTACTATGTACGTGCAGTCCGAAGGGCGGGTTTTGTATAGTTGCTTCGTCAAACACAAATATCGGACTCCCTTTTTCGATAGTTCTATATTCCCCTCTTTTCGGTGATATTTGATCATAGTTGGTGTCTTCTAACTTTTCTAGGGTCCGGGTGGCTCAATTAGTTAGGTCGTTGGATCTAACAACTCATAAAAGCCTATCACCAATACGGCGTGGGTTCGCGCCCAGCTTTGTAAATTACAAAAAAAGGTGCACTCGACTCGCAGCCCCAAGTGATAACGTTTATCAGTTGCTTGCCCATAATCGGTGGTTCTCACCGGGTACTCCGGCTTCTCACACCACTATAACTGGTCGCCATGATATAGCTGAAATATTGCTGAAAGTGGTGTTAAGCACAATAAATCAATTAACTTTTCTTAGCAGTATTTTACCTATTTCATGATGTTCAAAATCTAAGATCATCTACAGTATATACAATACATAATGGTTCTGAACGTTGTGCTGTCATGTATTGTGAATCGTACGAAAAGATCAACATTACAAATGATAGTATACATCACTACTTTGCTAATGGACATAAATAACGTAACATCTGCTTCTTATCCATAACATACAAAGGATACAGACTGATATATGATTGAATATAAATGTGTTCCGTCGCCCCCAGGAAAGATAAATTAAAGATGAACATAATCTATATTTAAAATTCAACGCAAAGCTAAAGATATCCATGGTGATATACATTTGTATCTCTTCAGGACGTTTTTCTCTCACATGTGTATAAAAGTACAGTCAAACTTGCCTGAAGGGAACCTCAATATATCAAAGCAATGTTTGTAAAGGGCAGTCAAACTTTCCTGAAGGGAACCTCAATATATCAAAGCAATGTTTGTAAAGGGCAGTCAAACTTTCCTGAAGGGAACCTCAATATATCAAAGCAATGTTTATAAAGGGCAGTCAAACTTTCCCCCATTAAATGATAGTGTTTATACTTTTATTCTATATATAAAGGGCAACTGCTCATAATGGCCACATTTTCAGGTTCCTTTGAGTGGCCTTTATATACAGGTTTAATTGTACTTTTAGAGTGTTAGGAGTACTTATGATAAGTAAGAGTTGTTGTACTTTAAACTATCATTTGAAACAACACTATTTATATTCTAATGCAAACAAATAGTAAGGAAATGAGTGAGATATAATTTTCACAGGACTTTCTACCATTACATGATCTTTTTTTATTTGATTTTTAGCTCGTCTTTTCGAAGAAAAAAAGTCGAGCTATTGTCGTCATTCCGGCGTCAGCGTCTGGGTCGGTTAAGTTTTCGGTTAAGATTTTTGTTAGAGTCAATTTCTCAAAAACTATCACAGGTATCCATTTGAAACTTGGAATACTTGTTCATTATCAAAAGAGGAACCAATTACAACTAGGCAAAATGACCCTGTGGTTTGTATATCCAGAGCTATCTGCCCTTGTTTCGACATAGTACGTAGAAATTAGGGATGTTTTTTTAGTATAATTGAAATTTCTCAATAACTGTCAAAGCTATTAACTTGAAACTCAATACACTTGTAGAAAGTGTTGACCCCAATCTGGAGTTCGAAATTCAGAATAATCTATTGTTTTTTTCTTGTAAAATCATGAGTTTTTTTTATAGAAAAAGTACATATTTTGAGAATTACACATTTCTTTGAAACTACAAAAGATAGAAACTTAATATTTGTTATGGGAGGAGATGCCAATGTGAAGTTGTGCATTCAACATTTTTTTATCCCCGAGGCTCAACCCCACCCCGCTGGGGAATCTGTATGAAAAAATGTGACCGAGATCCCCACCCTAAACCATATATATTTATGATCAGAGTGACTAGGCAAATTAAATGCATCATAGCTCAGGCCCCGGGGTCATACCCACCCCCTACCTGAAGTGAACTTTTTAATGGTTGAGATCCCCATCCCTAAACCATATATATTTATGATCAGGGTGACTAGGCAAATTAAATGCCTTATAGCTCAGGCCCTGGGGGTCATACCCCACCCCTACCCGAAGTGAACTTTTTAATGGTTGAGATTCACACCCTAAACCATATATATATATGATCAGGGTGACTAGGCAAATCAAATGCCTTATAGCTCAGGCCCCGGGGGTCATACCCCACCCCTTACCTGAAGTGAACTTTTTAATGGTTGAGATCCCCACCCCTAAGCCATATATATTTATGATCAGGGTGACTAGGCAAATTAAATGCCTTATAACTCAGGCCCTAGGGGGTCATACTCCACCCCCTACCTGAAGGGAAATTGTTAATGGTTGAGATCTCCACCCCTAAACCATGTATATTTATGATCAGGGTGAATAGACAAATTAAATACCCCAAGATTTTGACTTGCAACTCGGCTGTTGCATCTCTGATGCTTCTCTCTATTTTTTTTTTTAGTTATTCCCCTTTTTGAAAAATGCAATTTCTCAATAATTATATAAATTGCTTGCAGTTTAATATCAGATACGAAAAAGTCGAGCGTCCAGCACCCGTGGGCGGTGCTCTTGTTGGTGTTTTGACGTCACTTTCAACAATATTCCAGCTATATCATGGCGACCAGCTTTAGTGGTGGAAGAAGCCGGAGTACCCGGAGAGAACCATCGACCATGGGCAAGCAACTGGTAAACTTTATCACTTGCGGCTGCGAGTCGAGTGCACGTTTTTGTAATTTAAAAAGCCGGGCACGAACCCAAGCCGTATTGGTGATAGGCTTGTATGAGTTATTAGATCCAACTACCTAGCTCATTTAGCCACCCGGGCCCTCTTCTACCATAACAAGTACCATTATAGTAGTAATAGTATTTATAATAAGAATACGCGATTCTAATAAAAATAGATATCACTAGACAATTTATATTTTAATGCAAAATAAATAGACAAATTCACGGAGTTTTCTCCCCCCGAGAGATAGTAGCATTTATGATCAGCAAACTGTGTAGTACTAATGACATGACAGCATTAAGGAGCAACACAATTTATATTTTAAAGCAAAATAAATAAAAAGGAATCAAGGAAGCTTTCATTTTTTACAGGATTTAAAGTACGTTTACAGTGTTATTAGTACTTAAAATAAGCAAATATTGTTGTACTAATGACATATGACAGCATTTACCCACAACACAATATTTTGACGCAAAACAAATACAAAGGAATCCAGGGAACTTTTATTATCGTCCGCACTTACATACTTTTACAGTAATAGTAGGATACATGTTTTTAATTTAAAATATGACAGCATTTACTAAGAACACAACATTTATTTTAAAGCAAAGCAAATGCAAAGGAATCCAGGGAGCGATAATTTTTAGGTTCATTTGTTAAAATAAAAGTATTGTCACAGTGCTAAGTACACTTTTATTAACCATACATGTTTGTAATTAAAAATATGACAGGATATGACAGGATATGAGACAGGATATGACAGGATAGTCGGAAACATGTTCTGCGCACAATATTAGACATCTACGTTTTAAAATATGGAAAACACAATTTATATTTCATATGAAAAGGAAGTACAATGGTATCCAGGGAGCAATACTGTTTCAGAACTTTTCTTGAAGTAAAGATATAATTACGTTGTTATAGGCACCTTATAATCAACATACACATTTGTAATTATAAATATGACCGTATTTCTAGTAGCTCTCCGTCAGTGTACACAATTATATATCTACCTTTACACTGATAACAAAGCACTTTATATTTGAAATTGAAAGCCATTATAAAGAAATCCAGGGATCGATGATTTTTTCAGGACTTTTCTTCAAGTTAAAATACAATTACATTGTTATATGCATCTTATAATAAGAATACAAATATGTGTAATATAATATAATAACTGTCACAATAGTCTTATACATGTAATTATAAATATGACAGTATTTGTAGTAGTTCTCCGTCACTGTACACAATTACATATCTATCTTTTCTTTGGTAACAAAACACTTTATATTTGAGATTGAAAGCCATTATAAAGAAATTCAGGGAGCAATAATTGTTAAAAACTTTTTTCAAGTAAAAGTACAGTCACAGTCCTAGAAACACTTCTAATAACCACACCTGTTTGTAATTAAGAATATGACAGGATAGTCGGAAACGTGCTGTGCCCTCATTATTGATATCTAAGTTTGTAATATAGAAAACACAATTCATATTTGAAATGGAAAGTAATTACGAAGGAATCTAGGAACAGATCATTTTCAAGACGTTTTAAAAGTAAAAGTACTGTCACAGTGTAAAAGACACTGTTAATAACCATACGTGTTTGTAATTACAAATATGACAGGATAGTCGGTCACGTGATGTCGGTCACGTGTCGTGGGCACAATATTAGACATCTACGTTTTTGATATAGAAAACACAATGTATATTTGATATGACAAGGAAATACAATGGTATCCAGGTAGCAATTACTTTTCAGGACTTCTCTTAAAGTAAAAGTACAATTACACTTATAAAAAACAAAATAAACATACACAGTTGTAATTAAGCAAAAAATGGCAATATTTATAGAGACGCACTGTGTAAAGGCAATCAGATATGCACCCGTTTACTGGTCACAACACAATTTACATTTGAAATTGAAAGTTATTACAAAGGAATCCAGGGAGCAATGACTGTCGAAGACTTTCTTTAAGTACAAGTATTATCACTGTGCTAGACACACTTTAAATAAACAAACATGATTGTAATTAAAAATATAATCGGGGAGTCGGAAACGTGCTGTGCGCACAATATTGATATTTAAGTTTGTAATATAGAAAACACAATTTATATTTGAAATGGAAAGCAAATACAAACGTGTCTAGGGAGCAATGAATTGTTGCGGACTTTTCATCAAGTAAAAGTACAATTACATTGTTGTAGCACTTATAATAAGCATATATATTTGTAATTAAAAATATGATAATATTTCTAGAAACGCGTCGTGTGTACGGACTCAGATATGTATCCTTTTATTGGTCACAACACAATTTACATTTGAAATGGGGATCAAATACAAAGAAAGCTCTGAAATAATATAAAGTGGAAAAGATTGACAGTGGATTACGTTGAATTATTTAAGTGCTTATGTTAAATTTCAACAAAGTGATGTCATGGCAGTTTTATTCATGGAGCTAACCGACGTACACAGGAAAACCCACCGACCATCTATAAAGTAATTTACAAACACTATCATATCCTCCTGGATTGATTATCTCTAGACCGTCGTCGAACCCACCAAGCGTAGTTCTGATAGACAACGATTGCGTTGGTAGATATAAATTCAAATAACCCATGCTCACCAAGACACAATTAGGAAATACATACCCATTACATACATAGTGTGGTGGTACAAGACTATGTATCAGGTAGAGTTTGTTGTGTGAACCAGTATCACTACTAGTCGCGGTAGCAACGAGTTGTGATGCGGTTAGTTCACTCAACAGACAAGACCTGATATAAAGTCTTGTACCAACACACTATGTATGTAATAAATTTATCTAAAATTTCAATAAAAACGAATTTTAAACAAATAACAAGGGTTGAATTAAAATTTGTACAATACTCACAAGGAGATTACATTTTGTGCATGACGTCACGTTATTTGTTTTCGTTCATTCACCAATGTCAGGTTAGTGTGTTTTGTCTCGCATTCCAATGATATAACGTCATATGAAAGTAGTTCGGCAAAGAACGTCTTGTGCAATGTCGCGCCATTCTTTTATCACCACAGTCTGGTGATACAACAACTTGTATCAGACACATTGAAGCAGACAGGCGACTTTCTTTAATTTCAAAGGAAAACGTACATAATGTTAGATAAAATTAAATAACAAACTAACAAAACAATACCACACTGTTTCTAAATACAAATGGTAGAAACAGATGACCGTTCACAAACAGATGACCGCTCACTTCTTTGACTTAGTACATGTACTTAAATATAAACTAGTTTTATTGCGCAATCGCACATCTTATTCAAATGAATAACGCGCCGTGTGTACGCAATCGGATATGCTCCCTTTCATTTGAGCAACACAACTTACATTTGAAATTGAAAACAAATACAAAAGTATACAGAGAGCAATTATTTTTCAGGACTTTCCTTCAAGCAAAAGTACTTTCACAATGTCAGAAGCACTTTTAGTAACCATTCATGTTTGTAATTAAGAAGAGTTTGAAGATCCCAAAGGGTAATCAGAATCCGAACGACAGATAACACAATGGCCAAGAGTAAACCACCAAAAAGGACAAACAACGATCTACATTACATTACACATGATGTAACACGAACCCCACTGAAAACTGGGGGTGAGCTCATGTGCTCCGGAAAGGTAATCAGTTCCTGCTCCACTAGTAGCACCCATCGTGTTACTCTAGTTACAAGCCCGGTGAAAAGTTATGAATGATGAAATGTGGGATAATTTCTAGAAACGCGTCTTGGCAACAAAGTTATATATATTAGAGACAACACAATTTATATTGTAATGTAAAGCAAATTCAAATGAATAAAGGGAGCGATTAAATTTCAGAATGTGTCTGCATGAAACGCACTGTAACAGTGCTAGCTGGTCAAAGAAACAAACATGTTTGCAGATACAAAATGACAGCATTTCCAGAAACGCGCCGTGTGAACAAAATCAGATGTCTGAGTATTTAATACAGACAACAAAATGTATATCTTAATGTAAAGCGAATACAAAAGAAATCATGGAGCTATATTTTTTTTTCAAATAGGACTATATAAAAGTACAGTTACTTATAAAGTATTAGCCACCTATTTAAAATCATTAATGGTTGCTGAGAAATCAATATGAATATAAGACAATGATGTGCGCATGACGTGCTTCAGAGTTCACCCTACATTTTTAGTGGGATTCAGGTTTTTAGATCTTTAGATTACTACCTGTTTTATTTTTCTAGATCATTGTTTGTCCGTTGGCCATTGTATTCTTAATTCTTCTTCGATTTACGGATTCTAATTGCCTCTGTGGCATCTTCCAACTTTTCTTCATCTTGTACGGTCAAGGTCAAACGACTAGAAAGCTTGTCTCACTTCATATTACTTCTCCTTTGTTTTCTGTTGATACATAAGTAAGTCAGTAAACTTTTAAATCCCTCACAATACACTTAAAATAGCATGACATTCTGGGGAATTTATTTAGATATACATTTTTTTTTATTAATATAAAATGATAATTGCCATTTCTACAGCCTGTGTAAAAAATTGCATTTCCACTTCACAGCGAAAACATGACATAAATTTAGATAGATATATACTTAAAAAGCAATAAAATAAATAATTTCCCATTTCCTAGATTATTTAAAATGGAAATGAAGTTGTATCTTTAAGGAAAATCTAGGTCATAACTTGCATCCAGACACAAAATGCAATTATACGAGACTACGATAAAGCTTCCGGTTTTACATCCGGGCTACAGATAACAATTTGTATTAGTTAATCTCTTTGTTACTGTTAAATTAAGCATTTGATGAAATGGCGAACTCCTGATGGTTGTAATTAAGTAATATATATTATAACGTGACAGGCTTTCATCTGTTATTATGCGTTTTCTTTTTCACTATTGAATCCCTATTACAAAACATTTAATTAAATAAGTACAAAGGATGTCTGATCCGATGGCGTGTAAAGGATATTGTGACACACATGTAGTTGTACAAAGCACTAACTGTTGGTAATACCTTTTTTTGTATAATGATACTAAAGGATTGTAACAGCTCATATTGGCTCTTTAACTTAAGCCCGATACAACTACAGTCAGAAAAGAGCCAAATAAAACCTAACACATAAACTCACAAAATTAGCAGTAACAAGTTAACTCATACTCCAACAGACCAATGCATATTGATATCGAATTGATTATTAATATCCTCAAACAAATTTATTTTGTGCAGCAATATACCAGCTTCTCCTGCATATGGTATTTACATCTCGCAATTGATTCGTTATGGAAGGGCCAGTAGCAATTATTCTGATTTCTTGAAACGTCATCTTTATCTGAAAAAACAGGCTACTGGACCAGGGCTATAAAAAGATTCGCCTTATTCGATCTCTTAAAAAGTTTATATTGCGATATCAAGATATTGTCGAAATTATTCTGTCTCTGCAGATACAATGGTAAAAGAAACATTTTCATAGAGTGAAATGTATAAAGATAAGGATTTAATATACGTGGTTTACAATGTCAAAACTATTTTCTGTGAATGTCTGACGTAAAAGTATTTTTGACATTTACTGTCGTAATTAAAATATTTCAAAGGACTCATAGTTATTAATGGAGATGGTTCACGAGATATATTAGATACCCTCCTAACTGAAATTAGTACTGTGTTGACTACTATTTTACCTATTTTGTTCCAGTATTGTTATAAATGCTGTTATAGTTTTCTTTATATTCGGTATAAAGCTCCTCAGAGCTTGTGTTTATTGTTATACAAAAACAGAATTCTAACAAAGTTTTCTTATCTTATCTTATCTTATAGTGACAACCGGAACCTTTGAACCGTAATGAAAGCGAGAGGTTTGGCGCCGTAAAATCTGATTCAATCCACCATTTCTTTAGAAATGCCTGTACCAAGTCAGGGCCATTGCGGTTTTCCCAGTTTTCCGGTTGTTGACTGATTTTGTCTGTTTATTGATTTATGAGTTTTGACTTTCCCTTTATAAGATTGCTCGGTGTTCAGTAATTTTGTTATTACCCTTATTTGTTCACCCTCAGTTTTTTTCCGTAGTGTTCGTGTTACTCGGTCGTTCGCTTTTTATGTATTGTTTTATAGATCGTTGTTTGTCCTGTTGTCCTTTCTCTGTTGGCCTTTCTCTGTTGTCCGTTCCTGTTGTCCTTTCCCTGTTGGTCTTTCTCTGTTGTCCTTTCCTGTTGTCTTTTCCCTGTTGGCCTTTCTCTGTTGTCCCTTCCTGTTGTCTTTTCCCTGTTGGCCTTTCTCTGTTGTCCTTTCCTGTTGTCTTTTCCCTGTTGGCCTTTCTCTGTTGTCCTTTCCTGTTGTCTTTTCCCTGTTGGCCTTTCCCTGTTGTCCTTTCCTTGTTGTTCTTTCCCTGTTGGCCTTTCCTTGCTGGACTTTCCCCGTTGGTCTTTCCCTGTTGTCCTTTCCCTGTTGTTCTTTCCCTGTTGGCCTTTCCCTGTTGTCCTTTCCCTGTTGTTCCTTCCATATTGTCATGTTCCTGTTGTCCTTTCCCTGTGGTCCTTTCCTGTTGGCCTTTCCCTGTTATTATTTCCCTGTTGGCCTTTCCCTGTTGTCCTTTCCCTGTTGGCCTTTCTCTGTTGTCCTTTCCTGTTGTCTTTTCCCTGTTGGCCTTTCTCTGTTGACCTTTCCTGTTGTCCTTTCCCTGTTGGCCTTTCTCTGTTGTCCTTTCCTGTTGTCTTTTCCCTGTTGGCCTTTCTCTGTTGTCCTTTCCTGTTGTCTTTTCTCTGTTGGCCTTTCTCTGTTGTCCTTTCCCTGTTGGCCTTTCTCTGTTGTCTTTTCCCTGTTGGCCTTTCCCTGTTGTCCTTTCCCTGTTGTTCTTTCCCTGTTGGCCTTTCCTTGATGGACTTTCCCTGTTGGTCTTTCCCTGTTGTCCTTTCCCTGTTGTTCTTTCCCTGTTGGCCTTTCCCTGTTGTCCTTTCCCTGTTGTCCTTTCCCTGTTGACCTTTCCTTGCTGGCCTTTCCCTGTTGGCCTTTCCCTGTTGTCCTTTCCCTTTTGTCCTTTCCCTGTTGTTCTTTCCCTATTGGCCTTTCCCTGTTGTCCTTTCCCTGTTGTCCCTTCCCTATTGTCATGTTCCTGTTGTCCTTTCCCTGTTGGCCATTGTGTTAGCTCTTTGTCATTGATTTACTTATTATGATTACCCCTGTGATATCTTCGGGCTCTTCTTGGAAACTCTGAGGTCTTATCAAAGTGTAATCAAATCCTATTATTGATTCCATTTCAATGCCACGACTTTGAATTTTTTAATCCATTGCAGCGAATGATTATCTAGAGATAGTTGGCATGTCAAAAAAGAAGGACAAAAATTGAGCATTGTTTTATAATTATTTAATCTACTATATTCATTTTTTTCATGCCTAATGATTGACAACAAATTAAAAATGGGATTGCAAAGCGAACGGCAACATTATTTTTATTTTCAATCATTCAACACATTATACGCGCACTGTGACAGATGACAACATCATCTAATGCATTGTTCTATATTTAAATGAATTTCTTAGGCTTCGCCGCTTGAGGGCCCATAACACTTATTTAATCTCTCCACAATTTAATGAAGTACCAAGCCTGGATTTCTCCAAACAAACTTAAGTCAAAACTCAGACTTAAGTTTGAGATTTTACTCAAATTTGAGAAATCTCGAAAAAATGCATTTCTCGAAAAAAAACTTAGCACAAATTTTAAGTCGACTTGGGAAAAAACTTAAGTCACCTCCCCACCAAACTTAAGTCAAAGAATAAAAACTCAAATATGGTCGTAAACAACAGACGACAACGACACCGTCGACGGTACAGGCAAAGAGTTTCCCACAATAGGCTTGTGGACCGGGAGAACCCCCTGGAAATGATGCCAGAAACGGAAAGTTTCAAAAGATTTAGATTCCGACCGGACACGATTATATTTATTGTGGGACTCCTAGAGCCCATATTGAAAAGGGACACGCTGAGAGGTTGTGCCTTGCCACCTTTGTTACAAGTGTCGGTGACCCTCAGATTCCTGGCAACCGGCGGGTTTTATTCTTTGATAGCTGACACTTTTAACTCGGTGTCAACACCCTCCGTGTGCAGGGCAGTCAAGGATGTGTGCCGTGGGCTGTGTTAAATAGCCCGGCGGTTCGTGAGGATGCCGACCGGTGCCAGGGCAGAAGAAACCAAACAACAATTTTATGCCATTGCAGGTAAGGTCATCACCAACCATAACAAATAAAGGGAAATAATTCAATAACAAAGGGATATAATCAGTTGATGCTATCATTTCGTACCAGAGCCATTTCGCCCCAACGAAAGATAAAAACTTGTTACTGATTTTAATAATATTAACATGCACCAAAACAAGAAGATACAATTGGAAAAGATTGATACATAAGTTAGTTTTTAATTTAGGTCCACAAAAATTGATACCAATAATAAACCATTACTGGTAAGTTTCGGGAATAGATTGTCCGGTGTTTACCCTCACCGGACGCAATTACGAACGAAATAATATTCATGTCCCCTAATTGTTCCTTCAAAACATGAATTAAAAAAATGCTTTCATAAATAGATACCCCGCTAAATTACTCGTGTTTTGGGAGAAAATTATTCATGCGCAGTTGTTGAATGTTGCAGACGACGGGTTTTCATATTTGTAAACAGAAAACGATCGACAATTGCACCTGGAATCTATCGCTAAAATTCATTGAGATACGCATATTTTGTTATCCTATGCCTGTAATTGGAAAGAATATGATCTCTTGATTCTATGTATATGTAGAACACAGTACAATTAAAACAAAAACAGTCAATATAATACATTTTCCTTACCTTGATCTATCCTAAAATGTCAACATCGGTGATGTACCTTATTCATTGAAGAGTCCAAGGAATTCCGAATGCAAACTGGCACACATTTATGGTGTGAATAAAGGAAAGGTTTTTAAGTCATGTGTATTATACAACTGGATATGTGAACGTAAATGAATGAATGCTCTTTCAATTTTATCAGTTGTCGTCAAATAATTTACACCAGAAAGGATATTATTATATGGTTTAAAATTGTGTCCGGATCTAGGTCACAGAGTGACTAAAACGGGGTCATGGAAATCTGTTTAAAACCTGTAAAAATGCATTGCATAATATATGGGCTATGATTCAAAAGGAATATTGGTGTTTAATCTGAAATATGAACATGTAATTAGCTTCATCAGTTTGTTCAAGTTTATTATCAAATGTAAATATCATCGAAATTATTCGTAATTTGCGTCCGGTGAGGCTATATGTATGCAACATTCACCGCTATTCACAACAAATCAAATAGTTTTTCAAGCCCCAGTTGACCAGTTTTGGGTAAAAATGTGCTGAAAATACGATTTTAGCATTTTTGTTGCTTTTTGTATCATACTTTTAACTATAATGTCTCCAGAGAGCATAAGATATTCAATCAAAAACAGACTATGGACTATCAAAAAATTAATGTGCAATTTGGAGGGGTGTATATCATACTCATACATTATTTGACATATTGGAGGTCAGCTTCCCCAACAACAAACAGTGAGGTTTGGATGGCCACAGGAAATCAATATTTGTCAGTTCGCAAATTTCTGGGTATGTGCAGGCCTGCATAAATCATAAAAGAGGGCATTATACTAGTGGTGAGGGGAGGAACAAAACAAAACGAAAATATATATCAATCATTTGTCCCCGTTTCAAAGCCGCCGGAGTATTATACTCAGTATATCCGTTTTCAACCATAATTGTGTGGTCCCCAAGAATAGCTTTAACAGCTGTCCTTTTTAATAATTTTTACATGGAAAAGTCTGAAATTCACAATACTCAGATATCTGGGGATGAACTAAGTTATCGCTTACCTGTATGTGCAATTGTGTACCATGTGCGTGATTGTAAACATCCGGTACTGGCTATTTATATAAATGACAACAATCTACAAGTACGTTACTATATATAGTTTCTCCGCTATCTTTGGAGAAACTTACGAACACAAGTCGTATGCGGCTGTATTTTATTGAACAAATTTTATTTGTCTGTACAAGAACGTTTATTTAGAATGGGAAAATTTTGTTTATTCTCTTTTAAAGGCGTAATTTCTATATATATTTGCCAAATAATTTGGATTGGCAAATACAAACCTGTTTATCATGGAGACCACCTCCCACCAAGCGGTCTCTTTTAATTTTATCCCCTTGGCCCCAACCCCCGCAAATTTTCCAAAGAAACGACCTTCTTGGTCGTTCACCTCTTTGACAAACATCAACTTTTCCTTCTCCGACCAATTCGGCTTCCTTTTTACAGTTTCCATGTTGCAAGCTAATTTTAGCAGACGATATTTTTGTCCCGGAAGCTAGGGGGTTCCAGGTTGGCCCCTTACGAACATAAGCATTATTCTCAAACTCAAACTCAGTTGAGCTTTTCTTAAGTTTGTTTAGAGAAATGGAATTTTAGAAAAATCTCAGCTGAGATATTTCTTTGAATCTGACCAAAAACTTAAGTACAAACTTAAGTTTTTTTTTTCGAGAAATCCAGGCCTGTACTAACCACAATAGTGAAAGTCATGTATTTGTGTTTTAGGCGTATCGATGGTGTCTCTATTTCTGCGATTTTTCGGTTATATTTTGGAACTGTTCCGACAGTGTGGTATTGTCTATGTTTTTATATTTTTAATCCCTATCCTCTTTCCATTCACAAATAAGATAAGTGATAAATTATTATGTAACTATAACTTTTTTTAATTTTTCAATCGATTTTGCAAAAAATATTTGCTCATCCTTCTCATACACATGAACAAATTAACTTACTAATATGACTCCTTATCGGGAATCAATGGACTGCTTCAAACAAAATCACATGAATTTGTGAACTGACCCGTCCCAGCTGTCCAATGGTAACATATTGATTATATCATGTTATTAACTAATTAATAGTTTTAAAAAATAACATTATTGGAAACCGATAAATAAAGTACTAAAGTAAACACATTAGTGAATATTGCCTTCATAAGTTAATAAGTTAATTAATATGAAATAGTAGATATAATTATTTATTGGCAGTTAATTACATACTGTAAGCAACTTGTTACAGATACAAAATAAAGGACATGACACGACGAGTGGAGCAGGAACTGTGGATCCTTCCGGAGCACCTGAGTTCACCCCCGGTTTTAGTGGGGTTCGTGTTACTCGATCTTTAGTTTTATATGTATGTTTTGTAGATCGTTGTTTGTCCTTTTTCGATAAGGGCAATAACAAAATTACCGATATCAATTGCCTCTTTGTTATCTTCAAACTCTTCTTACATACAAAAGTAATAACAGCCGGTGGTTTTAAATATATGGAGTCACTAATGTTTTCTTATAGAGACAAAATGATAAAAAGCAAACACAACACAGTTGGAACAGATGCAAAATCTAATAGAACAATATAGGAAGAAGCACATTCGATACCCCTGATACATATACATGTCCAGTCGCTTGTTTGGTTTGGTACAGCGACAGTTTGACAAAATAAAACACGCTTTGTACCTGTCGAGAATTTGTCTGGTGTAAGAGCTGAACTACACACATTGTTGTTCTTCCGTCTACAGCCTAAGTTGTAGTAATATATTTTAAATAGTTGTTGACAAAGTAAGACTCATCTCTACCAATAAGAAAATAGTTATATTTTTCTTTTACAAGCAAAGCTGATTTAATCCTTTAGATCTATATTTTTGTACATATAACTTAATGGGTACGATATGTTTCTGGAATAGCTGCACCATCTACGCTAGTACATTTCAGAGTCATTGGAAGCCAGGAAATTAAAAGTACTAAACAAATGCCTGAGGGAGGGGAACCTTACTTTTGATTAAGAAATAAATCATGGAAGCCAGAATGTGTTTTGATTTTAACATCGGTTGGCGAATATTAGTATTTTATCCCGAGCCATTCTGGCTTCCATGATTTATTTCGATTCTGATATGTCTAAGAGTACAAATACGGTAGTATACTTTGATTGGAAGACGGTAATTTATATTTACGTTTGCGGAAAATATCGCACACAATGTATGCTGCCATATTCGAGCCAGACGATAATTCATCAACATGTACATTTACGACGGGAAAGTCAGTCACATGCACCGACGCATGTGCTAATGAGATTATACCCAATCAATAAATCGCTCGTTTTCATTTACAAAGCGAATGAAGGACGTCATATTAGGATAATAATTATACTCTTTTCAAATATAAATATATAGTCCGACAAAAGTTAAGCACCACCTGACTTGTTTCAATAATATCTTTTCTAATAATGAACTTATTTCAAATCGGTTTGCTGTTTTCGTTACCTGTACACACATACTTACTTACCTGTGAAACAGGTTATTGATCGATTTTTATTTATGTGTATATGACAGGGTGAGTAAAGTGCCACGTGTACTTTTCAACATTTGTGTTTGCGAACGAAAGCTGATTTTTTTGTGTGTAGAGTTTCAAGTTTCATTTTCTATTGGTTTGGTATGGTGCGGTGAAAATTAACCATAGCAGAAAGGTGGCAAGCTGTTGGCATGCATAACGGTGGTTTTAGCCATAGAAGGGTGGCAGACCACTTCAGGGTTAACCATTCCATCATTGTACGACTGATGCAGCGTTTTCGTCAAACGGTGAATGTTACTGACCATCCACGTGCAGGAAGACCTCGCAGAACGACGCCGAGAGAGTACCGGTTCATATCCAGACCTGCGCGGCAACGGCCGTTCAGTACAGCTGGTGCACTTCGTGGTAATTTAGCGCTTGGATGCCACATTAGCACACGCACTGTAATCAGACGCTTCCACCATCAGGGAATGCGAGCGCGACGACCCATAAAATGTCCACATTTGACATTACGTCATCGCCATGCTCGATTTGACTGGTCACATGATCATTTGGGGTGGACTATTCGCACATGGAGACGGGTCTACTGGACAGATGAAAGTCGTTTTTTGCTACGCCCTACCGACGGTCGTGCAAGGGTTTGGCGCCAACGAAACACTTCATTTCAGAACAACCACATTTTGGGAACAACTGCTTTTGGGGGTGGGGGTGTAACTGTCTGGGGTTGTTCTTCCTTTGACTGTAAGTTGGATTTGTACGTTCTTGATGGTAATCTGACAGGCCAAAAATACCGTGACAATGTGCTCGCTCCACGCGTAGTCCCCCATTTCGACAATCATGCGTTGGCTGACAGCCCCATGTTCATGGACGACAATGCTAGGCCACATAGAGCCAGAATTGTACAACATGTTTTACAGCAAGAGGCTGTTCAGACAATTCCATGGCCTGCGATGTCGCCAGACATGAACCCTATTGAGTATGTATGGGACTTTATTGGCCGAAAAATTAACCACCGCAATCCAAAATGTCACAATATTGACGAACTAAGAACTGCTATCTTACAGGAGTGGCAACAGTTCCCCCAAGAACGGCTTAGGCGTCTGGTGCGAATCATGACGAGGCGTGTTACAGAACCTCACAGTAAACGCGGTGGATATACTCGTTATTGATTTGTATGCCTTACACATACGCACAATAGATGAATTTAAAAATTCTTAAAATCTGAAGAATCTGCATTTTAATGCAATGTTGAAAACTTCCATCAAAGACAAACTGGTTTTACGTTTTTCCAGCGCCTGTTTTGAACCCCTTTTTTGCCACGTCATAGTCACGTCTTTCAGGATGATAAATACTTCGTAGATTGGTAATTTTAGAGCCCTTGGTGTAGTATTTTAAGAAGTGTAAGAAAAATGGTGATATCTATTTCATTGTTTTAACAGTATTGATGTAAAAATATATATATCGATAAAAATATAGGGTGGTGCTTAACTTTGGTCGGAGTGTATACATCCAATAAACTGTGTTTGTTGATATATATATATATTACGATCTGATAACAGACTTGTATTCTCTCGAGTGATTATAATATTATCAGTGACGTCACGGATTACACTTCGAAGTGAATATCCTTAATAATTAGTACCCTTTTAGACTTTGCAATAAATGATCCCTACGGTTTCCTATTTGACAGAGAGTATTAACAACATACATTTATATTTCTAAATATAACAATAGTCTATTTTTGTACTAATAAAATTAAAAACAAAAGATACCATAGTGTCGGAATAATTATAAAGTCAAATATCAAAATATAACAAAAAATACCACACTGTCGGAACAATTCTACAATCAAATATCAAAATCATAGACACAGAAGCACAAGCGGTACACCTAACCTAACACACTGTTTGAACTAGTTTTGTGGGCCCCAACCTCCCTTCTTAGTAAAATGATGCCGTAATGCAATAGTTTTCCACATCTAACAAGGTGAGCAGCATTTAGATTTTGAAATGTTTACATATACAGTCAAACCTGTATTCAGAGGTCAACTTTGTACAGTCAAACCTGTATTCAGAGGTCAACTTTATGCAGTTAAACCTGTATTCAGATGTCACCTTTGGGACAAAGAAAATGTGGCCTTACAAGACAGGTAACCTCTTCAATTCATGTGAAACTTTCTATGACAGGGCAAGAAACAGGTGACCTTTTAACAAAGGTGACTGCTTAATAGAGGTGACCGCATAAACAGGTTCGACTTATTCTTCGTGAGACAGAAATTGTCATATGCATAATTTTAGCTCTAAAAAAATGAGCCGATGGCTTCAACTATAATGATTGATGATAAGATAATTATAAGATCTCGCCCACAACAACATTCTGCAAAATAAGAAAGAGCCTTTGTCTTCACGTAATTAAAAATTATATTGAATATTTTTGATTTTATTTTTGCTTAAAGAAATACTTTGTTCTATTACATCTAATGTGTTTCTCCTATTGCACAATAAATACTATTTTTGTTAGTCAAAGCGCTGTACTGTTGATAAACATTTGATATAATGTTTACCGTTTCAAATTTATTATACTTTGGCTTCATTTCGTATCAATTTTAGTGGATTCACGGAATTTTATATGATTGTAGAAATTTGAATTCGTAGATTGTTTATCTGATGCGTGTTATATTTATAAAGTTTAAATGAGTTGACCTTCCAATCTTTCAAAAGTGTAAGAAATGTCTGACCCAATAGTGGCAATCATGAGCCAATACAATTCAAAGAAATCCATAACAACTGGTATTCGTCGAATACAAAACCATTAGTTCATCTTCATGATATATCCTTATACTAATACATATGATGGGGCAATATTGTAATAGTTAAGTAGATAACCAAGCCCCCCCCCCCCCCACACACACACACCACCCTAGACAAAATAATGCTTATTATTATTATTATTTACAGTATTTATATAGCGCACTATCTAATTTAAAATGCTTAGGTGGACTATTGCTATGGATGATGCTTTAATGTAATTTTTACTCATTTTCGAACAAAGGAATATATCCATAAGCTTACATTCAATAAAAACGTGGAGATCAAATTTATTGTGCGCGAGGCGTTTCTGGAATCAAACCAAACCAAACTGCCTAAACAGTATAGCCAAAATCGGCTAAGGGAGCATAAACCTGGGGTGATTTTATTCCTGCAGTATAAATTGTACAATAATACCACCAGCAATGTTATTGCAAATGCGGTCTCTAATGTGATTTAATAGAAGCCGTTGTTACAGGCAGCGAGTTTCATTGCAATTTGACACATTGTTGTGACAAAGTTAACATCTTTAACCTCGTCATAATAAATAGGAAAATTACTTGAACTCGCTCTCAATCAAATCAATTACACTATTCCTCAACTTGGCTCGCCAGCAAACGACATATACTGGTGCGTAGGATTTCATATGTGTTTGCATTGACCAATTAAAACGACAGAAAACCAAACTCGTAATGTTTATTTTATATATTTTGGCTAGACGTGTTTTTTCTTGTTTTTATTTAAATTTGTTTTTTTTTTAATGTTCATCAAACTTTATCTGCTATTGATTTATCGCTGTATAATCCAAATTATTAAACGATAATATAAAAAAGAGAGTGCAAAAAAGAACGAGCAGTAATATCAATTTATTTATAACTTGACAAAGGCGGAATTCCAAAACGTCTGTTGACATCAAGTTTTAGGCTATAACTAGCAAATAATTGACTTCTTCTCTGAAAAGTTATATCATTGAGTATAATAAACCTTTCATCAATGAAGTTTTTAATTTTGCAACATTTCATTCATTCGTAAATACAATACAGAGCGATATATTTCCGTTGATTGTAATGATTTCAATGCCGAACTCCGTATAATTTTTAGAAATTATCTAATTTTACATTCCAAAAAGCATAGACATTATGTTTTAAATTTAAGGGTCTCGCAGGTGTCTAATGTAATATAGCATTTGCTCACACCACGCTATAGCTGAAATAATGCTCAAGTTGGCGCTAAACACCAATCAATAAATCACTACAAAAAGTAATGATATATGAATAAAGAAAAATGACATTGGCAATTGCCAATGACCGATTATATTTGCAACAAGGGCAACGGAAAGCGTGGCGTATCCCCTCGCCTAACAATTTGACCCGGTGACCTTGACCTTTGATCTATGACATTGAAAATCGAAAGGGTTCAAGATTCTCTTACGGACTAAGTTGGTACCAAGTTTGTTCAAAATTCATTTAAGTGTATCAGGGCCTTTAACTTACAGTTGAGTGGTACTCTCTAGATTGTTCACAAGGATGTTACGGAAGGACGGACGGACGGTAGCGTTACCATATCCCTTCGCAACTTCGTTTTCTATAATGATGCACATGAGAAACTATTCAATCTTACATTTAGACATACAATTTAAAGTAAAGGAGCAGTGTATGTATTGCTGTTCTACATTTAACAGTAACATTTAGGCCTTAAACAATGGCAACGCAAAGCGTGGCATATCCCCTCGCCTTAAAATTTGACCCGGTGACCTTTCAATAGGGCTCCAGATTTTCCTAAGGACTAAGTATGTACCATGTTTGGTTAAAATCTATTGAAGGGTGTTGATTTTAGAGTGTTCACAAGGATGTTACGGAAGGACAGACGGACGGATGGAAGGAAGAATGGACGGTAGCTTTACTATGTCCCTTCGCAACTTCGTTGGCGAGGGGATAATAATAATTCACACCCTAATTTGAGTGTATCAGGGCCTTTACTCTCTACTTCCGTCGACAAATGTCTGGACGGGTGTCACTAGTGGAGCAGAAACTACATACCTTTCCGGAGTCAACCCCCGGTTTTTAATGGGGCTGGTGTAACTCGATCTTTAGTTTTATTTGTATGTTTTGTAGATCGTTATTTGTCCTTTTGTAGTTTTTCTTTTGATCATTGTGTTGTCTGATCTTCTTCGATATGTGGATTCTTATTACCCCTTTGGTATCTTCATCCTTCATCTTACAGTTGAGTGGTACTTTACTCTTCCGCCGAGAAATGTCTGGCTATTTGTTATTTCTTGCATGCATTTGACATTTCAATCTTTTGATTATGAATGTATCAAAATGATACCGTGAACATTATAGCATTGTCCAATCACAAACCAGAATTCTTAAACAACTACATTAGAATTGTTATATATTACATGTATTTGACTTCTCAATCTTTTGATTAAGAAATGTATCTGATGAAGATGATGTCAGAAATGTGTTGTGCAGAATAAATTAGATAGCTACGTTTTTATTTCATATAACAGCATTTGTCAAGAGGATGTTATGTAATTCCTGAATGTTAGACTTTAAGTCAATAACTCCCTCATAGAAATGTTAATGATGATGCATACCATCTCTGATTAAATTTCTACAAGTTAAATTAAATTTGAACACAAGATTTGTATAACGGTAATACAATTCAGATGGTTTCAATGATGTAATAGGATGTAAACATGTATGTAACACTTCTGTAGTAATGAAATGAGATTACGCTCGTTCAAGACGCTCGATCAAATTACAATACAATGAAAAATCGTAGAAAGAGGCAAAGTATATAACCCTAGAACACAAATAAATGACAGTGTACTGTCCTGGCTTGGAACAGGCACTTCAATGTGGTGGGGTTAAACTAGTTTTACAGGCGCAAAACTTCCCTCTTGGTGAAATGATGCGGTCATATAAGTGCAAGCCATTATATTGTCGTGTGAAAATATGTCTGATTGTATATTTTTCAAATGAAAAATCCCCAACAGACCAAAAGAAATCACCTTTATTCCGTCCTCGGACTCTATCATAGAAGACAATTGTAACAGAGGACGATATTTCACGACGGACATTTATTTAATCCAACACAAGCGTCTTCCATATGTGAGTAAAGTTCCAACCTACACAATATACTACGAACAATACTAATATCAATCAATGGAACATCCACAGTACAAGCCTCCACTACAGGTAGGTCTGTCTACCAGTTTGGGGAACGAGTGAATGGCACAACGTGTTCTCTGGATCAGATGTAAGTGGCCACTTCTTGTACTGAACATTGCAGGCTCATTGAAGACAATAGGTTGCTAGGTGTGGTCGTTGATTGCCCCGTTACATGGTCAGTTTTCCAATACTAATATGTAATAATGAATTGTGTTGTTCAACTGTTTTATTTTCTATGTTGTATTTTGTTTTTTCTTCTTTTGCTTTGTTTATCTTCTTTCTGTACCCGGTGTGTCTTATGTTGTCAGTGGCTCTGGATTGTCCACTCTTGATTGTCCCTTCGGTTTTCTCTAACGTTTTCCTTATCTATATTCATTACGAAAACAAGCTTACGAACATATTACACTAGAAATCGGGTGTGAATTACACCGTCGCCTGTACATTGTAATCGCATGCGTTCACCCCTGATTTCTAGTAGGGTTAGCGATGTACGATCTGTAGTTTTCTTTGTAGTGCTTTTTAGATCGTTGCTTGCCCCTTTGTCCATTTTATATTCGCAATGGTGTTGTCTCTCTTTCTTTGATTTATGTCTTCTGGTTGCTCCGTTGCTTTCTTCAAATGCCTCTTACTTTTCTCTCAGTGCCACTTTTTTGTCTATATATATTATTGTTCGTAAGCTTGTTTTCATAATGAATATAGTTAAGAAAAACGTTAGAGAAACCCGAAGGGACAATCAAGAGTGGACAACCCAGAGCCACCGACAACCGGGCACAGAACGAAGACAAACAAGGTAAAAGAATGAAAAACAAAATATAACATAGAAAACTAAACAGTCGAGCAACACGGACCCCGTCAAAAACAGTTGCTTGCGAAAAGTAAGCAATTCCAGACATTTATGAATTTCCACATAGTCAAAAAGTGTTGGAACCATCATGCAGAAGCAAAACACAAATAACATAAATTAGACATGAATTCTCCTGCAAACAACTGGGACAAACACGAACCAAACATCGCTTTATGCGTAACGGAGACCACAAGACGAGGCTAAGAACGTAAAGACATATGCTAGTACAAGTATTCTTTCACTCTACGTTAAAAACAACTAATCAACAATTCATCAGATTTGTATGTCACATGAATATAACGATTTGCAGTCATTAAAGCATAATTATGTAGTGATGGCTTGACGTATGAAAATGTCCATTTAATAAGATCATTTCTCGTTCACATATGTGCATGGCTAAGTCACGATAGGGAATGAAATCAGACTGACAATCTTAAAAAAAAGTTTCAAGATAACAAAATTTGATCAAATCATTTCTCGTTGACATGTGTTTTTGGAAATTTCACGATGGCGAATGAAATCAGACTGACAATCTTAAGAAGCTTGAAGATAACATATAAAATGATAATCAATAGAATGACAGACAATACAACATTTCACTAGGAAGGACAGGGCGTTTGGGTTCATAGGACTATTTTAACCCATTCATTTAGTTTTATTGAAATGCCTGTGTCAAACTGGGAAAGTCATTGCTCTTGTGGTAGAGATATCGACTTTGCCTTTGTCTACGCTTATTCATTTGGTTTTGAAAATTTGTATTCTGTGTCATTTAATCACAATTGATTTAAAGCCTAACAAGTCTTCGACATGTAATACTAAAATAATAAAATTCATCATTTTCATATTTGTATCACCAAAACTAGACACACACTTCTTTATAGTAGTGATAAGACTATTTGTGGAATTTGATCTGGGTGTTTATCTTAGCAGAACAGATATATAATTCATAGCGTCAATATTTGGTGAATTCGACACTAAAATGTATTACATATAGACACTTGAAAACACATTTTAAATTTAGAATGAAAGGATATATGAATATTCGAAAGAACAAACTGTCAAATATTTTTTGGTATGTCTCAATATATTTGCAGCTGAAATGAAAGAAAAAGCTGTGAACGGCTCGTTTCTGAAATAACCATCATCTGATACACTGAAGGAAAAAAGACTAGAAAAATGCAAATTGAAACTTAGAAAGTTAAAACCTGTCTGTTTTATTTAATACATTTCATGCATTATATTACAAACAGTATATAAGTGTAAATTATATTTTATTTGAAAGAAAGTCAAACACAAATAACAAGATAGCAAATAGCAGATGGGATTGGAAAACAAGAGACGTATAACTTTTACAAATTCCGTTTCCTAAAAAATAATCAGAGATGGTAAATAATAAAGTAGGTTATACTAGTTAATGCTTGGTGACCGTAAATGTACATTTGAGGCTATACGGGTACGAAATGGAAAATATAAATAAAAAATCATACAAAATAGACATGAAAACAAACAACAACAAAAATTATGTAAATCTCTTGGATTTAAGTATGAAGTCCTGAATGACCTTGACATTTTTGGTGTTTTCGATTTCAGACAGGAGTGGATTGCCATACTGTAAATTGTATATTGAATTACTGTACAGACATTTCCATTATCACCTTTAATTGTCTTTAAAACAGACAATTCTTCACACTTAGGAATGTGTAGTTTACAGATTTCATATAATATTTATTTATTAAACAAATTGATAAAAGATTACATATATTGTTTCCTTGTATATCTCCAACCTTTTGTTTGCCTGTTCTATGACGCTTAAGCTATTAATTGATTGAGTGGTGTTTAACGCCAACTTGAGAAATATTTCAACTATGTCGTGGCGTGAACAAATTTTAGTATGATTTATAACCTACTAGACACTTAGAAATAAAACATGCTAGTCTATAAAATGTACAAATAACATTAAAAAGAAATAAAATAAATTAAATCTCAGACACCCGCGGGAAAGATTTCTATTGGTCTCGTTGGAGACCAGAAATATTTCACTTTGGTGTCAGATTTTTCCGTCTTGCCCTCTTATCGGTGTTTGATTCTTTTTCTCACTAATTTAACATTCCGGAATTACAATCTTGCATTCCAGAATTACAATTTTGACCGGAAGTTAAAAACTCAAATATGAAGTATATGAAAACACAAGATAAAAACACACAAGTAAGTGTTTATTGCATCCAACATTATTGTAAATAGAGTTTCGGTATAATAAAACAATTATTCCCTGCAATTGCGCTCAACATCTTAATTGATATAAACGATTGTATTGATACAATGACATTTTGCGAAACGTAACATTTTTACGGGAAGTGTAGCGTGAAATTCTTATCTTGAGACAAGGATATCTCAGACGGCTAAAATAGGAACTGTGCTGTCTCATTAGTGAGAAAAACACGATTGTGAAAGCTCTATGGAATTAGACAAATGTGTTTGTGTGTGGGTTGTAATCATGTGCATAGGTATGTGTCGTGTCTGTTAGCTAATTCAAGTTAGCATAATTATGTTAACATTCAGAGTTAAACGTTACTTAAAACCATTAATAGTAAAAGCAGATTTTTAAAATGTCAATCTGCCATCATTAACACCGTACTAAAGTTAAGACAGCACCATAGACAGACATAAACACTGAGTGGCAGTATTCCTAATTCCATACGGACGAATGAAATCAAATTTTTCAAGTTTAAAAAAAAATTTGATTAGTCTGGTTCCACAAATGTGTTGTTACTAGATTCATGTTCATTACACAATATTTACCAGAGATATAATCTAAATGTGTTAATTATAATTGTTCCATGTCACAGCTATTGTTCCTATGGCAATATAATGTTTTCCTTGCATTCTAAAATAACACAATGTAAAGATTGTAGATAACTAGACGGAACTGAAAACAGGAATCTTTGAAAATATTAATTCAAAACATATATGCATAATGTCAACGATGGTGATGTGATTTGTGGAAAAGCTGGATTGGGTACTAGAAATACAAATCACGTCTTTCTGAAGCGAAATGGTAGTCGTGAAGACAACAAACGGAACCTACCATGAAATGGTTGAAAGAAACACTCACGTCTTCAAAACAAATACAGCCATCCAGTTCACTCCCGGTTTTGTGTGGGTTGTGTTGTTCAATGTTCTGTTTTTTTAGTAGTGTTGGTGGATCTTTCTTGTACTTTTCCTTTAGGTCATTGTATTATCTGCCCCGTTTGATTTACGGTTTCTGATAACCCCCTTTGCTATCTTCAAGCATTTCATGCGATGCTATGCATGTACGGGGGATAGCTGTTTCTTAGAAATTTAGATATTACCCAGGATATGATCATGATGATGAAAATTTTAATAATAATTAAATTCACAAAATATCAGATCTGAATACCGATTTCTATTTCAATAAAACGGAGATTTACAAACTACAGACAAACCTGTATTAAGAGGTCACATTTGGGACAAAGAAAAAGTGCCTTTTTAAGAAAGGTGACCTCTGAAAAGAGGTTCAATTAATATAAAATCTTCAATGACAGGACAAGAAAAAGGTAACCTTTTAATACAGATGACTGCTTAACAGAGGTGGCCGCATGGACAAGTTTGACTGTATATGTGTAATTCCTCTTAATAAGAAGCATGACACATGTTATCTGAATTTAACTGTTTTAATCAAGGATTATTTTCATGACATTGGTAAACATCTTAAAGATTTCAGAGTCACAGAGGTACAATCAAGCAAGACTTTTTTGTATCGAGGATACTACTCACAAAATTAAGACAAGCAGAATAAAATCGGTCACCTAATCGTTGCGGCTGTCAAACACTGTTTAATCAGCGAGCAAATCACTTTCTTTACAATTTTCTTGTCATTATACTGGCTTCGTATACATATATAGAGAGGACATTGACATATCTAAATACATCACAAACATTGGCTAATATTATTTTTAGAGGTCGATAGGAACCAGTCAAATCAGTACTTCATGGACCATACATTTACATACTAACAAACACCCCACAATTTATATTACAACGTCGATGCAACAATATCCATCAATTTGTAAAATCGATGATGATAGCTGCACGTCAGAAGTATTTCAGGTGCGTACTAAAGTGACAGGAAACAAGCATACGACGATGTCAATATAATCTTTCTTAGCTGCGATCAAATAACATGATGTAATGGCGGTAGATAATGGTGTTAGGATCTGTTTTGACATTCTCCAATAATTTGATTTCAAGACAAAAAATGTCAGTATTTCTAACTCAAAAGGTAGAAGAAGAAAACATATGTACAGAACTACATCCGTTTGGGGGTGTATTGACAGTATAATATTTTGCATTAGTCCAAACAGCATAATAAAATGAAATAAACGTTATAGAATAACGAAGGGGAATAAAAAATGGACATAGGGTACACAAGACGAATACTAACAAACAAAAACACAAAACAATATGCGTTGGACACCATTGTGATCAAACAAATACACATAACGCTAATAACAAATAACTAGAGGCAAAGACGAACTGAACATTGACTTTATGTGGAAATCATAACAGACATCACAACAAGAAGCTCAGAACGTAAAGACACATAATAGGACTCAACTGAAGGTAAAATGATGAGCAACGTGAACCCACCAAAAACAGGGGATGCACTCAGGTGCTCACGAGGGGTAAGCAGTTCCTGCTTCTTTTAAAACCTCTGTCGTGCGTCTCGTATACACAGTCAAGCCTTGGCAGTTCGCGAAAGGTTAGCTGTTAATTATAAGTAGTCTAATATAGTATGATATTAGTTGATACACTTTTGGAATCTTCAAACTCTTATTGATACTATTGATAACTGTCTACGTTTTGTTAAAGAGAATGTATGTTGCCAAGCAATAATTATTTGGAATCGGGAATATATAACATCTTTTTGACCTGCGAAAATAATTTAACACAAATATGACATTACCAGCTCGTTTACACACATTGATATAATCAGACATGCGCTTTGTTGATATTGGTGGAATTGATGATCATCGTTGCTTAAGCTTCTTTTTAATAATGCTTCTTAATTGATATGAAAAAACTACCATTTTATGTGTTGCTAATCCATACGATATTTCGGTTGATTATATAAGAATAATATAGCTTTATGCATTCAGGCATGGGTATCAAAACCTGTCAACATGGCCAAGCTTTGACAATGAGCATAACATTATCTTTATAATGCTTACTCTTGTGAGCACTGTAGAATATTCTCTCTGAAGGACATTTAGCGAAGACAGAAGATACAAACAAAACTGTCCGCCCGTCTGCATTTTGTCAAAACGTAGGCCCAGTGCAACTTTACTGACAATCGAGTAAGGCAATAACATCTTATTTGACACCAATGTTGGATAATCAAAGTACAATGATTCTGTATATATTGACCAATATTTACTAAAAAGATATATGTCTTTTATTTTCTTATTCCCTGTGGACATTTAGACTTTTTAAAACATTTATTCCAACACGATATCTTGAAAAGTTCGTCATAGACTCCCGCTAGTAATTTGATTTTTAATAATTTGTGTGTTTTATCTAATTGCTTTTTTATATTTATCTGAAATGTGGTTAATACACGAGTTTTTATCAAATTATTTCAAAGATCCCAAAACGGCATGTTAGAAAATGTCATCTTCTTAAATAATTGATGCATGGAGTGTATAAATATTATATTTGATGATAGTTTCTGAAGATTATAGCTATATTTGAGCATCAAGCGCTAAACAGAATCTTGAATTGCCAACTTGACAAATATGTTTTCGTCAATTGTCTATAAAAACAACGTTGATGTATTAAATAAAGGATGGGATGTATCTGGGAATACTTCGATTGCAGTTTTCAGCAAATGCACGGACAAAAAAACAGATAATCCATCTGTTCAGATCACTATGATGTATTAGCTGTCTTTTACAGAATTGATACAAATATCTCAAATTACTTGGTTGACGCCATCGGCTACCTTTGATAGAACTAATATTATATGGTGACGTGACTGAAATACAGTATTGGGTATTGAGTACTGTAAGCGTTAACCGTTTTGTTCTGAAACAAAAGGTACTGTGACGATAACAACAAAAGCTGATTATCCAACCTTATCAGCCTCTCGTCAAGAGGTTGAAGGAATCTCTGAAGTATCCAAATCACACACAGCTACCACTCATCTATGAAAGGATTGTGTAGCTCACAATGTTATGCGTACGTATATCTAAGAGAACAGGTCATGCTCTATTTTCTCTGGATTGCCCATTTTCGATTGTCCCTTCGGTATTCTCTAGCGTTTATAAAAAACATTAACACACATTTTAACCTGAATTTACACACGGATTTTAGTGGGGTTCGTGTTACTCGATCTTTTGTTTTTGGTGTATGTTTTGTAGATCGATGTGGGTCCTTTTTGCGGTGTGTGTTTTATAAGAGACAGGAACTGCTTACCATTCGCGAGGATCTGGGTGTATCCCGTTTTTTTTCTCTCCATTTGTGACGTTTTCCCTCTACAGCTAACAAGACTTCACCTTATTTGAATATCATTAACAAGAGACAATAGCTATTGACCCATCTGGGTGTACCCGTCGTTTTTGTATGTTTGTTTTGTTTTCGCTCTCTGTCTTGTGTGCCTACTGTTGTCAAACTCTATATTGTGCTTCAATGAGTTATTGTAGTTCCTTCTAGAGGAGTTTGAAGATACCAAAGGGAGGTAATCAGAATCCGTATATCGAGGAAGAACAGACAAAACAATGGCCAAAAGAAAAGTACAAAAGGACAAGAAGAGTTTGAAGATACCAAAGGGGCAATCAGAATCCGTATATCGAAGAAGAACAGACATAACAATGGCCAAAAGAAAAGGTACAAAAGGACAAGAAGAGTTTGAAGATACCAAAGGGGCAATCAGAATCCGTATATCAAAGAAGAACAGACAAAACAATGGCCAAAAGGACAAACAACTATCAACAAAACATACATATAAAACTAAAGATCAAGTAACACGAACCTCACTAAAACCAGGGGTGAACTCAGGTTCTCCCAACAGTTCGTTACAATGCATTCATTGACAGTTTTTTCTAGTTATTGTCCGGGACATCTACATGATAGTCATTATATTTATAATGCAATTCACAACATATAGCATTGAATTACTAAAATAATGTTCAACTAAGCAGAAATTTACAAATAAAATGAAAAGCATCAATACCACACTGTTGGAACAATTCATAAGTCCAATAGTAAAATCGTACTAAAAGATACAAAAATGTTAGAGAAAGTGTTCTAAATACAGGACTGTGGACGTTTGATGACTGGCACACATCATCTGAACTTTACTGATTTAATAAGGGATGACGCTGATATTTGCTAAACCTGTTAAAGATGGCAGAGGCACATATGTAACGATCAATCAAGACATGTACCGGAATAGTGCCTACTTCGTTACATTAGCGTACGGCTGTCAATCAGTCTGTTTAATCAGAGAAGAAATGAATTTCTCTACATTTCCCCTCATTATATTGGCATAGAACACGTAAGTAGGGACGATATTATATAAGATCACACTAGAATATTAGCTTAAGTTGATATTGGAGGACTACTTGAACCAGTCATATCAGTACTTAGCAGAATATCTCTCTCTACACACTCTAAACTTAGAGTTTAGTCTTGTATTTGGAAGAGGAACATACATGATATACAACAGAAACCAAACAATTTAGACATCCCCATGCTGATATCCACCACTACAGTACTATATTGACAGCTAAAACATTGCCAGTATATATATATATAAACATATTTCTACAACACAACAAAGAACAAAATACATGCGCAGACCAATATACATTTGATTAATTAAAGGCATTTTTTCTTTTGATATGAACAGGTTTGTCAGTGGGCCAAGATAGTCATTAATTTCATACTCCTTCGCTGAAATCCGCTAAAGAATGAATTTGAAATGACGTACATAGGCATAGCTTGCATTATCATTCATGGATTCAAAACAAAAGAAGGAATGTCCACTGCTGCTAAAAATAAAAAACAAAACAAAACAAGAAAAGAAAAAAGAACAGGCGCTAACCAATATTCATTGTATGTATTGAGGCATACAAAATATACAAGAATTGTTAAAATGAACGGGTTTGACGATGGACAGACAATAAGTCATTAATAGGCTACTCCTTTACTGAAAGTTTGTCAAAGATTGAATTTGACAGAACGTACATAGGTATGTCATGCATACAAGACTGACATCTGGCCATATCATCATCGTAAAAGATAATACAAAACCGTTCGCCTGTCTGCCTTTCGTCAAAACATAGGCCGACTGCAAACTTGCTCAAACTCGGCTGAAACTAGGAGCCCCTTATTTAAAATCAGTAATGGGAAATCAAAGTCAAATGCATCAGTAAATATCGACCATAATGTACTAATAAGATTTATATGATTTTCTCTCTTTTATTGTATTATCCCCTATGCATATTTTCAATTTTGAAATGCAATTGTTCCACAGCGATATCTTGACAATACGCCATAGACTCCTGCTATTGAGTTTATACGTCATAAACTCTCGCTAGTATGTTAATACGCTATAAATTCTCCCTAGTATGTTAATACGTCATAGACTCCAGCTGGTAAGTTTATTCTTAATGATTTGTGTACTTATTCATAATTGGTGTTGTTTTATATTTATTTGAAGTACGATTTTTTTCAAAAACAAAAGTTTGTGTCAAATCATTCTAAAATCCCAAAAGGGCATGTAAGAAAATATAATCGTATTAAATAATTGATGCATAAAGTGTATAAATATTATATTTGATAAAAAGTGTCTGAAGATTATAACTATGTTTGAACATCAAAAGCTGACTCTTGTATTGACAACTTGACGAATATGTTTTCTTTCGATTGTCTATAGGCACCAAACTACATGCATAAATAATGGAAGGGAATACAAAAATAAGCTTTAATTGCAGTTTTCAGAAATAATCACGAAAAAAACAGATAATTCATCTCTTTCAGATCACCATGGTTTACTATCTGTCTTATACAGAATTCCGATATCTCCAGTTACTTGGCTGAGGACATCGTGTCTCTTTCATTGAACTAATATTATACATGTAACAGCTTCTATGTGAAGAAGATTAAATATATTATGTTTAAAAATTATACCGATTGATAAAAAAAAAAATAATAATAATAATAATAAAAAAAAATTGAAAAAAATCACTGTAAAGCAGATAATTCTCCTCTTTAGATCACCATGGTACATTTATGTCTTCTACAGAATTCAAGCATCTGAAATTTCGATATCTTAAGTTATTTGGTTGATGCCGTCGGCTCTTTTTTTTATAGAACTAATATTATACATATAACAATTTTTTTGTCAAGATGATTAAATATATTAAGAATAATACTAAAGAAAGGTACAGTACAGTATCAAAGAATCGTAGAAATACCTTCAACATTGATACATATAACCGTCATTTACATGACAGCTCTCTTCAGATATGTCGTACTATTGGCCCGAACATCTTACTAATTAATTAATTTGAAATATACATCAACAGTCATTTGAGCAAAAGCAAAAATTTATCCTGCAATGACAGCATTTACCGACCGATATTAGGCCAGCGGCGAAATCTAAAAAGTCGTTTATTTAAAAGGTTAAATCAACCCATCGACTACACACCTAAATATACTTTCAAACGCTAGATTATTCTTTTAACTAACAAATTTAACATGCCGTAAGAAAATCGTATGGTCACGTTATCACGAAAACTACATTTTTCTAGGATTACTGCGTTTTTGGAGAAAGTCCGATCATACTCAGTAAAATCAATATTATACATGATTTATGCATCTTCGGCAGTGTGTTGCACTTGTAGTTTTTAAATTTAACTTAAATAAATAAAATAAGCCCAAATATCTTATTAAAATAACTTTTATTTCATGAGTTTGGCTTCTTTGAAACCAGCAGATGTGGTAAATATTTTAATGGTCACTTTTAAATTTATGTCAGAAGAAATACTTTCATTAAATTGATCTCAAACTTTTTTAAAAACAAAAGTGTAAACATAGTTTACATAAAACATTATTATTATAGCGCCAATTTCTACTAGTTTAAGAGGTTTGGACCGTTTTTAAATGCACATCAACATATCGAAAGTAGAAAATGATTTCGGATATTTTGCCCCTGACTTTAAAATTATAATCCTCAGTCCGATCAAATCTTATTGCATCGAGACCAAAGTTGTTTTCGCATATTTTCTTAATAATTACTTATATTCTTGTGTTATCTGTATTTAATTGTTGTCACCCTTCATTGTTAACATTTGCTGTTGTTAATTGTAGAAATATTGTTTGTAGAGAATTTAATTAGAGTTTACAAGTTGTTAGAAAATCATTTGTCGGAACTGTTGTGAGTGTTTTCCGGAAAATGGCACAGTTTGATAGCCCACTTAAACTTCTTCCATCTAGTGCTAAGAGGAGTAAACCTTCAATAGACTGGAACCAATGTATCATTTGTCCGATTCCAACATCATTGTTTCATGACGATGGCACAATGCTCGAAGCCAGTAAGGCAGATCTTGCACATCAACTGGAACAGGACGTTTCTATAATACAAACACTGGCATGGCTTTGTTGCAGTCAATAAATGCAAAAAGGTTTAGAGCCTTTGGTGAGATGGCATTTGAATTTGTAAAAAATCAGATCTCTTGCTTTCAGTTTGCATCCGTTGTCGTCGATATCTTTGATAGATATGACAGAACGGAACCGTCGATCCAAGTCTGTTTTCACTGCAAATATTTATGAGGTGATTGAAGTTAGAGTTATTCCTGACTGGAAAAAGTTTATTAATTCTGGTGAAAATTAGCAGTCGGCGATTACATTGTCAAACATATGAATCAGAACAGTTCTCTCCAAGAAGGATAATCACTTTACTTGGCCGGTTTATTTTCTAATCCTGAAACAGTTAAAATGTTGAATCAGAATGGTATGCGGATTGCAGTTGCTTGGCAAGCACACAAAAAGAGGCGGATACCCGCATAATTTTGCATGCACTGTATTCTGACAAACTGTATCAAGAGAATAACGTTCAAGATCGCATTGTTGTGAAATTCCCAGATACGGAGGTTCTTGTCCTTTTAGTACATTATTTTCCAAAAATGAAAAACACAAGTGAGCTTTGGTTTCAAACATGACTTATTACAAGCACTAAGGATTGTAGACGTTATATCCTTGTACACGAGTTATGCAAGTCATTGAGCTCCGTTGTGTGTGAGATCTTGCCAGCTGCTCATGCTCTAACTGGGTGTGACCATACGACCACTTCTTCGTTCTTTGGTATCGGGAGGAAGTCTATGTTGAAAGCTCTGAAAGAGACACCCAATCAGTTTAGTGATTTGTCTCGAATAGCATATCTCTGACATAGATGATTCAGTTGATCTAAGCCGAAAACTAATATCAAGGCTGTATGATCCGAAGGGAAAGTCGAAACGATGCCATATCGATCTGAACAAATTGCGGGTAAAATTGGCAACTGTCAGAGATTCTACATTGGTGAGACTTCCTCCGAGTGAAGACACATTTAAACAGCATGCTCTTAGATCTTCGTACCAAACAAAGATATGGTTAAATGCACATATTCCAAAGCCAGCAGTTTGATCACCTCTTGAGCATGGTTGGAAAGATGGAAAATTTGGTTTTGAACCAATATTGTTTGAAGGTCAAATGTCATCTGACTTTGTGCACGACCTCGTATGCACAAGCAAAGGAAGATCCGTTTGTAGTAAAGGTTGTGTTTTTTTTAATTTGTTTTGAACATAATTTGTCCTGCACAGAACTTTGTCCTTGCCAAACATTAGACCTCTGTCACAATGTGATTACACACAGGACAGATATCGAAGAGTTTAAACAAATCATAAAAACAACTGTATTTATTTGATTCCCTGAATATCTCCATATGCGATTGACCAGATCAAATGCATTATCCAAATACCCAATCTGATAATAATTAGGTTTCGTATTAGGATGGTGAATGAAACATGTATATTTTGTGGTTTTAAACGTTCAAAATGTCTAAAAGGGTGTTTTTATTTATGAATCACTTTAATAAAGAAAAACTACAAGGGTTCACTTGAGATGTACAATGCTCATAGCTATTTAGGGACTGACAAAATACAGACTTACAAAAATACCTATGTTGGGCGAATTGGGTATGTTTTGATTTACTTCCGTTATTTCGAACAGTATATATACAAAATATAATGAAACAAAAATAAACGTCATTATTACGTAAATAGGGATTACCTTGGTTCAAGGTCATTATTTTATGGAAGCAAATACGTGTCACTTACATTGAAAAATCCTATTCCCATCCAAAAACGGTCATTTCGACGTCAATTGACGTCATTCATTTCTAAATTTTAGTTTGATAATCTAATTTAATATGTGGTCCATCAAATAAAAACCATCAAACTTGTCGAATTGAATTTCATTTTTAAGGAAAATGCACTTTTTGAACGAAAGTCGAAAGCGAAAAACAAGTTTTTATTGACCTTTGACCTTAATTATGCAAAAACGTGACCACTTCCGACTTTTAAGGCATCATTATTCTGAGAGTCCCGTCATTCCTCTTTCCAATGACATATGATATAGGTGTGTAGCCCATGGGTTCATTTCATTTTATTTTTTGATTTTCTACCGCATGTCTATATAGCCTGCCCAATATATTTGTTTTGTATTGGTCAGTTATAAATAGAACATACAAATGTAAATTGGGGCACATCGGGTGATATTGTTTTCAAATACATACACAAAATTATTTCAAATACTTTTATCATCGTCAAGTAAACGTTTATTTACGGTTTAATATTGCAGGATAAATACAATACATGTGCACTGTCGAAGCATATAGGTAAATATATGTATGAATAAAACATAGATATACACAATATAAGAAGAACTGCTGTAAATAAGGGACACATTATCTGACCTTTACAGATTTAATCAGGAATGAAGCTGACATTTGTACACATGTTAACGACGACATAGACACAGAGGTAACGCTTAATCAATGCCTGTACCGGAATATTGCTTATTATTATTATTATTACAAAGCATTTTTATAGCGCATTATATAAACAATTCAATTACTATAAGCGCTTTACATGTGAAGAGCCGCAAGTGTGGGATTTATATGTTCATATTTCCTTTAACGAGTTACTAGTCTTGCAGCAGTGTTCTGAACACGCTGAAGTTTGGATACAATTGAGGCGTTCACACCATACATTAATGCATTACCATAATCAATTCGGGACGATACAATAGAGCAAACTAAAGTCTTGCAAGCGTCCACCGTTATATAGGATCGAATCCTTCCTATGTTCCGAATCTGATGAAAACAGGATTTGGTAATTGCAGAGGCATGTTGCTCCATACTGAGGATTTGGTCGAAAAAAAACCTCCTAGATTTCGAACACAGGACGATTCACTAAGAATAGCTCCATCAAAATTAAATTGTAGCTTACATTATAGGCTAGGATATTGATAAAAAATTAAACTCAGGACAGCCGACGTCATAACATTACTGTACAACTGTCAGTCACTTTATTTAATCAGAGAAGAAATCACTGTCTGGACATTATTCTCCTTTATATTGGGTTAGAATAAATAAACAGAGACGATGTTATCTGAGATCACATTAGAGTATTGGCTTAAACGGTTTTGGAGGTGCACACGAACCAGTCATATCAGTACTTAGCAGAAAATGCATGACATGCAACAGACACCACACACTTTAGATTTCAAAATCGACACAACCATCACCATCAAAACACGTGTTCTTGTAAACACCACGGTGATAGTAACAACTGTTGGACGCATGGTAAGTTTCCTATGTCCGTACTATATTCAGAGCTAAAACAGTCCCAGTATTATCATTCATGGATTAAAAACAAATGGCGGAATTGTCCATGTTTTTTTAAAATAAAAACAGGCGAATACTAACATATTTGCTATATATTTAGGCAGACCAATTTAAAAAAAAAACTGTCAATATAAGCAGGTTTGACAAGGGGCCAAAAATAGTCATTTTGATGCATACTCCTTTGGAAAATTCTTCAGAGATTAAATTTTCTATAACATACTGAAGCATATCATACACTCAACACCACACACTCCACATCATATCCCCAATCACATTTCGGAAAAGCACAAGTCGAGTGTAACCTCTCAGAGACTATGGATATATCAGAAACAAGCCATTTAAAATAAGTGTTGGATGATCAAAGAAAACATAATACGTAAATATCTAAAAAGGATTACTATTAATATTTATATCCTTTTGGTTTTGTTTTATTTGATTATCCCCTTTGCATATTTTTACTCTTTGGAAGTGGTATTTTGAGAAATACAATATAGACGATCACGTTTATTCTCAATGGTTTGTGTACTTATATATAATTGGTGTTTTTAATATGTATTTTAAGCACAATTTTTCAAAACCAAGTTTATGTCAAAACATTTTTGTTTTATTTGATTATTCCCTGTGCATATTTTTACTTTTTGGATGTGGTATCTTGAGAAATACATGATAGACGATCACGTTTGTTCTTAATGATTTGTGTTCTTATATATAATTGGTGGTTTTGATATTTATTTGAAGTACGATTTTTCAAAAGCAAAAGTTTATGTCAAATCATTTATAAAATTCCAAAGGGCATGTTGTCATCTTGTTGAATAATTCATTCATAAAGTGTATGAATATTATATTTTATAATAGATTCCGAGACAGTATAGTAGATCGAATTTCGGAACAGATCCTTTCATTATCACTTTTAAGTGTTTCTACAATAGACCATTATTGATACTTAAACAATTATAGTCTATATAATATATCATATAATGTTTCATTTAATTTCTCCTACCATTTATGCCACTCTTCTATGACGTTCTATATATATTTGGTTACAAAAGGCCTCGGAGATAAGACAAGTAAACTGACTATGTTTTTGTATGTGTTTGCATAAACGTTAGAGAAAACCGAAGGGTCATTTCCGAGACATAGACAATATTTGGCAGATGATAAAGAGTGGCAACAGCTGAAACAAAAAACACAACACAGAAAACTAACACCGACGCCACCAAAAGCCTGGTGTGAAGGGTAAGCATTTCCTGTTGTCTATGAGAAACCCATCGTATTACTCATTGTTAAATCTAACTGTTCGTGTCGGTGTTAGACAAAAGAGCAAAAATCTACGTAAAAGGGAAACGATGCATTGCCATTGGATAAATGGTTATTTCGTAACAATCAACCAGTCCATGATGACGACCTTATAAATGTTATAGCGAGGACTTTCACCTAGGGGCAACGTTGATTGAGCAGCTTTTGTGTGGTGGAGGGAACTGGAGTGCCCGCGGAACACCACCGACCTGTTGCAAGTCACTGACAAACTTTATCACACAATGTTGTATCGAGTACTTTTCTTGGTGACATTTCGTCAAAAATTTAAATTGATAGAATGCATACAACACACCACACGCTACTCACATCATCTCAAATATATAACCGCTCGCCTGTCTGTCTTTCTTCAAAACGTAATCCGAGTGCAAAATATATCGGCTGAAACCAGGACCACCCAATTTAAAACCAGTGTTGAACGATCAAAGTAAAATGAATCTACAAATATCTACCATGATTTACTAATAAGATCTTTATCATTTTGTCTTTTCTATTGTATTTTCCCTTGTTGACATTTTTACTTTTTAAATGTAATTGGTCCACAGCGATATCTTGATGATACGTATTAGACTCCCGCTAGTAAGTTTATTTTTAATGATTTGTGCTTATATATAATTTATATTCATTAAAGTCCAATTTGCAGACAAAAGTTTGTGTCAAATCATTCTAAAATCCTAACAGGGCATGTAGGAAAATGTCATAACATTAGATAATTGATGCATAAATTGCATAAATATTATATTTTAAGAAAACTGTCTGAAGATTATAGCTATATTTTAACATCAAAAGCTAAACTGAATCTTGTATTAACAACATGACGAATATGTTTTCTTCTAGTGTCTATGAAAACAAGATTAATAATGGAATGAAACTGGGAACTCAAAAATAAGATGCAATTGCTATTTTCAGCAAAATCACTGATAAAACAGATATATCATGTCTTCAGATCACCATAAAGAATTCAAACATCTCAAATTACAGGAGATATGGCAATAAAATGCCTTGTTAAGTCTATGAACAGAGTACAGTTAGCATCGAGATAATATCTGAATTAACAGTAAATAAGGGTAATAACAAAACTATCGAACACAGAGCAATCTTCCAAAGGGAACGTCAAAACTCATAAATCAATAAACAGACAAAATCAGTCAACAACCGGGAAACTGTGAAACCGAAATGGACCTGACTTCGTACAGGCATTTCTAAAGAAATGGTGGATCGAATCAGATTTTACGGCGCCAACCTCTTGCTTCCATTACGGTTCGAAGGTTCCGGTTCCGGTTGTCATTTATAACAATGCTGGAACAAAATAGGTAAAATAGTAGTCAAACAGTACTAAATTCAGTTAGGAAGGTATCTACTATATCTCGTGAACCATCACCATCAATAACTATGAGTCCTTTGAAGTATTTTAATTACGACAGTAAATGTCAAAAACATTTTTACGTCACACATTCACAGAAAATATTTTTGACATTGTACCCACGTATACCAAATCCTTGCCTTTATACATTTTCACTATATGAAAATGTATCTTTTACCATTGTATCTGCAGAGACAGAATATATTCCAACAAGATCTTGATATCGGAATATAAACTTTTTAAGAGATCGAATAAGGCGAATCTTTTTATAGCCCTGGTCCAGTAGCCTGTTTTTCAGACAAAGATGACGCTTCAAGAAATCAGAATAATTGCTACTGGCTCTTGCATAACGAATCAATTGCGAGATGTAAACACCATATGCAGGAGAAGCTGGTATATTGCTGCACATATTAGGAAAATTTATGATTTTAAAATTGAAGTCTTCTCGTTTATCATAAATACCACTGTCGTCAAATTCGAGGTATATAATACAGGCAGCACCAACATTTCAACAAGCAGTCATTTATATTGGAGTTTTAAATGTAAGGTAGACCTTAGCATTGCTAGTATTGATAATGCTTTAACAAGCTGATATGATAGTTATAGTATCTGTCTTCTACATAATTTATACAGATATCTCAAATTACTTGATTGAAGCCATTGGCCCTCTTTGATAGAACTAATATTATATGGTGATGTGATTTGCTGCTAACCGCTAACCGTTTCGTTCTGAAACTAACGGTACTGTGACAATAACAATGTAAGCTGATGATCCAACCATTCAACCTCCCATCAAGAATTTGGTGGAATCATTGAAATCTCAAAATCAAATTCAACTACTTCACATCTATGAAAGGAGCGTGTAACTCACATTGTTATGCGTATGTATATGTAAGCAAACAGGTCATAAGATCTTTTCCCTTTTACGTTTTTCATTTCTTTCCTCTACCACAGCCAGAACTTTACCAGATTTGAATATGATTAACACTGCGTGTGTCTGATAAAAAAACAGGAACTGCTTACTAGTGGCAAGCATATGGGTGTATCCGGTGGTTTTATGATTTTTTTCGTTCGTTCGTTTTTTTTTTTTGTTTTTTTTTTTGTCATTTGTTTTTTGTGCCGAATTTTGTCAGTGTCTGTATTGTGCATTATTGAGTTATTGATTGTTGCTTCCGCTTTCTCAATCGTAAGTTACAATACATTTATTAAGATTTTGCCTAATATGTCAACTGCATACCTTTCTCAGCTGTACACAGATTCATAATAGACACTAAAAGATTTGTGTGTTGTAATATATTGTCTTTTTAATGATTTATATGTAACGGGGAAGGGTCCGGGTGGCTCAATGAGTTAGGCAGTTTGATTGCCTAACAACTCATGCAAGCCTATCACCAATACGTCGGGGGTTCGCACCCGGCTCTATGAATTGCAGAAAATATTCACTCGACTCGCAGTTGCAAGTGATAAATCTGACCAGTTTCTTGCCCATTGTCGGTGATTCTCTCCGGGTACTCGGGCTTCTTACACCACTAAAACTGGTCGTCATGATATAGTTGAAATATTCCGGAATATTCCTAAACACAGTAAAATCAATAAACCAATCAATTAACCAATCAATGTAACGGAGAATACATCGTACGTTTATAACTTTTGTGGGATCCAATGTCTTTATTATTGCTTGACAATAACATATGTTTAAAATATTAATTGATTAATAATTATTTAGTTGTTCTTTCGGGATCTAGATGTTGTCCAGAACGTGTGCATGATAATAATTTTAATCAATATGAAATACACAAAATATAACATCGAATTACTAAAGAAATGCACAATAAAAATGAAAAACATAAAGAACAATATCTAAATCCAAAAAATAATTAAAACAAATGTTGGAGAAATTGTTCTAAATACAAGACTGTGGACGTTTGATGACAGACACACATTATCTGAACTTATCAGATTTAATCAGTGATGAAGCTGACATTTGTTAAACATGTTAAAGATGTCAGAGGCAAATAGGTAACTATCAATCAAGACATGTACCGGGATATTGCTTACAAATTAAGTTAAGACAAACCAACTTCGTCACATTAGCTACAGCTGTCAATCACTCTGTTTAATCAGAGAAGAAATCAATGTCTTTACATTTTCTCCGCATTATATTGACCTAGAACACATAAACAGAGATCACATTATCTAAAACCAACGATAATATTTGCAAAACGTGAACCAGTAATATTAGTCCAGAATATGCATTATATTCAACAGACACCAAACAATTTAAACCATCTCCATCAAACACGTTCTCATATAAAAATCATACCGATAGTCACATCTACAAACCACATCCGTACAATACTGACAGGAAAACAATTGCTTCCAGTATTATCAGTCATGGGATAAAAACAAATCACGGTATGGCCCGTGCTTCTTTAAAGCATGAATAAATTAAAAATAAATAATAAACAAAACAAGCGCAAATCAATATACATTGTTTGCATTGAGGCATATAAAAACCCTGCTTATATGAGCAGGGTTGACAATGGGCCAAATATAATCATTAATAGCCTACTCCCTTCGTGAAAGTCCGTCAAAGATTGAATTTGATAGAACGTACATATGTATATATGCATACAGCATAACCCTCTACCCACATTCAATGCAAAACCACTCGCCTGTCTCTTTTTATTCAAAACATAAGCCGAGTTCACAAACGGCTGAAACCTTCAACACTGTATTTGAAACCAGTGTTGCAAGATAATGAAAAATGAATCTGCAAACATCTACCCTTTATAATTACTTACAAGAGTTATATCATGCTGCCTATCTTATTGTATTATCCCCGTGGATATTTACACTTTTAGATATAATTATTCCACAGTGATATCTTGAACAATACGCTATAGACTCCGACTAGTAAGCTTATACGTCATAGACTCCCACTAGAAAGTTTATACGTCATAGACTCCCACTAATAAGTTTATAAGTCATAGACTCCCACTAGTAAGTTTTTACGTCATAGACTCCCACTAGTAAGTTTATACGTCATAGACTCCCACTAGTAAGTTTATAAGTCATAGACTCCCACTAGTAAGTTTATACGTCATATACTCCCACTAGTATAGTAAGTTTATAAGTCATAGACTCCCACTAGTAAGTTTATACGTCATATACTCTTACTAGTAAGTTTATACGTCTTAGACTCCCACTAGTAAGTTTATACGTCATATACTCCTACTAGTAAGTTTATACGTCATATACTCCTACTAGTAAGTTTATACGTCATAGACTCCCACTAGTAAGTTTATAAGTCATAGACTCCCACTGATAAGTTTATACGTCATAGACTCCCACTAGTAAGTGTATACGTCATATATGTAAGTTTATTCTCAATGATGTGTGTACTTATATATAATTGGTGTTTTTTTATATTAATTTGAAGCATGATTTTTCAAAAACAAAAGTTTGTTTCAAATCATTTGTAAAATCCCAAATAGGGCATGCTAGAGAATGTTAAATCGTCAAATAATTGATGCATAAGATGTATAAATATTATATTTGATAACATGTAAGACAAGTTTGAAAATACGAAAGAAGCCATAAATCAAAGAAGAACAGACAAAATAATGGTCAAAGGAAAAAGATAAACAACGATCTATAAAGTATTACACAGACAACCAACGATTGCGAAGCTCAAATCCCACTAATAACCGGGTCAGGGTAGACAGTGATTTTCTCCCGATTAAACAGGGTTTTAGACAGTCGAGAAATGAATATGAATATTTTCATCTCATTCAATTAATATTCATTTGAATCAAAATTATTTCACTTCCTCTCTGGAACTATTTACAGGCGAGTTTAACCGATTTACTCCTCTTGTATTTCACTGCGCAAAGCGAGGCTCCAATTTGGAAAATACTTAATAAGAAATACATTCATGGGTTAATATTTATTTTCTACACAGGCATCGTGAATTACAGGATAAATACAATATTGATCTATTGATGGTGAATGTAGAATGTATTTGACGTGGTGGCGAAACGGACAGAAGATGAGCTTTATATATATGTATATATTAAATGCTGTATGAACAAAACAGATATACAAAATGTAGGGGAATTGTTCTAAATAATAATTCTGACATCGATTATCTGAACTTTAACTGAGCTAGTGATGACATTTGTTAAGCATGTAAAAGATGCCAGAAACACAAAGGTAACGATGAATCAAGACAAGTACAGGAATATTGCGAACAAAATTAATATCTAAAAACCGGACTTCTTCACGTCAGCGTTACGACTGTCAGTCACTCTGTTTATTGACAGTCTCTAAATTATGCTCCCATTATATTAGCTTAGAACACACAAACAGAGACGACAATGTATAAAATCATCTAGAATATGGGGTTAAACTCTTTTTTTAAAGGTCCATGTGAACCAGTCATTTCAGTATTTTACAGAATATACATCATATACATTAGAAATCACACAACTTACATTTCAAGATCAATACAACCACATCCGTCAAAACCATTTACTTGTGAAGACGATAGTCACTACTACAGACCACATTGTAAGTGTTTTATGTCCATACTATATTGACACATAAAACACCTTGCTAGTATTATCATTCATGGATTAAAAACCTATGATGGAATTGCTCGTGTTTCTAAACAAAAAAAACAAAAACAAAAAAAACAAAAACAAACCAATAAACATTTTATGTATTGAGGCATCAAAAGTAAAAACTGTTAATACGAGCAGGTTTCACAACGGATCGAAAAAAGTCATCATCTTGCCTACCACATTGGTGAAAGTCTGTCAACGATTAAATTTGACAGAACGTACATAGGTATAGCATGCATACAACACCATCTTCTATCCATATCCTCTCAAAAGATAATACACAAAAACTATTCGCCTGTCTGCCTGTTCTCAAAACATAAGCCGAAGGCAAACTCGCTCAAACTCGGCTAAAACCGGGGACTCCCTATTTAAAACCAATGTTGGAAAATGAATCTGTAGATATCTACCATTATTTATTAATAATATCGATATTACATTTTGCATTTTCTTTTTATTGTATTATCCCCATCTTGAAAATATGCAATAAACCTCCGCTTGTAAGTTTAATGTTAATGATTTGAGTGTTTATATATAATTGGTGTTTTTGATATTTATTTGAAGTACGATTTTTCAAAGTTTATGTCAAATCATTTCTAAAATCCCAACAGGGCATGTAAGAAAATGTCACATCGTTAGATAATTGATGCATAAAGTGCATAAATATTATATTTGATAAAAACAATGTCTGAAGATTATAGCTGTATTTGAACATCAAAAGCCAAACTGACTCTTGTAGTGACAACTTGACGAAAATGTTTTCATCTATTGTCTATAAAAAAAACAACGGTGTGTGTATTAAGATTTATAATGGAATGAAACTGGGAATACAAAAATAAGCTTCAATTGCACCTTTCAGCAAAATCACGGAAAAAACAGATAATTCATTTCTTCAGATCACCATGGGGCTTAGCTGTCTTATACAGAATTCAAGCACCTCACATTACAGCAGATATGGTAATATCATGCCTTGTTAAGTTACTAGAGAGAGTATTGTGGTTTTAAACATCGAGATAATTTCTGAATATACAGTAAATAATACAGGCATTACCAACAGGATCCAATAACATCAAAACAATAAAGCTCAACAAAGTCATTTATATTGCAGTTTTAAATGTAAGACAGTCCCTTAGACTTGTTATTATTAATAATCCCTTAAAAAGCTGTTATAAAAGTTCGAATACTGAGTAACCATTATTTTCGCCATGTGGTATTACAATATAAGTAGTCAGTCAAGATTTGAATTGTCATAGCAACAAGTTATTTAAAGGGATTACTAATATGAAAATGACTTGTAGTAAGTCTAGATATCTCTGGCAAAGGTGATGATCATCACTAGTGTCATTATATGCAATGTAGACCCAAAAAATATAATTAACATATCGTGGGTATAGAGTAAATAATGACAATGTTACGATATAAAAATGTAGCAAAGCTTTGATCCTGTAGAAGTGCTATAATAATGTGTAAGGAACGGCGAAAATGTATGGGTTTTCAAATTGATGATTAATTGGTCCAACATAATTTACATATTTTTTCAATATATTTCTTTTTGTATATATTCCCTAAAAATATCATCTTTAATAATTGGCTATTAATGTTTTATATAACGTTAAGGTTTAAACACAAAACGTAAGCAATTTGTGTGCTCTCTTCAGCCGGGTATTTCTTATGGTATGATCCTACTTAATGGGTACCACATCAAAATTGTAAAATAATTGCTGTATTCACTACCAAACAGAAGAGATTGAAAATATCAAAGGCTTAATCATAATAAGTAATTCGAAAAAGAACAGACAACACAATGTTCAAAAGAAACGTAACAAAAGAACAAGAAACTAAAGATTGAAGTTTCCATATAAAATAAATAAATTTTGAGGAAAACCAGCTCAAAATGCATATGTAATTATCATACAAGTGCTATATGCGATTTAAAAACAAAGTACTGCGCATGCAAAAAAAAAACTGATGGCTCGTGATAATTGTTGTCCACTACTGTGTATCGGACGTTATTTTATGACTTCAGATAATGTCTTTTCTGATTGGCTGACGTCCCTAGTAACGTTCTTTGATGAAACATTATATTCACCTCACGCGATGTAACGTAACTTTTGCACAAAGCTAAGCCAAAGAAATGTCGTGATAAAAGCTTATTTTAAGGGTAAAAGAAACATGTGTCGTATAATAAAACAATTAATGACTTTCAATTGAATGGATACCAGGATTTATTAACCCCTGGTCTCATTAAATATAATATTATTGGGTTAATAAATCCTTGTATCCATCTCATTAAAAGTCATTAATTGTATATTATATCATGCCATCACATCTATATCTGTCAATGCTAACTTACTGTTTCACCCGGCTATAATGTACTACATTCAAATTAGGAGTTTGATGTAACTAGTCATGGTTCAAGCCTTAATTACCACTAGGCTCATTACATACAAACAAAAATAGAAAACACCGAAGAAACAATCAAACATGGACAATCCAGTGAAGAGTTTGAAGATACCAAAGGGGAAATCAGAATTCGTATATCGAAGAAGAACAGACAACACAATGGCTTGAAGTTTAAACATATTTTATTTGCTCAAATATGCAAAAAGGATAAGACACAAGTTAAACAAACTTATGAAGTCTTCTCCTATATACAATAAGTTACAACACAATGGCCAAAGGAAAAAGTACAAAAGGACAAGAAGAGTTTGAAGATACCAAAGGGGTAATCAGAATCCGTATATCGAAGAAGAACAGACAACACAATGGTCAAAGGAAAAAGTACAAAAGGACAAGAAGAGTTTGAAGATACCAAAGGGGTAATCAGAATCCGTACATCGAAGAACGACAGACAACACAATGGCCACAAGAAAAAGTACAAAAGGACCAACAACGATCTACAAACCATACATATAAAACTAAAGATCGAGTCACACGACCTTCACTAATACCCGTTCAACACAGGGTGCACAAGAGGAAGAAAAACAAAACAAAACTCATAGTTTGTGCGCGGAAATTATAACGGACAGGGCCCGAATGGCTCAATGAGCTAGGTAGTTGGATTACCTAACAACTCATACAAGCCTATCGCCAATACGGCGTGGGTTCGCGCCCGGCTGTGTAAATTACAAATAAGGGTGCACTCGACTTACAAGTGATAAAGTTTACCATTTACTTGTCCATGGTTGGTGGTTCTCTCTGGGTACTCCGGTACTCCGGCTTCTTCCACCACTAAAAACTGGCCATGATGCAGCTTAAATATTGCTGAAAGTGTCGTTAAGCACCAACAATCAAATCAAATCATCTTAACGGACATGATACCAATGTAGATACGAGCAATATATATAACATTGATTAGAAGATATAACCTCTGGTTAAGAAATCCAAATTCAAACCAAATATTTGAAGGATTTAATAACTGAAACGTAATGTTTAATATTTGATAGTAATAGCGACGTGGGGTAATTCATTTAGCAAGCTTAAGCCTAGACTTGTATATTAATTTTAGTTTATTTATTTTTAGTTGATATAGTTTTTATGTGATTTCAAGTGTGGAATCTTGAGATATAGGAATAATAATAGTCAAATAACTTGTTTTTATTATTCTTTCAGCAATTCGACTTATTCACATTTCAAAGAAAATTGGCGCGTAACGAGGTGAATTGAAAAATTATTGTTTTTATTTAAAGGATTGGTATTTTGTTTGATATTTCTATTCATTATTAGATGAACAAAATATTACTGCACGTACAGCTTCAAGATTCAAGATTCTTTATTTCTCATAAAACCATACATTAAACAGTGCTACAGAGAATTTGCCAATTTAACATAAATAGATATTAAATACACATGATAAGACAAGCTTCAAAACTACTTTTATTTTTATTAAACAGAAATATGTTTCTTTCATTTGGGGCTATTAAGCTAGCTTAATCCCGCCACTTTCCATTGAAGTGTCTGTACCAAGCCAGGATAGTGAGCCGTCATGTATTTGTGAGTTAGAGGTCAGAGGTCATGTGAGTTAGAGGTAGCACGTTTGTAGCTGTTTCTACGATTCTTATTTTACATATCTTTTCTATTTTCGAACTGTTCTGATAGTGTGGGATTTTGTTTTATTTTCATTTTTTTTATGAATAAAATATTAAATAAATACGCAGTCAATAAAAAAAATGTTTTGTTTTAATTGACACAAATAATTTCTCCTTTATTATTCTGACGAATAATACCATTGTGTTGATAGTCTGTTGTTTGTTATTCAAGTCTATGTAATGTTAAACTGATCAAACGCATCGCATTCTGTTTTAAGAAAACAAACTCTGATGAAGCATTGTGATATTACAATACTACATGTATTACATAATAGTAAAATACGAGTTTAGTTTATGATGATTTTATTTGTTAAATTAACAAAAGGGATAGGACACAAGTTTTGCCCACTTATGAAGTCTTCTCCCATTAATACAATAAATTCACATAGTATAATGATCATTCTGAGCATGCATATAATACATATAGAAAATATATTGTAAAACATGTAATTAACGAATTAATAATAATAAACAAAAAAAAGTTGTGTTGGATGGATGCGAGGTTGGAGAATAGATAATTATCGAGTAATTATACTACAAGACATCTTTTTGAAGATTTAATAAAATTGAAAACGTGTTTGAAGATATTAATATTTTCTTCGTATGTTAAGTCAACGTTCCCGCGGGTTAGTAGATTCAGATCGCTTGTCTGTGCCCAATTTAAATTTTTCATCATATTAAGTCTTATTTCGCTATATTTAGGATAAGTAAACAAATAATGGAATGCATCTTCCCGTGGAGCTCCACAGGAACAAGCAGCATCATTTACTATATTGACCTTTGATAGATCATAATTTAGAAATGAATACAAGTTACGAAGTTGAGTTAGAATGATATTATTAGTTACACACTGTGTAACGAATATATCTTACCGACTACCCTTTGGTTTTGAAGTTCTGAGTTTTTTCTTACTTTTATGAGTCTATTCCTAAAATAATTGAAAAATACAAACTTTCGATATTTTACATCACAGAAAAATATCACATAATGTTCAGCAAGAACAGTCAAAATTTTCACAAAAACAATAAACTGTTTTCAAAACCCTGGAAAGAATGTTTAAAGAACACAACAAATTTCCCAAAATACATCAAGTCAACTATTACTTATTAATGGTAATTTGCTAACCCTGTATGAAATTTACTAACCCTGTATGAAATTTACTAGCCCTGTATGAAAAACATACAAGAGGCTCAGACGCCCTGTATGAGTTATACAGGGCGTCCACGTGTTCACGCTAAACCAACCATGTTCTTACATTTATGTAGGAGGTAAGATATTAAGTTTTCTGGGACCATAATAAAAATGTTTCGGGATACGTTTTGTATTATCTGACCGTTCCTTTCGAATGGGTTTTTTGAATTTAGTTAATGTGTCAAGATTACGATCAGATTGATCTAGCCGGTTCCAGAGTTTAACAGTAGATGGTATAAAAGATTCAGTTGTAATCAAGAGTCTACAGAAAGGTATTATTAAATCCGAACCGTTTCTTAAGGGGTAAATAGTTGTGCTTTGTACAGTAGGAGGAATAAGATCTCTAAGATTATTTGTACAGTAGGAGGAATAAGATCTCTAAGATTATTTGTACAGTAGGAGGATTAAGATCTCTAAGATTATGTGTACAGTAGGAGGAATAATATCTCTAAGATTAATTGATGCATGTCATTCTTTACATTATAAAATAATTGGAGTTTCCTATTATGTCTTCTACTAGACATAGTAGTCTATCCTGTTTCTGAGTACAATTTATCTGTTTTTGTAAAAATTGGTAAACCAGTTACAATCCTTGCAGCATCTAGTTGCAATTTTTCAAGTTTGGTTGAATAACACACTCCACAATTATACAATATTTCACAGGCATATTCAAAAATTGGGCGGATATATACGAAGTACAGTTTTTCTAGATTTTGTCTACTTAACATATATTTTAATTTTCGCAGTATACCTAAATGTCTTGATACGTTTAAGATTATATTTTCAATATGGTTATTCCATTCAGCATCGCTTGACAAGGTTGCACCTAAGTGTTTATGACTCATTGTTATAGGGATATTGTTTCCATTAAATGAGAAGTTAAATTATATCTAACGTCTGTATTGGAAAATAACATAATCTCAGTTTTGTCTAGATTAAAAGACATTAACCATTTTGTGGACAAGGTATTTAGTTCACAC
>MJUT01053105.1:293155-314984 GCA_002080005.1 Gigantidas platifrons | reverse complement strand
ATTTTATTATTATTTTCCTCTACCATTCTGATCCTTATTTTATTATAATTTTCCTCTACCATTCTGATCCTTATTTACTTAATTAGTGTTTGCTTCGTAACTGAACCATTGTCTGACATGCAATGGGAACAAATATATACAATAAACAATGTCCTAGTACACTACTTGGCCATTTGAATCGATTTATGTAAGATTTGTAAATGGCCATCTTACACCAATTATATTAACTTGGTGACAACCTGACATATAATATGGCCGCCATGGGACATTGTTTTAGACCAAGTGATACATAAATGGCCTTCAATGATCGTTTATTGATCATGGTCATATGTATGTTTCAACGACACACGATTTGAAGTACAAAATAGCTGGGAAATCAATACCTAGATTGAGAGAGTTTGTGCCTTTGAGGTTTGCCCGTTGAAGGTACTAATCTAACTGAATTAAATTGTTATAATCTGCACAAGAGGCTTAGCATCCATGTCCATTCTAAGAAAAGATAGTCGTATTTCCGTACCATAGGTTGAATACCATAGTTTAAAACAATACAGGATTAATCTTAAGAAAGAACAGAGAAATAACTATATTTCAGATGATCATATAACATGGTAGCTACACATCTCATACTTTGATATTTGTATTTGCATTAATGAGGTTTAACGATGCTCGCAGCTGTCACGTCATTTATCAATTTCGAAAAATAAGGACAGCCATAGAAATCCGTTTACATTGTTCGTGTTAGGGTATATTTATGAAAACTGAAGGTACACTTAATGTGATATGTGAAAACGAAAAATCATTACACATTTTATGCCAACACGATATTCATTCGATATGTTCAGTCCTTTATGTCTATTATTCTCAATGCAGTTGGTTTCACCGTGGCAACTACTTAAGAAAAGTTTGAAGATAAGGGTAATAACAAAATTACCGAACACAGAGCAATCTTCCAAAGGGGAATTCAAAACTCATAAATCAATAAACAGACAAAATCAGTCAACAACCGGGAAACTGGAAAACCGCAATGGTCCTGACTTGGTACAGGCATTTCTAAAGAAATGGTGGATTGAATCAGATTTTACGGCGCCAACCTCTCGCTTCCATTACGGTTCAAAGGTTCCCGTTGTCACTAAAACAGCATTTACAACAATACTGGAAAAAAACAGACAAAATAGCAGTCAAACAGTACCAAACTCAGTATCTAATCAAAGGTGTAATCAAAACCCGTAAATCGAAGAAGAACAAACAACACAAATAAAACAAGGTCGATACATGTAACACACAAATACATGACAGTTCACTTTTCTGCCTTATAACAGGCACTTCAATAAAAGTGGCGGTGTTAAACTATAATTTAAAGGAGTCACCAATTGTCCTGTCCTTGCTTTGCACTTTCGATATACAGTACATGTCTTATCGTTTTTCCTATAATAAGGACATACTTAATGTGATATGTGAAAACGAAAAATCATTACACATTTTATGCCCACACGATATTCATTCGATAGGTTCAGGAAGGACAAACAACACAATGTCTTTATGTAATATTTTGTTTCATATTCGGAAAACCCCTTTAAGTGAAGCTTGATTTTTTATTTGCATAGTTTAAGCATTAAATGATTTCCCTTTCGAAGTATTTTACGCCACCCCACCCCTTTTTTCGGTCTTATTATTTTGTTTTTGTTTTTATTGTTTGATCGTGTTGCTCAATTTTCAGCTGTTTCTAAAGGGACCGGGTGGCTCAATGAGTTAGGTCGTTGGATCTAACAACTCATACAAACCTATCACCAATACGGCGTGGGTTCGCGCCCAGCTCTGTACATTACAAAAAGGGGTGCACGCGACTCGTAGCCGCAAGTGATAAAGTTTGCCAGTTGCTTGCCCAGGGTCGGTGGTTCTCTCCGGGTATTCCAGCTTCCTCCACCATTAAAACTGGTCGCCATGATATAGCTGAAATTTTGTTGAATGTGGCGTTAAACACCAAAATTCAAATTCAAATTTAGCTGTTTTGTCGTAGTTTGCAAACAATTGTTTGTATTTTCATCTTTAGTTTTTGCCTGTCTTTTTCTATTTACCGTTTTTGGTAATTACATGCATAAAAAATGCATGACAAGAGATATATTATGATTACATTCTTAGACTTAGCACAATAGATGTAATTTTCAAAATCAGTCTATGTAGATTATATAAACTTGTCCAAATGGAAAACATCTGTATGTTACATCTAAGTGAAATAGATTAGATAAATTCAAATCCTCTGACTGATTCCATTCTTTAATAACTTTCTTTAATAAAGATAAATGTTCTAATTAACCATACTTACTGCTTAAAATCACCTTCACTCAGTCGTCGAATACGTGGTCTAGAGTCCTGACACTATTAACCTATTTAAAATAAACCCAATTAACACACATAAAAAAATCAGTCAATATTTTTTTTTATTTCATTAAATTGCTTTTTATGGTCATTATCGTCGGATTGCCTAATGTGCGCTCACTCTTGTACCAGTGCTAAGAAGTTCGTTCCACTGTAACCCATTTTGAAAAGTGTCATAATTTCGTTTTGTTTTTTTTTATTTCGTTTAATTGCCTTTTTATGCTCATTATCGTCTTGTTTTCTAATGCACTTTCTGTTTGTCGTACCAATGTCAAGAAGTTTGTTTCATTGTAAGCCATTCTGAAAATTGTGATAAGTTGGTCTGAACAACTAGCAGTAGGAAGAACCAAGCACAACACATTCAATGTCAGTAGTACTTCATCAATCGTATGCTTAGTAAAATATCACTTCAACATCATGTTTATTTTGTCACACTTATAAGAAGGAACTGCTTAAAGGGGCATTATTTGCCAAATCGTTAATTTTTGTTACCCATAAAAACTATCAGATATGATTGATGTCTTAATAAAACGTGCTTGTGTGTATATACATTTTATGAAATGTACTCGCATCGAGGAAAAACCGTGCAACTGCTTGTGTTTTAAGATCGATCAAGAAATGGACGCCATCTCATTAATTGTTTACGGAGTTTGTTGAATCGTCATTAAATCAGCACAACAATAACTTATTTCTTGTTTTTTTTTGCTCATCTGCTTTTAGTCGGTATTATTATGGACAAAGAACCATGCAAGTTTGCAGTTAATAAGCTACAAAATACAAATTATTCGTTTTTACCTGTCACTATGTCACTAGAAAGGTCAGTTGAATATGGAAAAAGCGAGGTCAAATTATTTGCTTGCAAGCAAATAAGTATTCGATGGTAATTTTCGTTCTTAAAAGGCGAAAAGTAGTTCGATAAGTTGTGTAATGTGAAATATTTACCTTTATTTCATCACTTTAAAACTATCTACCAATTTTAAAAACATATAATTTTTTTGGTCAAAATCGTAGGTAATGCCTCTTTAACTTTTGCGAGCAACGGCTTTCACTCCCGATCTTTGTTAGGGTCTGAGCTACTCATATTTTTAGCGGGGGCCCGGGTGGCTCAATGAGTTAGGTCGTTGGATCTAACAACTCATACAAGCCTATCACCAATACTATGTGGGTTCGCGCCCGGCTTTGTAAATTTAAAAAATGGTGCACTCAACTCGCAGCCACAAGTGATAAAGTTTACCAGTTGCTTGCCCAAGGTCGGTGGTTCTCTCTCCAGGTACTTCGGCTTCCTCCACCACTAAAACTGGTCACCATGATATAGCTGAAATATTGCTGAAAGTGGGGTTAAACACCAAAATTCAAATTCATATTCATATTTTTAGCTTTCTGGGTTGTGTTTTTTTTCTTGCTTTGTTTGTCTTCTGGGTTGTTTTATTTATTTTTGTTTTATTATTTTGTTTTCCTTTGTTTATATTCTGCGTTCTGTGTCTTGTGTTGCAAGTGTCTTTGGATTACCACTTCAGTTTTCTCTAACGATTATAATATACAATATTATACAATATACGATTTGATTTTGATTTATTGTGTTTAACACCACTTTCAACAATATTTCAGCTATATCATGGCGACCTGTGTTAGTGGTGGAGGAAGCCGGAGAGAACCACCGACCATGGGCAAGCAACTGGTAAACTTTATCACTTGCGGCTGCGATTCGAGTACCCCCTTTTTGTAATTTACAAAGCCGGGAGCGAACCCACGCCGTATTGGTGATAGGCTTGTATGAGTCGTTAGATCCAACGACCAAACTCATTGAGCCACCCTATAATATACGAAAAAAGAGGAAGACAAAAATATACACATAGATATTTTTATATTTTTGTTCATGGAATAGAATATCTCCATGTTAAGTAATAGCTAAAGCTGACACAATTCCATATATACTATTGGAGAACTAAATAACACGATAAAGATCATCACTACTTTGTTTATATTCTAACACTTCTTGTTGTACATGAAGAAATATTTCAGCTCGTATAAAAAGTGATATCAAAATAAACATTTCTTGCAGAACAGTATCATTTTGATATAAGAGAGGTTTCAAGATAACAGAGCGGTATTCAGAACCCGTAAATAGAAAACAGACAGACAAAGCAATGCCTAAAGAAAGGAAGAAAAAGAAGATAACAGTTGATTGAACACTACACAGAAACGTTAAAATTTAGTATCACAATCCCGATCAATGACCCATCGAATATTGTGATGCGATAAGAAGTCTATGGCGAACATAACCTGTCAAAGATAGGAATGTCTATCAGGGATGTGATAAGTGCGACGTCAGTGTAAAGTATTCAAGTCAATTATAATTAGTTGTATCGGTTATTTGTAATTTGTTCCCTTGATCTTTACACGCTATAAAACATATGTCTATTATCAAACTATAGACATTTCTGAATGAGATATTTTTAATATCACATAGCAACGTTTCATATGAAATGTGTGCCTTTTTCCTACCGATGTTTATATGTTGATAAAAACGTATAAATCAAATTTAGTACGCTCGAGGCGTTTCTGGAATAACCTTCATCAGGTACGTATCACAAGAGAGTGCACATTCCTAAATATAGGTGACACAACTAATAACCAAAATAGCTTATGACAACATAAGACCAATACATGACAATATGTTCAAAATCATTACTTGATAATCAGTGGTCAAATTGAATAAACAAGCTACATGTACAAATAAACATTTATTTCTGTTCTCAACGTGTAAATGTCAACTTTATTAAAATGTAGTTATGTTATGCCACCTGAATTCTTGGGAAATGTAAATCTGATTTTCAGATATTTACAGTTTAATTGTATTATTTTCCAAGTAATATCCTCCAGCTATACATTATCTGCATAATAACGATGTTCGGTTCGTGTTTATCTCTGGTTATATATATAGGAGGGCTTACTTTGTCTTGTGTACCCTATGTTGCCAGTTTCTCTGGATTGTCCATTCTTGATTGTCCCTTCTGTTTTCTCTAACATTTACTTGTCCTGTGTCTTGTGTATCCAATGTTGCCAGTATCCCTGGATTGCCATTCTTGATTGTCCCTTCTGTTTTCTCTAACGTTTATTTGTGTATCTTGTGTATCCAATGTTGCCAGTTTCTCTGGATTGTCCATTCTTGTTTGTCCCTTCTGTTTTCTCTAGCATTTACTTGTCCTGTGTCTTGTGTACCCTGTGTTGCCAGTTTCTCTGGATTGTTCATTTTTGATTGTCTCTTCTGTATTCCCTAACAGTAAGCAGTTTGTTTTCATTTTTGGTTTCAAACCAAAGCCTATAATGACAACAAGGACATAATTAATATACATACTACGTATATCCTAATGATATGAATTCACACAACTGGAAATGACAATGTTAATTTCTGATTTATTATTGTGTTTAACGCCACTTTCAGCATTATTTCAGCTATATCATGGCGACCAGTTTTAGTGGTGGAAGATGCCAGAGTACCCGTAGAGAACCACCGACCATGGGCAAGCAACTGGTAAACTTTATCACTTGCGGCTGCGCACCCTGTTTTGTAATTTACAAAGCCGGGCGCCGTATTGGTGATAGGCTTGTATAAGTTGCTAGGTAATCCAACTACCAAACACATTGAGCTACCCAGCTCCTGTGTTCTGTTCTCCCCGAAAACAAACTACACAACACCAAATGCAATGTTCCCAGATTATCTCGGTTATTGTATTTCAAATGATATATTACCCTCACACTGACCTTTAACATTTTGTATTTGTTATATTCCCATTTGAGGGGTCCGGGTGGCTCAATGAGTTAGGTAGTTGGATTACTTAGCAACTCATAGAATCATCAATACGGCGTGGTTTCGCGCCCGGCTTTGTTAATTACAAAATAGGATGCATTCGACTCGCAGCCGCAAGTAATAAAGTTTACCTGTTCCTTACCCATGGTCGGTGGTTCTCTCCGGATACTCAATCAAAATAATTTAGCATGTCGTATTCGTTTTATTCGTATTTGCACACATAATATACAAACAAACATTTCCAAGTTATCACCTCTATTAAGCAGTAATCTGTATTAAAAGGTCAAAGTTCGGACAATAATAAAAGAAATATTGGAGTTAGTATTATATACTGTGGTAGTCGTTGACATTTTAATTCGTGATTTTCACACTAACTCATAACTTACACGACTGCTCACTATTCTGATTCGAGATAAACAATCAAAAAACGGTGACGGGGTTAAACTAGTTTCATTAACCCAAATGTCCTCTCTCTGAATGAAATTCATTTTTATCTTAAGTAGGTTAGTAGTATCAAGAGCATAGACCACGCATTGTTCTACTGAGTTAGTATGATTAGAAACAATAAGACTAGCATGGTTAATTAGAGCAGTTTTCTTTATTTGAGAGATCTAAATTAAATAATGAAATTGTCCTTATTTGAGATTTGAATTAAATCATGAAATTGTCTTTATTTGAGAGATTTAAATTAAATAACGAAATCAATCACAGGATTGTAATTTTCTAATCAATTGTATTTATCTGTTGCATGCATGCTGATTCCATTTGGGCAATTTTAGAGGATCTACCTGTTGTATATAGCTTTAGCATAACTTTCCTTTTTTTTAATCACGAGCTTACCTGGTGAAGGTTATTCCAGAAACACACCTTGCTAACTAAATTAGATATTTACGTTTATTTCATTTTGTAAAAAGAAAAGAAAGAAGAACGATACATTTGGGAAAAGAAATTCGCACTGAAGGTCTTTCTCTGCTCAGATGAGTTTTCCGAATATGAAACTAAAGTGATCCAATAACTAAGCAAAATAATAGCAAAAAACACGGACCTGACAATTAGTTTGTTCTTTGTGATGCAAAAACAAGGAAGTACACGCTTATTGACCGGATGTGAATTGTGTTTTACTAATGTTGAGTCGGTGGATGCAATAACCCATCATATATTACATCTTCGCTAGCCAAGGGTTACCATCCTCTCTACTCATCTTCACCCTTGGGATCGTTAGACGGATGTTCGAGGTCAAACAGTGACAGTTTATATGTAATGCAGCTAGTGGTAGCAGCAACCAATCAGAACGCGCTTTACAACGTGCCAACAAAGACATCTTTTCGTCTATAGTAGACGTTATAGATATTACATTTTTCACAAATTTTAACTTGAAAATCAGCCATATTATAAATAAGGGTAATAACAAAATTACCGAACACAGAGCAATCTTCCAAAGGGAAATTAAAAACTCATTAAACAATAAATAGACAAAATCAGTCAACAACCGGGAATCTGGAAAACCGCAATGGCCCTGACTTAGTACAGGCATTTCTAAAGAAATGGTGGATTGAATCAGATTTTACGGCGCCAACCTCTCGCTTCCATTACGGTTCAAAGGTTCCGGTTGTCACTAAAACAGCATTAAAAACAATACTGGAAAAAATAGGTAAAATAGTAGTCAAATACTACTAAATTCAGTATCTAATATATCTCGTGAACCATCACCATCAANNGAGTCCTTTGAAGTATTTTAATTACGATCGTAAATGTCAAAACCATTTTACGTCACAAATTCACAAAAAAATATCTTTGACATTGTAAACCACGCATACCAAATCCTTATCTTTATACATTTTCACTATATGAAAATGTATCTTTTACTATTGTATCAGCAGAGACAGAATATATTTCGACAAGATCTTGATATCGGAATATAAACTTTTTAAGAGATCGAACAAGGCGAATCTTTTCATAGCCCTGGTCCAGTAGCCTGTTTTTCAGACAAAGATGACGCTTCAAGAAATCAGAATAATATCGAGTCAATTTTCAGGGAATTCAAACGAAAGGAAATGAAAACCTCGCATCGATTGGCTGAAAATCACATCATTACAAGGGGCGTAACTGTCAAAATCCAGCAGGTGGCAGTGCGCGGGAATTACGAAAATCCGTCTAACGATGCCAAGGATGAAGATAAGTAGAACGGATCGTATCCCTTCGATAGCGAAGATGAATATATTAATGATTACTGTTAATAGCATATTAGATGACAAATACACATTATAAAGTTATCGGCGGGTGATTTATAAGAAGCAGGAACTGCTTGCCCTTCGCGAGCATCTGTGTTCACCACCAATTGTTGGTAGGATACGTGTTGCTCATCTTTTAAATTTCGGTGTTGTGTTTTGTTTGTCTTTTTCCTGTGTGTCCAGTGTCGCCGGTGTCTCGGGGTTGTCCATTCGTAATTGCTTTTTTCGGTTTTCTATGATATTTATGCAATCAGTGTCTATACATTTGGGCGTTTTTAGTTTCTTCTTCTTCGAGGTAAAGGACGAAATTCAATGAATGAATGTTTGTGTCCTGATTAAAAACTATGCAGGCCCTCGGAGTCTCCTTTGATATATACAATTACAAGTTCACTGAAATACATACAATGCTACAACTATGTACACGGCTCTGGTCACTAGTATACGTAGAGGGGTTCCTACCCCTGAACTGCTCTAATTTATCTGCATCAGTGAATGAGGCTGGCAAAAGGTTCCATTCCCTGATGGTGTGAGGGAAAAAGGAGAACTTATAAACATCATTTTGTGCCACTGGTTGGTACAGGTGGTTGGAACCTCTCGTCCTAATGTCCCCGGTTCTGATTATGTCTGTCTGGACATCAACAAGCTCATGTATGATCTTGAACATGACGATGAGGCGGCTGTTATATCGTCTTTGTTGAAGTGGTTGCCAGCCGAGGTTCTGTACCATATGCGTCACGCAGCCAGGTGTGGGCTCCGTGTAGTTGTTGTGAACAAACCTAGCGGCTCTCCTCTGCACTTGCTCTAGCTTATGGGTTTCTGCAGATAAGTGTGGGTTACAGACAGTGGATGCATACTCGAGTGTCAGTCTTACCATTGTGGTGTACTGTTTCCGGTTACTATGAAATGAAGATATCCAGGACAGCGTGGTTCCATAAACTCCATAGAACTTGAATATATGTAGAAGACTGCAATGAGGGACTTTATCAAAAGCCTTGGCAAAGTCAAGTAATATGACACCGACCTGTCCTTTAGATGTGAGGTTCTGGGCTACCTTCTGTATTGTTGTTACCAGTTGGGTTTCACAGGAACGCTTGCCTCCGAACCCATGTTGTTTATCGGTCAGGATGTTGAACCGCTCAAAGTGACTCATAATGTTGCTGTGGATGATGTGTTCAAGTAATTTACAGACAATCGATGTCAAGGATACGGGTCTGTAATTTGACGGAAGGTGTTTTTCGCCGTTCTTGAATACAGGAACAATATGAGCATCTCTCCAATCAGATGGTATTTCGCCTTCGGCTAGAGAGTACTGGTATAGTTGCGTTAAAATTGGTGCCAGTTCGTCCGCAGCACTCTTTAGTATGAATGACGGTATACAGTCAGGTCCTGTGGCTTTATGAGGGTTTAGATCTTTTGGGAACTTGAATACGCCTATTGTGTTGATAACAATGTCTTTCATGGATGGGTATTTACTCTGTCCTTTATCTAGCATTGTACTTGTGTTTTCTTTAGTGTATACTGATTGAAAGTGTTCGTTAAGTATTTCAGCTGTAGATGTTGTGTCACTGTGTATAACGCCATCCTTGTTTTTCAACGGCGCCACTCCTGTATATTCCTGCTTTTTACTCTTAATCGCTGCCCAGAAACGTTTGGGATTTTCCTTAAAGTCAGTGCTGATAAAATCATTCATGTATTTCCTATAGGCTGATCGTAATTCCCTCTGATTTTGTGCTTTGATATTACTGTATCTTTTCCAGTCTGCAGGGTTTGATGTTCTCTTAGCTTTGTTAAACGCTCTTAATTTCATACGAGTAGCTTTCCGGATGTTCCCGTCTACCCAAGGGTGAGTTTGTCTGGCCAATGCTCTCTTAGTGGGTACATGATCTTGGATTGTTTTTGTTATCTCCTCTTTAATACTATTCCACGTGTCGTTGACAGATGAAAAGGATTGAGACTGGAAATGTCTATAATACTCCTGCAGGGACCTTTTTAATTTCCATGATGTTAGCTTTCTTCCATAAGTACATTGTTCGTCTCTTGGGTCTAGTTCTTACAGGTTGGTGTGATGTGTCAAAAAGGACGATGTCGTGGTCACTTTTGTCAGTTTGATTCCAGCTCGCTATGGTTTGTTCTCAATGTGTACTTTTTATAGCTTGTAGTTGGCTTGCGGAAGTTCGGTAGTTTCTCCATGTATTCTGATTTCCTAGACCACAGCAAAAACTCCCGTTACACACTCATAGCTATATACTTTTCAGCAATACTTTTTTGTTACATGATTACGCTATATTGGATATATTTACAGTAGAACCTTTTTGCATTCCCCAAATTATTTATTATAAAATTACAACATGTAATATTAATATTAATACTAGAAGTATTTTGAACAGATATATCATGTTTGGGAGGGGTATTTGCAAAAACTATTAGTCGAGAGACGAAATGGCGAGAAAAATTTAGTCTCAAGACTGGTATTTTTCCCAAATACCCATCCCAAACATGATATATCTGTTTAATTACACTGAATATTATTTAGAACGCTGGCTAAATACATAATATATTTTATTTGTCGTTTTCAGGAATATTCTATTTGTTTTGTTAGATAGTGGTTGAAGTATTCTGAATGAATTTGGCGGTTTGCGGCAGGTGAGGGTAAAACAGTTAAATGCTTTACTTCGGAACACTTCCGGGTTTCAAATTACTTTACGTATAAAAGTAAAGAAGAAATATTCCGAATGAATTTGGCGGTTTGATGCACGCGAGGGTAAAAAAGTTAAATCCACGGCAACGGTAAAAATAAACGAAATACATCCTAAATATGAAAATACACGAAAAATACACCGGCTATTCACCAATCAAAATCCAGTATTCTTATATAAGGTGTAATTAAGACATATATATTGTAATGTATATTGTGTTTTCAACCTTCATAGATAACGGTAATTATTATATCTTACATATTTTTTCACTTTATTAAAGGGATATTGTCTACGATTTTTTGAAAAGTTTCAACTGTCCATAAATGATTTGTTTAAGCTATCATTAAACAGTTATGCTACAAAATATACGATTGGTATTCTTTTTTGACAAAAAAAGACCCAAAGCTATCGTTATCGGAATTATTGTTCGGATGAGAGAAATTCAAAGTGAAAGTAAAAGTAAAAACGGAAGTTTGGAATTCTCTGGGGTTTAGCTTTGAGGTAAGGAAAATACTGTTAAGATTCAAACACTTCATGATTGTCACGCTTGTTTAATGTTGTTTGAATCTTAACGTTTCGTAGCGTATTCGCCAATAATTCGGTGTTTAATCTTCATTTTATGAAGGTCAATACGGAAAACAACAATAATTTTGGGTATGAAAAAATACAAATGTGGTAGACAATATACCTTTAAAGTAATAACACAATTTGGATGTTTGACGGAAAATTTGCTGACGAGGGAAGCAATCCGGTCGACAACACAAACATATATAATTTAGAGGGAAGCAATGGGTGTTTGTCCGCTCTGCAATCCCTGACAGCCGGAAGTGTGTTGAATTTCGATGTTTGTTTTAGTCCGGTTCAGTATTCATTATAACGGAAATCATTTAGTTGTTATCTGAAATACAAAACATTCAAGTAGCTTCGTTACAGTAATCAGTTATTGCCTTCATATAATGTGAGTATCAAGTTGTTCGAAAGCTCTCGAGGAAGATCTCTGCCCGCGAGTTAACGACTTTCGTTGTTCATCTCGTATGAAGACAATAATTGCATATTCTTACAAGTCTAACCAATGTACTTTGAAGACACAGAACGTACTTTATGTCAATTGACGCGTATAAAAATCAGTTACAGAAATTATCTTATTGAGATACGACATGAATTACGGCTTTATGTAAAGATAAATGTTCAATTAATTATAATTACATTATGATATGTCAGATTATGACTAAAAGTGTGTAGGAGAATACATTAAATCAGCTTATTTACCAACATGCTGTCGTCTAGCTCATACATACGTATCAGTAATTGATTTGCTGCCGTTTTCCTCCTTACTTAATGGACATTGTACGTATTATGACGTGTGAACGTTAACTAATAGGTACTACCGGGCACCTGTCTTAACACGTCAGTCTGGCATAGGACAACTGATTCTACAGTTCACTTATTTTAGCTAGTCAGTATCGTATAAGTAGCACTAATTCTAGAGTACACCTGCATTTACAATTCAGCCTGGAATAAGTAGCACCTATGCATATTGATGTAAGAAGAGTTTGAAGTTACCAAAGGGGCAATCAGAATCCGTATATCGAAGAAGAACAGACAACACAATGATCAAAAGAAAAAGTACAAAAGAACAAATAACGATCTAGAAAACAAACACATAAAACTAAAGATCGAGTAGCACGAACACCACTAATAACCGAGGGTGAACTCGGGTGCTCCGGAAGGATAAGCAGTTCCTGCTTCACTAGTGGTACCCTCGTGTTATTCTAGTAACTTAGTGTCCTCCTGTGATACAATTATAGGTAAGCATGACGCTTAATCATGTTGACGTTATTTTATAAAGTTTGCATTTTATAAATGATTTATATGAAGCTGGATAATATTGTTTTAAATGAACACTGATTTTTCAGTTTGTTGTGATATGATATAAGTGACTAGCAATATTAGAGGGGCGTTCCTCGTGTTCTTCATCCCTTAGCTTTATGTATAGTTTCTTGTGGATCTTTTTGTTCCTTTTCGTCTCGTCATTGTATTGTGTGTACTTCGAAATACAGCTGCAATGAACGTATGTCCTGTGTACAAAAATGTTAAAAATTCCACAGGAAAGAACAGATACAAGAGTTGTGCTAATAGTTTACTAAGGTGTCTTCTATCACGTCCGCAGTTATGCTTCTACCGTTTATTATTTTACGCTGCACGCTCAACATGAATGAGGTACCAGAAGACTTTATTAGGTACATGATCACATATTATTTTGACGCCTTTATAAGCACTCCAAATCACAGGATTCCATGAAGTAGATACCGGTATACAATGTATCTATATATTTATGGTAAGATTAATCAACCTTAAATACATATAAATGTGATGTATTGTAAACGGATTGTTGATTCTCACGGAAACAGAAAGGTAAACATCCGCCACAATTTATTTGAAGTGAAAACTATAACTTTATATAATATGAATAGGACAATAGAAAGCAAGACGCGTTAAAAACAAATTGTAAATTAATATTAACACGAATAGGTGACCAAATTAATAACAAGCAAAACAAAACAAGGATTAACTAAACATAATAATAATTACAGAAAACAGTAAACATGAACAAGACCAACATCATCAAAACCATAGGGGAACATGGCTCGGTCGGAGGGGTCAGCATCGTATGCTCCACATGTAGCTTCAGCCGTGCAACTCGGGATAATGGATATGAGGTTAACTATGTAAAAGAGATACAGATTTTGGTTTTTTTTTCTATTGTTTATTATGAAAATAGAAAAGTGCTACAATGAATCTCAATACATACAATACACAAAATAATATATACATATATAAATGATATTTTGTTTTCATACAAGTAATACATGAAATATGGCTGAAAGTGGCGTTAAACACCAAAAATCAATCAATCATACAAGCAATTTAAAATACAAGAACAAAGACATAATCTACGACAGTGTAAGCATATCATGAATCATTTGAGATCATCCGAAAGGAGCTACCATTCTGAAATGCAGAAGCAAACATTACCACAAATTGCATGGCATATTGCATTAATTAATGAAATGAAAAACACCCCATAAGAACAGTTCCAAAATCACATAGCAAATCATAAGAAGAAGCAAAATCGACACCTTTAGGTTTGTAATTAGATTAACACAAGGGGTGTCACTAGTGTAGTAGGAACTGCTTACCCTTCCGGAGAACCTGAGTTCACCCCCGGTTTTTAGTGGTGTTCGTGTTACTCGTGTGTTTTGTAGATCTTTGTTTGTCCTTTTGGACCTGTTCTTTGGGTGATTGTGTTGTCTGTTCTTTTGGACCTGTTCTTTGGGTGATTGTGTTGTCTGTTCTTTTTCGATATACGGATTCTGAATACCACTTTGGTATCTTCAAGCTCTTATTAGCACAAATATAACTGACCGTTTACTTTCATGTCTTTGTACAGGCACTTCAATAAAAAGTGGCAGGATTAAAACCAACCAATTTGTTTTGTGCTCAAACATCACAGGTAGAGTAGAGATCACATAATGTTAGTAGTTATAGATAGATTGATTGCGTTGTTTGATGTACAGCCATTCTTCCTACTTCATTAAAGCATGATAATTGTACATTACTTTGACCGACACATGACTTGTAAGACATCATCTAATAAGCCATACCATTATTCCTACTTCATTAAAGCATGATAATTGTACATTACTTTGACCGAAACATGACTTGTAAGACATCATCTAATAAGCCGTACCATTCTCCCTACTTCATTAAAACATGATAATTGTACATTACTTTGGCTGAAACATGACTTGTAACACATCATCTAATAACCCATACCAGTGTAAAAACACTGACAGTACTGGGTTGGGGGATGCCATAAAATGTGTCTGATGTCTTCATTTTCTATCACATTGTAGTAATTGACATGTTGGAGTTCAAAATTACAAAGTATCGGCTCATTCCCATTTGAACCATTAGCTACGATATGCCAGTTTTGGATTTGACGGTACAAATTAGCCAATAAAAAAAATGTTACATAATAATTGCACAAAGCTCGTCTAGAGTGGATTAAATGCATTACATCACTAGAACCACTTATGTCCAACTAAATATAATCTAGTTTGTTGCAATGGCAATTATGTAATGCTTCCTGAAAGTATATAAATCTCTCGTCTGTGTTATAGGAGTGCACGTAAATTATGTCACACCAATCTTCCTATTTCCTCCTTCAAACATGATCAATCAATGGTAATTGCGCAGTATTCATGTTCAGTAGCAAGGATGAATACGTTTTGACTATTGCATCGATAGGTTTTTACAATTATTTTAGCGATATTGACTTCAACCTAGGAGCGACGAAATCTTATTTTAGCAGTCTTTGCATCAGACAATCACTGTACTGGGCACAAACCCTGGAATAAAATATGATTTGTGAAATGTAAAATATGAAAACTTTGGTGCAACTGTACTATTGCTACTGAGAAATGGGAATTTGACTATTGGAAAAATGAAGTTATTACGTTTGTCTTAGCTTTGTCTATAATCTTCCCCCGATGTCGACCTCAAGGTGAATGTCGAAATAATATAGTGATTTAATTACTACGTTCAACACACGTTTTAATATAATATAACCAAAACTAGAACGGCGGGTGTCTTAAATGAAGCAAAACTGCTTATCATTCTTGATTGCTGCTTCCCTTTTCTCTAAGAAGAGTTTGATGATACCAACGGGGTAATCAGAAGCCGTAAATCGAAGAAGGACAGACAACACAATGGCCAAAAGAGAAAAGGACAAACTACGATCTGCAAAACATTACACATAAAGCTAAAGATCCAGTAACACGAACCCCACTAAAAACCAGGGGTGAACTCAGGTGCTCCGACAGGGTAAGCATATCCTGCTCCACCAGTCGCACCCATCGTGTTGATATAGTTATAATCCCGGTGAGAAGTAACTGTAGGGACATATGTATTGAATAACTTACAAAGCATAGATTTTGATTGAGTGAGAAAAATATTGGTCTTTGACACATATCGTCAAATTATAAGTCAATTGAAAAAAAATATTCGTCAGAAATTCTAAATAGCCCATATTTCAGATGTATCGGCCATGCTGTCAATGTAGATTATTCTTAAATATAAAAAAGGAATGGCTTTTTGTAATAAAAAGCACATCCATTCTAATAAAACTTTTTTTGAATTTGTTTTCGGATCCCTTTAATTAATTCAATTGCAGTTGTATTTGTCTCACTATGTATATTTATGATATGTCTTAATTAATCAAATACGTTTACACTAATAAAACTTGTTTAGAATAATAATGTAGATTATGGATTAACGGAAGTGTGTCGTCTCCATCATAAATATGACAGAAATAAGAAACAAAGCAATTTCAAGGTCCATTTAATTAGTAAAAGCAACTTATTGTTCTTATCACATATAAATGAACATACACTGACGAAAATATTAAACCCTACACCCAATAAAAGATTCCCACCAACATGTTTATGCGAGATTAATTGATTGATTGCTTGCTTGCTTGATTGATTGATTGATTGATTGATTGATTGATTGATTGATTGATTGATTGATTCTTCACATCAAAGGTACGACATTTATGATTCCTATTTATGCTGAAGTCATTACTTCGAAAGTTTTACCGTTGCCATGGTGACTTGGTTAATCGTTACATAATATGTGTCACAAATTATAATGGGTCTGTTCTACTTGTCACAAACACTTTCCCGGTGCTTTCCTAATTCATGATTTATCACCGGGTGTGTAACTGGCGCACCACAACGGGTGCCACTAGTTGAGCAGGAACTGCTTACTCTTCTATGGGTAAAGTTTGGAGATACTAAATGGGTAATCAGAAACCGTAAATCGAAGGGAGACAGAGAATGACCAAACGACACAGAACAATGATCTACATAACATTACATAGAGAACTAACGATCGAGAAACTCGAATCGAGGATGAAATCAAGTGGTGAAGAGGAGTAAGCATGTTCCTGCTCCACTAGTGGCACCCGTCGTGATACGCTTTTTAAGAACCCCGCGACATGTCATGCACGAGGAAAAGACCAGAATGTGATTTCGACATGGAAAATGTCTGTGATCATTTGTGATAAAGACATTTCATAACGGGAAGCCAAGCTATAGTGGCGAATGTTATACCTTTGAAGATATTTCTCCAACCTAGTCCATAGGAGCCCCCGATTACGCGGCCGCCTTGCCAGGACACATCAGCCACCAAGTAAACTACGACAGGAACCACAACCCCAAGAAAATCACATTAACCGAACGACCCACACACCACGCAGACGCCGCCGGAATGCCGCTTCGCACTAAGTTGTCAATTACGTACATGGATCGTGGTATTCTCCATTATGGAACTGCGAACATAAATATTGCTACAATAGGCAAGACGAAACGGATGAAGACAATGCACCCAATATCAGTGGTAAAAGGGTAACCCCCTATCCAAAGGGTAATTTAACAATAGAAACTAATGCTATCTTCTTCAATGTACTTTAACTTTAACAACCACATTTGTTTCCAAACAGTGATATTTTAACGTACAAAATATAAAAAAAGAGTCTTTAAATGACGTAGATCACGCCATCTTAAAAGATTATTGCTTCGCTAAGCATATACTATCATAATAATGACGAAGTAAAAAGTTTTGTGAAGTATTCAAACGTAAACGTCAAAATAATTAAATTATATAAGATAAATAGTTCTACCAGAGTGACTTGTAAGGCTGTACATTAGTTAGGTTATTTTCTTAGCATTAAATTGTCAGACTAATTTGACTTTATTTATTGAACGGCTACTAATGTAAATGTTTGTATAGACAGAACACTTTATAGTTATTAATGTATACCGCAATTATCTGTAAACATCTTCATTAGTCATTTATACTTTTTTTAAGTATTCAAAATAGTTCGAAGGACAAAATGTTCCATCATTTGTTTTGAATCACGTTTTATGATATGTTTGCATATTTTGTTTTGTTTTCTATTTTGTTTGTTTGTTTGTTTTTCCCAGTATTGTTTTATTTTTGTTTTTTTTTGTGATTGTTTTTTCTTTTATTTGCAGTACCATAAAAATGAATGACAACATAAACCGATACAGTATAGAAGAGTTTGCAGATACCAAAATGGCCAAAGAAAAAGGACAAAAGGACAGAAAACTAAAGATTGAGTAACAACAACACCACTAAAACATCCAGGTGACATCAGGTGCTCCGGAAGGGTAATTAGTTCCTGCTCCACTAGTGGCATACGTCGTGTTGCTCCAGTTTCAATCCCCGTGATACGTCATGACTGAGGAAAGGACCGGGAATTACATACGACAATCGGAAAATATCAATGGTCATTTGATACACATGTATTCCGTAATAGCAAAGTACATTTACTCGACTACCAAACTATTTTGGAGAGGAGGCCAACGAAACTATGAATCCACGATATACCGAATGATAAAACAGCTTCTTAACGAATAACGCAAAACAAATATATAAGACTTTTGATATTGGCAGGGATAAATCCTACTTCGCTAAAAGCCAATCATAATCGAATAAAAATATAAACGGGACGAGATAATTAAATGTTATTCTTAAATGAACTTGTCTGTTCAGATCTGTGTCATATATGGATTCAAACATCCCCTCTAGTTAAAACGATTCTGTCATGCTAATCTCTAAATAATATCGTTAAGATCAATTACAAGAGGGAAGGTTTGGGCAAAAAAAAACCTAATTTAATCCCGCCGATATGTGTTATGCCTGCAGCAACCCCTCCTTTTTGATATTAGATTTTGAAATTATTCCGAAAGTGTGGCATTCTTTGTTTTCCATTTTATTGCAATTCATTTCAACTGATTTTCTTTGCTGCAAACATCGAGAGTTGATAAATAATGAAAATAACAACACCGAACTCAGAACGTAAAGACAGACAATAAATAACGGAAATAACAAAATTACCGAACTATGAACAATCTTCCAAAGGGAAAGTCAAAACTCATAAGAATATAAACAGACAAAATCAGTCAACAACCGGAAAACTGGGAAAACCGTAATGACCATGACTTGGTACGGGTATTTCCAAAGAAATTGTGTGTTGAATCAGATTTTACGGCGCCAAACCTCCCACTTTTATTACGGTTCAAAGGTTCCGGCTGTCACTATAACAGCATTTATAACAATACTGGAAGAAAATAGGTAAAATAGTAGTCAACGCAGTACTAAATTCAGTGAGGAGGGTGGAGCTTTTATGGTGAACCATCTCCATCAACAACCACGAGTCCCCTGAAGTATTATAACTACGAAAGTAAATGTCAAAAGCATTGACAAAAATATATTTGACATTGTTGTTGACTTCCTTATCTTTATACATTTTCACTTTATGAAAATCCATCGTTCACCATTGTCTCAGCAGAGACAGAATTTATTTCGATAAGATCTTGGTATCGGAATATAAACTTTTTAAGAGATCGAATAAGGCGAATCTTTTTATAGCCCTGGTCCAGTAGCCTGTTTCTCAGGTAAAGATGACGTTTCAAGAAATCAGAATAAAACGATAATGTGCATACATACTTATAAGATAATGATTCAATATGTAATGACATTAAATGGTAAAATGGCAAATAGCCACACCAATAAATCATAACGATATGTGACAAAACTTATTTATCTATAGTTTATTGTCTGTGACAATAAACATCAGGCAGAATTAGACCATGATGTAATCAAGCAGAAACTTAATCAGTACTGAAGTGTTTTAAAGTAAATAGTTCATTATCCTTATATTTTTCCTTTATTGACAAATCAGGGATAACTTATTACATTTTTTATTATTAAATCCGTGTTACTCATATACATGTAGTTTCCTTTTACTGACAAATCAGGGAGAACTCATTGCATTTTTTATTATTAAATCCGCGTTGGTCATCTTCCTAGTTTTTGTCTTATCATATTCACGATAGATTTTCCACCCTCCTCACTGCATTTAGTACTGCGTTGACTACTATTTATCTATTTTGTTCCAGTATTGTAAATACTGTAATAGTGACAGTCGGAACGCTTGAACCGTAAAGAAAGCGGACAGTTTGGCACCTGAAAATCTGATTCAACCCACCATTTCTTTGGAAATGCATGTACCAAGTCAGGGTCATTACGGTTTTCCCAGTTTTCCGGTTGTTGACTGATTTTGTCTGTTTATATACTTATGAGGTTTGACTTTCCCTTTGGGAGATTGTTCAGAGTTCGGTAATTTTGTTATTACCCTTATTTATTGTGTGTCTTTACGTTCTGAGTTCTGTGTTGTGATGTTCGTTGCGATATCCGCTTAAAACGATGTTCGGTTCGTCTTTACCTCCAGTTGTTTATATTCGGGCCATGTCTTATTTCCGTTATTTGTGTTTGTTTGCTCATAGTGGTGTCCAACACATGTTGTGTTTTTGCTTTGTTTATCGTCGTCTTGTGTGCGCTGTGTTGCCAGTTTCTATGGGATGTCCATTTTTGATTGTCCCTTCTAAGGTCTCTTTAGTGTGTAAGAACATTCAAATTATTGGATTAGTGATAACCATAAAGCAAGAAGGGGTTCGGTGGCTCAATGAGTTAGGTCTTTGGGTCTAACAACTTATTCAGGCCTATCACCAATACGGCATGGGTTCGCGCCCGGCTTTGTAAATTACAAAAATGGGTGCACTCGACTCGCAGCCGCAAGTGATAAAGTTTACCAGTTGCTTGCTCATGGTCGGTGGTTCTCTCTGGGTACTCCGGCTTCTTCCACTACTAAACTGGTCGCCATAATATAGCTGAAATATTGCTGAAAGTGACGTTAAAGCAACTGGTAACCTTTATCACTTGCCACTGCGAGACGTGTGCATCTTTTTTGTAATTTAGAAAGCCGGGCGGAAACCCACACCGTATTGGTGATAGGCTTGTATGAGTTGTTAGGTAATCCAAGTACCTAACTCATTGAGCCACCCAGGCCCTAATTCTAATATTGAACTTTAATCATCATGACACAGAAGTTATTATATCTATGTTTTCTCTTCTATGAAAGAAAATGATTGTTGTAACTAGCTTGTGACTTTCCAGTCAGTATTCAATGTCAACGGAAGATATAATAAGGAGACAATGTATGATATATAGCCATACTTTGCGCTGCGAATTTCTAGATTGCAATCGCCATATCCAAAATCGATACCATTTACACATTTATACATGACAGCTCATGAAACTGGTTTAATCTTGGATAAGCTCTTTAGAAGTATCTTTGAAATCTGTCATTAGTTACGGAATCATTTTTACCAGTACGTTTTATATTGGAACATTTAAATGTGATACAATGCCCTTAATAATGCCACTGCTGTAATTATCTGTAAAGTACGCTTATCATCGAGTTATAAATGTAACAGTCAACAAAACCACAATGAATAATAGGTAGGTCTATTGATGTGGCAATTGGTCCACAAATACATTACCGCTACTTAATCATGCCATTGACATTAGCAAATATGAGTACATTACTTTGTTCTATTATCAATTCTTGAAGGATATTAAAACTAGGTCTTTAACCTAAAAACGTAAGGTCAATTTTTGGTATTCTGTTTAAGCTCTTTGGCTTACGTACTCCCAAGGTCTAACATCATTGACTTTCTAAGGTCTAACATCATTGACTTCCCAAGGTCTAACATCATTGACTT
>MJUT01053105.1:278270-291489 GCA_002080005.1 Gigantidas platifrons | reverse complement strand
GTCTAACATCATTGACTTTCCAAGGTCTAACATCATTGACTTTCCAAGGTCTAACATCATTGTCTTTCCAAGGTCTAACATCATTGACTTTCCAAGGTCTAACATCATTGACTTTCTAATATTTCGACTATGAGCATATCCGTATACCGAAGAAGAACAGACAACACAATGGCCAAAGAAAAAAGTACAAAAGGACAGGAAGAGTTTGAAGATACCAATGGGGTAACCAGAATCCGTATATCGAAGAAGAATAGACAACACAATGGCCAACAGAAAAGGTACAAAAGGACAAGAAGAGTTTGAAAATATCAAAGGGGTAATCAAAATCAGCCAATAGAAGAAGAACAGACAACACAATAGTCAATAGAAAAAGGCACAAAAGGACAAGAAGAGTTTGAAGATACCAATGGGGTAACCAGAATCCGTATATCGAAGAAGAACAGACAACACAATGGCCAAAGGAAAAAGTACAAAAGGACAAATAACGATCAACAAAACATACATATAAAGCTAAAGATCGAGTAACACGGGGAGGGGAGGGGAGGGGGTATTATTATATAACAGCATCGTGCGCAAGAAACATTAGATGTCTCTGGTTATATTAGTCACAGTGCTTAACAAAATAAGTATGGTGATTTTCAATGTTATTTCGCAATGTTAAATATGTGTTGGCGTTATTTCACCCTGTATCTATGAAATCACGTAGTATTCTGTTAAATCAATGTCTACATTACTCACTTTACAGACAGTGGGAAGTTTGAAGGTGGACAAAAATAATTTAGAATTGACACCTTCTAATTGCAGAAATTGTTCAATATTAAAAGTGCAGGAAAACGAAACTACATGTAGTGACGTTCTTAAAATATGCAATTTACAATTCCCGTATGATCTTGATTTCTATCAAATATATAATGAAGTATCTTGATAAAAAGAATAAAAAGTATCTAAATATATCTAATTTAGTGCGCACGCCACATCTATGGAATAACCTTCATCAGTAACGCTCAAATTAAAAAGAATGGAAAGCAAATAATTTAAAAGCCATTATAATTGCATGTTGGATTCCAACGAAAATCGCTTTAAATACCTTGCTGCTAAGAAACGTGTTAGACTGAAACGTTTCAGAATCCAACTTGTGTTCTGGTATCAAAACTAAAACATGTTGATCAGGGTAATAACAAAATTACCGTACCCCGAGCAATCTTCCCAAAGGGAAAGTCAAAACTCATAAGTCAACAAACATACAAAATCAGTCAACAACCTGAAAACTGGGAATACCGCAATGGACCTGACTTGTTACAGGATTAAGGTTAGGGTTAGGGTGAGGAAAAGTTTCGAAAAATATGCAATGAAAAACATTGATGTCTAGTCAAGTGCGTATGACGCTTCACAGGAAAATAACGTTCAACTTTCCTACGTGATTTCCATATCGCATGATGTTCGTGTCGCTTACCAGTTGCATGTCTGTTGCCACTGGTGAGACAGGAACTGATTTCCTTCCGGGGCACCTGAATTTCAGTTGTTTTTAGCTGAGTCCGTGTTGCTCTATCTTAAGTGTTCTGTGTGGTGTTTTGTAGATCATTGATTGTACTTTTTCGCTTGGCAATTGTATTGTCTGTCCTTCCTTGATTGGTAACTCCTGAGTACCCATTTGGTATCTTAAAGAATTTCTTGAATCGCTAGAAATCATCTAGATAATATGAACGGACAATACTTGTTTCGAACGATTTGTATCTATTTTCAAAACGTTCTAAAGGTAGATTTGAACATTGAAGGACGGACACTCATGAGGCGACGCGATCTTTAAAGAAATGTTTTAAAATTTTGTAAATTAGACATGTCCCCACAACGGCATTAATTCCCTTGTCACGATGTATATATAAAAAATATACTTTTAAGGAAGCGAAATAAGATAAGGATGTCATTCACGTCATTTGTAGAGGTAATAACAAGATATTGTATATTGTTAATGTTGTTTTCCTATTATTTGTTATTTATTATCTTACTAGTAATAGACAAAAACAAAGCTATAAAATCTTTATATGAGCAATAAATTCCTCTTTTGTAATTAAACAACGTATTAAAAATGAGCTATGTACTATAACTAAGTATAATAAAAACGTAGACAGTATCGAAATTAGTGCTCATGACGGTCAGCTTCCGGCTTTAATATATCGTCATTGCCACATTACCTCGTTGCTGTTTTACCATTTCCAATTAATTCAGATCTTTTGTTCGTCAATTCTGATGATTCCGTGACTTAATACCGGTAATTCATCGGAAGATTTCAATTGAGTTCGTGTTGCTCGGTCTTTTCCTTTCTGCAATATTCAACCAAAATGACATATATTTTTCTCATACTTTGTATAAAATTTAAATGTTGTAACGACTTGTGAATATTTTATTTGCTATAAAGTTTCAATTATCTATAAATTTTCAGAAAATTATACTCAAATTATTAATCCTTTATGTTGCTCTTGCATTGAACGGGAACCATTTTGTCCTCTGTAAGGGAAATAACTCAAATAATAAAATGGAGGAGTAAAATTTAAGAATATAAAGGCCCAACCCATGTGTAAATTTGCACAATTCTATGCCTGCCATGAATTATGTCGATTCTAATATGACAAATACAGAAATTTGTATGACCCTAGGACACCTTAGAATCCGCCATACAACGGCTGTTCCGTTTAGCCCCCTTCACATATGATCACGGAATCGGCGCAATTTGAGGACATGTATTAAATCAAACTCCTATTGTGGGAGTAATAATATTATAGATTGTTTTCATTTGTTTTTAAAATTTACCATTGGGGATTCCCAGTACGCACACATACATTCCATTGATGTGTGTCACGCATGAATAACAAAATGCAATAACCTTCTTTTCTTTCATTTATAACTAGACGGTGATGTAATTAAGTTACTGATATTTTTCAATTTGATAGCATTTTGCATTTAGCTACTTAAACAAGTAAAATACTCAAAAAATTGTAAAATAAATCGGTAACCAACTTGTGTCAATCAGCGTGCCTTGACACAGGATGACGATAAATTACAAAAGTCAAAGTCGATAGATAGTTGTCTTTTTTCCGGATTTTTTTTTATGTGTAGTTGTTGTGTATGACCTCACGGAAACGACCTTGTAGGCTTTTATTCATTACAGAAACTTTTAAATTATGTTTTTTATCATTTTAAAGACTTTAAAAATACGTTATATGCCGGTGTTTTTTTTGTTTTTTTTTATACTCGGTCGTCACGGTAATTTCACAGCGGGAGTCACATGGAACAGCCAGATTTGTTGTGTACTGCACTTGCGCTAAATATAGAGTTATTAAGTATTATCGTGTGTGCCGTTTTATAGACGTCATATTAGAATTTTCTTTAATCTATGTTTATTATCTCTCCAGTAATTGACAAAGACAAATCTCTAAAATCCTTTATAAGCAACAATATTATCTTTTATAATTATATGGAGTATTAAAAGTCGGGTACATATTATGACTTGATATAAACAAGGTTTTAATATGTGACGTCGGAAATAGCATTGCCATTTAAGGGCGTCTATATATTATGACTTCCTATAAACCAGTCTTTAATATAAAGCTTCTGGAAAGTTATTGCCATTTTAGCACATTGTTGTTGTTTTTTAACGTCTGTTCAGATGAAGTCCGTGTATTTATAATTTCCTTATATATGCATGCATTAGTGTTCCCATAAGAATGTCCTTCATAGTTAATAGAGTTAAGGGTTATAGTGCTCAAAGCTACTTTCAACAATAGTTCAGCCATATAATGGCCATCAGTTTTATAGGTGAAAGAAACCGAAGTACCGGAGGAAAGCCACCAAACCACCGCAAGTCACTGACAAAACATCACATAATATTGTATTAATTACACCATGCCATGAGCGGGGTTTGAACTTGCAACGTTAGTGGTGATAGGCAATGATTGGATAGGTAGTTGTAAATCCAACTAGCATATACAATCAGGGCCACGACGGTCCCTCATCTCATTTCAACCACTGCGTAGTGGAGTTACGGCATCAACACACATCATAGCTTACATTCACTTTGTGTCTTATTTGTTAGAAAGAATTATTTCCTTTGACTTTATATGTTCATTATGTTTTCGTTAGATTGTTACGTCTTCAATATATCCTTGTAGTAAGACTTTTTAAAGATACGTCTGATCTCACCAGTATTAACCATTAAAGGGGAATTTGCGGTAGTGCCTACCGCCAAAATTTGTGGGGGGAGCTTATCAGCAAACATATCCGTTGATATGAACAGCATATTTATGAAACTGTGTCGCATGACCAACGTGACCAAGGTCACATACCTCAGAAATTTTTTCAAAGTGATTTTTGTAGATTTTAGACTGATGAAGAGTATTATTTTCAATCAGACTATAAGTTTCGTAGGGAGGAACACTAATGATCATGCCTGTCAAATATTTTGCACCAAAAGTAACTATGAAACTGTGTATCATTGATTTTTCCTCCTCGAGATAACCGTGGCCCAAATAATGAAGAATCTGAAGGTTTGCACCGCCCACAGCTATTTATACCCACGCTCCCGCTTTAAGCAATATGCACTTTAAACTAATGTTTCATAACAGCATCACTTCCTTTTCTCCTATATATATTGTATTATTACACAGAGTTTGAAGATACCAAACAGGTAATCAGAATCCGAATATCGAAGAAGAACAGACAACACAATGACCAAAAGAAGAACAGACAGCACAATGACCAAAAGAAGAAGAACAGACAGCACAATGACCAAAAGAAGAAGAACAGACAGCACAATGACCAAAAGAAGAAGAACAGACAGCACAATGACCAAAAGAAAAAAGAACAATAGGACAAACAACGATCTATAAAACATACATATAAAACTAAAGATCGAGTAACACGAACTCCACTAAAAACTGGGGGTGAGCTCAGGTGCCCCGGAAGGGTAAGCAGTGCCTGCTTGACTAGAGACACCCGTCATGTTAATCTAAAATGTAATTATGTCCTTTGAAGGAAACAGAATAAATGAAGGATGCCATATTTAGCATTTATAATAACAGTATATACATTGTCAATATTATGTTTCTTATTAATCTTTGTTTATTATCATACAAGTAATTGACAAAACAAAAGCACTAAAATCCACTTTTAACATTCATATCCTCTTTTATAATTATACGACATATTAAAACGTGTCTATATATTATGACTTTCTATATATAAGGCTTTTTTATATAACTATGGAAATGTTATTGCCATTTAAGCTCGTTTTTAACATTTCCAATTAATTCCGATGTTTGGTTCGACAATTTTAATGAAGTTCGTGTATTCATAATTTCCCTGTTTATATTAGTTTTCACATAAGGCTATCCGTCGTAATTTCTCTATCTAATGCTGTGTTTATTATATTTGTATTGTAAGTTGGAACTAATTAGCAACTCACAGTTTGGAGATAATACAGGGGTATTAGACAATATAGGTATGTTGTCTTTTTATATCAGATTTATTTGGATGAGGCTAAGAAGCAGGGGTACTGCGATGCTCCACCGAGCAGTCCCCCTGGTTCGTACCGAACACAAATAAATCTCATATAAAAAGACATCATACCTATATTGTCTTTATACTGCAATACTATATTTTTCTCTCACTGTTTTCTATGTAAAAAAAAATTAAAATTCGTATTTCCCATCATGGGCCCCATTTAAAAATGCTTTATACAGGATATTGTCCAGTATAAAGCAAAAGTTACAAAACGGGGCGTGGTCTAAATGCTTTATACAGGACATTGTCCAGTATAAAACAAAAGTTTATACGACCCCTTTTATCAATGCTGTAAAGTTACCAATTGCAGTATAAATCAGAATACGTATATCGAAGAAGAACAGACAACACAATGGTCAAAAGAAAAAGCACAAACAACGATCTACAAAACATACAAATAAGACTAAAGATCGAGTAACACGACCCCCACTAACACATTCGACATAAAAAGACCTCTACATATGACAGTGGAAATCTAGTTCCTGGCTTGAGACGGCCAAAATAATATATTACCTGGCTGTTTATTATGCGTTTTTGCTTAATTATAGACGACCCGCTTTATACTGCCTATGTGGATTATCCATTATTTAATTGATTGATTTATTTATTGTGCTTAACGCCACTTTCAGCAATATTTCAGCTATACCATGGCTATCCGTTTTGGTGGTGGAAGAAGCTAGAGAAATCGGAGAGAACCGTCAATCATGGGCAAGCAACTGGTAAACTTGATCACTTGTGGCTGTGAGTCGAGTGCACCCTTTTTGAAATTTACAAAGCCAGGCACGAACCCACACCGTACTGGTGATAGGCTTGTATGAGTTTTGAGGTAATTCAACTACCTAGCTCATTGAACCACCCGGGTCCTTGTCCAATATTTGTTAATCAAATCTATGTTGTGTACTCATTTGTGCTGTTTGTATGTATTCATCACTGAGATATTTTCGGCCAGTATATCTCCAAATTATAGGTAGATTTATGAACAGCGGGTTGTTATGTTATATGCATTAACCGTACAAGATGTGTTCATTCTCGTACTGATTTACTATTTATATACATCGTACCGAACATCTCTTAGTAAGAAAAGACTAGACATATATTATATATGTTGGAGTCGGCAACTTATCCTACAGCGTAAGTTAGTGCACATGGTGCGTTTCTGGAATATCCTTCATTCGGAACCCTCAGAGGCATCAAGCTACTTAATGACAATTCGTTTATTTCGTATTTAATATGATTCTTCATGATATCCTACTGACAAAGCATATTAAAAGTACTTCTGAACTCACTAGTACAATGATAAAATGAAATACCCTATAATGTCATTAGGGGGTCCTCGTGATCGCATGGCAGTTGAGTTGACAACTACCAACGTAATCAGTGCCTATCACCACTGGTGTTGCGGGTTCGACTCCCACTCTGGCGAGATGTACAACATTATGTGATAAAGTTTGTCAGTGACTTGCGACAGGCCGGTGTATTTCTCTGGGTCCTCCGGTTTCCTTCTCATTAAAATTGATCGCCACGATATAGCTAAAAGTATTGTTGAAAGTGGCGTTAAACACCATAAAACCAACGAAGCCAACGTTATCGTATAGTATTACATTAATTCTATAACATGAATGAATGAATAACTATTTGAGTTTCAGACCCTTGTGAAGAGAAGACATTTCAAGATGTTTATTTTATAATTAAAATATATGGAATTAGACGGAAACGGACTAAGCTAAGGATGCCATTTTTAGCATTTCTAAAGGTCATAACAGTGCATACATTGTCAATATTGTTTTCCTTATTAATCTTTGTTATCGCACCAGTAATTGACAAAACAAAGCACAAAAGTCCTTTATGAGCAACCATATCCTCTTCTGTTAATTATACGACATATTAAAACGTGTCTATATATTATGACTTTCTATATAAGTGGCTTTATTATATAAATTTAGAAATTTAGAAATGTTATTGCCATTTAAGAGCGTTCTTTTCTTAACCATTTCCAACCATTTCCAATTAATTCCGATGTTGGTTCGTCAGTTTTAATGAAGTTCGTGTATTCATCATTTCCCTGTGTATATAAGTTTTCGTATATCCGTGGGAATTTCTCTATCTTATGCTTTGTTTATTGTATTCGTATTACAAGTTGGAAATTTTCGGAACTGAAAGAATCAGCATTTTTTAAGTTTAAAAGTCTTCATTAAGGAGAGATGGTCAACAATTCCACCAATATCAACACAACGAACACTCACTGAACACATCAAGAACAGTTTGAAGATACCACAGGGATAATCAGAATACGTATATCGAAGAAGAACAGACAACACCTTGGCCAAATGAAAAAGTACAAACAACGATCTACAAAACATACACATAAAAATATAGATCGAGTGACACGAACCCCCACTAACACATTGGACATAAAAAGACCGCTACATATGACAGTGGAAATCCAGTTCCTGGCTTGAGACAGCAAAAAGAATATATTACCTGGCTGTTTATTATGCCTAATTGCTTAATTCTAGATGACCCCCTTTCCCCTTTATACTGCCTATGTGTAGTGTCGGTGTCATATAGTAAACCTTCCGCAAAGCAAACCTTCCCCCGGAATGTTTACTATATAGTGAACATTCCCCCTCGGAATATTTGCTATATAGTAAACCTTCCCCCGGAGACTTTACTATATAGTAAATATTCCCTCGAGGGAAAATTCACTATTTAGTAAACATTCCCCCATCAATAGCCGAACATCCCCCCGGATAATTTGCTATATAGTAAATGTTCCCCCTTAACCCGGATAATTACTATTGATTCGGAATTTAACTCCTTAGTCGTGTTAATTTTAATTGTTATATACCATTAAATATATCCTGCTATGATTAAAAAGTAAAAAAGCACATGCTTTGCATTAAAAAAAATGTACGGAGCCATTTTGCAGTATTTGAAAAACTTAACAGTAGGTAGGAAGGTTTACTATGCGGAATAAATACTATATAGTAAACATTCCCCCCATGGGGGGAGAATTACTATATAGTAAATCTTCCGGGAGGTTAATCTACTATGGGGGAAGGTTTACTGTATGACACCGGAGTTACAATTGTCCTTAGGTGTGCTTAAGCGCAGGGCCTCGTTTGCCAAGGGGCCCATCTTCCTGTCAAAAACATATATTTTACGATGGATTTTTGCTTTTGTGGTGCAATGTTAAATTTGAATGCGTTCTGTTTCGTAGCGATTCCAGACATAACTATTCCTAAATTTCCTGAGCATGTATACCTTACTGCCTGTGTAAGCCTACCTCCTTCATGAACCTAGTAAGGGACCTCATAACTTAACTAGCACAGGGCCTCATTTGTCCTCAATCCGGCACGGCCTATGTGGATTACCCACTATTTGTTGATCAACACTATGTTCTGTACTCATATGTGTTCCTTGAATGTATTCATCACTGAGATATTTTCAGCCTGTTTATCTCCAAATTATAGTTAACTTTATGAACAGCTGGGTTGTTATGTTATATGTATTAACTGTACAATATGGTTTCATTCTCGTTGTGATTTACTCTTAAGATACATCGTATCGAACATCTCGTAGTAAGAAAAGACTAGACATATATTACATGTGATCGGGTGACTTGGCTTTTTCCGGACACTCTGGTTGCCTCCACCAATAAAACTGACCACCACGATATAGCAGAAATATTATTGAAAGCAACGTTACACACCATAAACCATCTCCAAACTATTGGTTTTTCATTTCAAGATTTATATTTTATAATTAAAATATATGGAATTGGAAGGAAACAGAATAAGGATATCATATTTAGTATTTGTAGAGGTAATATCAGTGTATACATTGTCAATATTGTTCTCCTTATTAATATTTGTTTTATAATTTCATTAGTAATATCAAAAACAAAGCAGTAAAGTCCTTTATGAGAAACCGTATCTTCTTTTGTAATTATACGACGTCTTAAAAGTCCGCTATATATTAATATGTATGCAAGGCTTTGATATATAGCTACGGAAATCTTATTGTCACATTATGGCGTTGTTATTTTGCATTTACAATTTATTCCGATGTTCTTCATTTCAGATGAATGAAGAAATAAATCATGGAAGTCAGAATGTGTTTTGAGTTTTAACATGGGGTGGCGGATATTAGTAATTTATCCCATGCCAGAGGCGGTGAGGGATAAAATTTACTAATATCCGTCAACCCATGTTAAAGCTCAAAGCACATTCTGGCTTCTATGAATTATTACGATATATATATATATATATATTTACGCTTGCGGACAATGTCGCACACAATTTATGCTGTCAAATTCGAGCAGACAATAATTCATCAATATGTACATTTACGACGTAAAAGACAGTCACATGCACCGGCGCATGTGCTATTGAGATTATACCTAATCGATAAATCGCTCATTGTCTATAAGGCGAAAGAAGGACGTCATGTTAGAATTCCTTGTATAGATGTGTGTTCGAATAAGGATATTCGTCGTAATTTTTAAAAATATACGTTAGAAAAAGGCCAATCCAGAGAAACTGGCAACATATGGTACACAAGGTGAAGACAAACAAAGCGTTTAGTTTAGTGAATTCGTCCTCCCAATTGAATATGTTCAGATCTCAATGATGTTGCATTTTATTTTATTATGAATAGAATGCTAACAGATCTTAAATAATCAATCACCTCTGACCTCATCCCGACATACGACGTTGGAAATGCAGGTCGTGCTTGGGACAGACAACACTAAATTACCTGGGTGGATTTCTCATATTCTACGTTTTTCTATACGTTTTTGCTATATCAGAAATTAGACGCACATTGCACTGGCTACATGCAGTACCTGTGATTTGTCTATATACACTAGTTAATGTACTCATTGTTGCTGATATGTACACTCTCTGTTGCTGTTATATGTACTCTTCACTGAGCAATTGTCGGTGTGTTTATCTTTAAATTGTAGTTTAAAGCATTAACAAATAAACGTTAGAAAAGCGGAAAGGAAAATTAAAAACAGACAAGCCAGAGAAACTGGAAGCATTGGTTACACAAGACGAAGATAAACTGGAAACATTGGTTACTCAAGACGAAGAGAAACTGGAAACATTGATTACACAAGACGAAGAGAAACTGGAAACATTGATTACACAAGACGAAGAGAAACTGGAAACATTGGTTACACAAGACGCAGAGAAACAGGAAACATTGGCTGTATAAGACGAAGAGAAACTGGAAACATTGGTTACACAAGACGAAGAGAAACTGGAAACATTGGTTACACAAGACGCAGAGAAACAGGAAACATTGGCTGTATAAGACGAAGAGAAACTGGAAACATTGGTTACACAAGACGAAAAGAAACTGGAAATATTGGTTACTCAAGACGAAGAGAAACTGGAAACATTGATTACACAAGACGAAGAGAAATTGGAAACATTGGCTACACAAGACGAAGAGAAACTGGAAACATTGGTTACACAAGACGAAGAGAAGCTGGACACATTGGTTACATAAGACGAAGAGAAACAAAACAACAAACACATGTATTTAAAATCGTTTAATCAGATCTTTATTAACACAATGGGTGTCACTAGTATAGCAGGAACTGCCTACCCTTCTGAAGCACATGAGTTCACCCTCGGTTGTTAGTGGGGTTCGTGTTACTCGATCTTTAGTTTTATGTGTATATTTTGTAGATCGTTGTTTGTCCTTTTGTGCTTTTTCTTTTGACCATTGTGTTGTGTGTTCTTCTTCGATATACATATTCTAATTGTCCCTTTGGTATCTTCAAACTCTTGTTTTATTTTGTTGTAGTACGTTTATATCAAATATCATTGGCTATTTTCTAATATATTCAATAAGATAGCAATACAATGCGTACTTTTATCAATAAGCACAATATAATGTTAAATAGATCTTAACAAGCAGTTTACCAACTATTTGAGCCCACAGTTGATCTTGATTGACCAAGCAATAATTCATATGTATGTATAATCGTGACCAAGAATGTAAATGTTGATGTTTTCCTTCTTTGATCAACTATATCAATTAGCCCATTATGGTTTTCTAAGGACGAATGTTAATTAATGCTAAAAGATTCTCATTTTACTTGATTTTCAATGACAGCAAAGCAACTTTCTAAGATATTTCCGTGAAAATAAGCCCAATGAAACCGGATATTGACTATTTTACTATACATGTATTTACATTATCCGGGGAAATCAATGATGTACTGCTATCTATTAATTAATCTCCCAGTATATCTTATTTATAGAGTGAGAGATATGTCAAGTGACACTATCAGCAAAACAGCCCACATCGGTGGTTTATGGTTAACTTGTTCGCCTCGAGTGATAGAGGTTGTGGGTTCGAGCCACGGTGAGGTTAAACCAAACACGTGTAAAGTAGGTATTAGCTGCTTCTCTGTTAAGCACGCAGCATTGGATAGCAACATATCAAAGATAGGTTAGCTCGGAATCAGAATAATAAGATTGACACGTTTACACTTTAAGAAAAAGATTTGTAAAAGGTGTTCATATCCAATTCCATCATTACAGACGGAACAATTGGCTTCTTCCGATTTACTTTTATACAACTTTCCTTCCTTAAAACTATGTGGCATAAGCACGTATACGCATTGAATAAAGCCAATCAATTTCTAATGCGAGATAGTACATGTTCAATATTTTCTGTAAACAAGAGAAACATATTACTTATATAAACAAGAGAAACATATTACTTATATAAACAAGAGAAACATATTACTTATATAAACAAGAGAAACATATTACTTATATAAAGAAAGAAAATACTACACAATTGGAACAGTTTTAAAATCTAATAGAAAAAGCGTACAAAGATGCACAATTGATACCCATCAAACACCCACCAATATCCCCCCCCCTTTTTCCAGTTTTGTTCATATTGATGGATTTTGCTGTCGTTTTGCCTTCCTTTTTTTTCGTTTGGTTATGGTATTGTTATTCATTTTTCTATTACGGCGTATGTCATCTTCACACTATTCTTATTGACCTTCACTGTCATAAAGTAAACGTAACGTAATTAAATATTGCATAGATTTAGCTTTATGTTGTTTACGTCACTTTCAACAATGTTTCATTTATATCGTGATGGTTAGTTTTATTGATGGAGGAAACCAGAGTACCCGGATGATGGAGGAAACCAGAGTACCCGGAGAAAACCACCGACCTACCACCGCAAGTCACAAGACAAACTTTATCACATGTTGTACACCTCGCCCTGATTGAGATTCGAACTCACAACATCAGTGGTGATAGTCACTGATTGCATAGGTAGCTGTAAATCTAACTACCATGAGATCACGGCCACAACGAACCCACTTCTCATAATATAAACGGGACGTAATGAAATATTGCATTAATTACACAAGCACAGAGTATAATAGCAAGGTACAATCACATCACATCTTCTGCCTTAAAAAGGAAGATTGTCATTTAAAGTTTTAATAACTGTGTGAACTATTAGACAAAGGAGATATGTTTGGTTCCAATGTCATTCGTTTTCATAAATAAAAATTAGTGCACACGACGCGTTTCTGGAATAACCTTCATCAGGTACGTTACTGGAATAACCTTCATCAGGTACGTTACTGTAATAACCTTCATCAGGTACGTTACTG
>MJUT01053105.1:229059-277325 GCA_002080005.1 Gigantidas platifrons | reverse complement strand
ACCTTCATCAGGTACGTTACTGGAATAACCTTCATCAGGTACGTTACTGGAATAACCTTCATCAGGTACGTTACTGGAATAACCTTCATCAAGTACGCTGAAAGACAAAATATGTAAAAGTCAAATAATTTCAAATCTTTGGTACAAAGGAACCAAAGGACCTAGACAGAATAACTAAAATCGACTACGGTCACCTATATGCTTGAGGGATGAGTACCTTAGTTTTTGATAATAATTACATGATGTAGGAACTGGAAATATATCTATAAATCCATGCCAGTGCTGAAGCGTCTAAAAACGTCTAATATTCTAAAAACTCAAAATATTTAATAATTAAACATCAATCTAAAAGTAAGTAATAATAGAATTATACAAAATTATAATATAAAAAATTTTTAGTGGCGCAATTTCTCAATGAGAAAGTCGCCGTCAAACAACATATAAAGTTAAAGCACTTACTACAGGGAATAAACCAGACTTTGAATCAGATTGTTTTGCTACGTTAGCGTTCGATATACAAGAGTGCAAATTACAAATAACTCAAGTATCTGTTATACATGTTTTGATTGCTATAGAATGTTCCCTTTTTAAAATTGCTTCTATAAATCAGAAAAAAAAACACCTGCTAAACTGTTTATGAGTATCTGAGGGCTATTTTTTTAGTTCTTCACATGGCAAGCAGTTGCAATGGAAATATCATTTGACCTGAAGCTAGAATTATGTTTCATTTTGAAATATGATCAGTTTTCAATACAGAATAGTGTGTCTCTAGATATATTTTGTACACCAAACTGTAGATAAACTGAGAGGGTAAGAAAATATGTACGTTATACATGATAAGAAATGATTGTAAACGTCTAAATTTAGTCATACATTGTCTATTATTTTCCATCTTACAGATACATTTTTCTGCAGTTTTAAAATATTTAAATAAATCTTATTAAATATAATGAATAGCAACTAAAAATGATAATATGAAATGATTTTATTTTAATTAGAGAACCATTCTTCGCGTGAGATAACCTAAGCGGGAGTTATTCTATTTAAAGTGGCATTATCTGCCAAAATCGTAAATTTGTGTTACCCATAAAAACTATCAGATAAGATTGATGCCTTAATAAAACGTGTTTCTGTAACTTATAAATGTTATGAAATGTACGCGCATCGGGGAAAAAAGGTGCAACTGCTCGTTTTTGAGATCGATCAAGAAATGGATGACATTTCATTAATTATCGGCATTGCTTACGAACTTTGCCGAATCGTCATTAAATCAGTACAACAATGCACTTATTTCTTATTTTCTATAAATCTTCTTTTAGTCGGCGTTAATAACGGACAAAGAACTATGCAAGTTTGCAGTTAATAAGCGAAAAAATACAAATTATTCATTTTTACCTGTCAGTTGCATACGAAGAAAGCGATGTCAAATTATTTGCTTGCAAGGCAATGATAAATCGATGGTAATTGTCGTTCTCAAAAGGCGAAAAGTGTTACGATAAGCTGTTTAATGTGAAATATTTACCTTTATTTCATCATTTTAAAGCTATTTACCAATCTCCAGAGCATATAATGTTTTGGTCAAAATCGTAGCTAATGCCGCTTTAATCTAAATTTATTTTGACACGCAAACAGGATATCTAATATCCCATGAAAGTTGGTAACGGAAAACCAATAATTAGTAGAATGTTTAGTTCCTGTGAGTTAAAATGAATCAATTATTTAATAATTTTTCAAAGTTTCTATAGACGTCATAACTCCATTTTCTTAATTTGTTTTTAATCAGGAAAATAATGTTGTGCTAATGGCTATAATAGTAATGGCAGATTTAAAAGTGTGTTAACTGAAGAACCGTTGACCGCTTGACTTCAATACGAAGAGTTTGAAGATACCAAAGGAACAATAAGAATTCGCAAATCAAAGAAGGACAGACAACACATTGGTCAATGAAATAATCCGTTCCTTCTAATACTGCCAAACAAGTCCTAAGCATTCATCGAAGGACCACGTCTTCATTTAACGGTATGTTGACTTTAAGCCTGTAATATATGTCTAGAGGATTAGACGGTAGTATTATCTAAGGACAATTCAATGTGAAAATTCAAACCGTTTATGCTGAAGCTATACTTATTTCTTTGTTATTTGTTCTGAGTACTGATGATAGCGTCCAGGGCTAAAGAAACAAACGTAACACAGGTTTCAATTTGGTTTTTGTCAGGTTATATATAATGTGAAAAACCTGGACTATATTGGGTAACCTGACTCAAGAGTGTCAAGCTCATTGCACGTGAATGGTTGCTGCATAACTTTATAAAAACGGTAGGCATGTAGTAACCTACGCAAAATGGTAAATATTTCGTCCATGCCCATTCGTAATACCAGTCGTCCCATTATAGCTCATCTATATTTTCTATTGATTGTTAAACTTGTCCTCACCCTGAATATGTATCAAGTGACCAGGCATGTATATCTGTGTTAGAGTTCTCGATTTTCTCTCTGTCCCTTCGATTAGATTTGGAACGGTCAGCTATTTTTTGTTTGTTTTTCGTTTTCGACTACATTATTTTAATTGATATAACTCGGTGATAGTGCTCCTATGACGGTTACGGATGTAACTGATGCCGATGAAATCATTATTTATAGCAATTTCCTTTAAAACATAACTTTAATTGTCCCCTCATGACTTTTACTTCTTGAGAACTTGACAAGTGATACATTTATATTCTCTTTATTACGAATTCGGAAATTGTGCATTGGAATTTATAAGTTGTATATACATTGAGAGCTTCATCAATTAAAAAAGAAATTAGAGGATAAAAAACGATCTGCAAAAGACTACACAGAAAACTAAAGATCGAGTAACACATTTATTAATTGAGTAGACAAGAGTATACATGATTCAAACCAAAAGTTTGATGGCCGTATTATAGTGCTTTCATCACATAAAATAAGCTTTGTGATTTAAATATGTAGACATGTGACAAGTATCGGCGAAAGTGAAATTGTGTCCGGTTGTGTTATATTTGTAATGATCAACATTACACAGACCGAAGAGGAGACCTGTTGCACAGGCAAAATTATCCGTCCCTACTCATCACATTTTCTTGTTTCGAGTCTCGTGGCGTTTAAATTATTCTCGTCCTGAATATAGCTGAAAAACTGCTCGCTGGACGTTAAGCATCAATCAATCAATGGAAGTCATTGATGTGCTTTATTCCGTCCCCGGACTTTATCATAAGAGGCAATTGTAAGGGCGGACACTATTTAATGTTACATAAGCCTCATAAAGAAAATGCAACATTCGTTTAGTGTGAATATTCTGACTAAACGTTAGAGAATATCGAAGGGACAATCAGGTAACATCGTAGAAAGAGGACAACTTGATACCCCTAACACACAAGTACATGACCGGTCTCTTTCATGGCTTAGTACAGGCACTTCAATACAAAGGGGGCGAGGTGAGACTTGTTTATTGCTTCCAAGAATAAAATGGGGACATGACATCTTTCGTGTTTAGAAAAAAATGTATTAATACAGCTTTTGCATTTAATGAATGAAAACGGAATAAATAAAGAATTTGATGTATACTATATAAATATGTGAAATGTCACAGATTAAAAATAAATGAAAATAGCAAAACATTTATTTGACAAAATATTAAAACAAATGCATTAAACATAATAAATATCAACTAAAAATTATTTTATGAAATTATTTTCATTTCTTATTACATGACCACAATCGTAGAGATACAAATAAGGGTAATAACAAAATTACCGAACTCCGAAAAATCTTCCGAAGGGAAAGTCAAAACTCATAAGTATATAAACAGACAAAATCAGTCAACATACGGAAAACTGGGAAAACCGTAATGATCCTGACTTGGTACAGGCATTTCCAAAGAAATGATGGGTTGAATCAGATTTTACAGGGCCAATCCTCCCGTTTTCATTACGGTTCAAGGGTCCCGGCTGTCACTATAACAGTATTTATAACAATATTGAAACAAAATAGGTAAAATAGTAGCCAATGCAGTACCAAATTCAGTGAGGAACAATGCCAGCAAATTCTCTGTGAGATTATTTTAGGGTTGTATCTCCATTCATTTAATTTAGAGTTATTTTGGCACGAGAACAGGATTTCTAATATTCCCTATAATGTGATAATAAGAAACAAATAGTTAGTAAAAGCTTTAGTTCCTGTGAGCTAAAATCAATCAATTATTTAATAATATTTTGAAAGTTTCTATAGACGTCATAACTCCATTTTCTTAAATTGTCTGTAATGGGGAGAATAATTGTGTGCTAATGGCTATGGTAGTCATGGCATATTTAAAAGTGTGTTAAGTAACAAGCCGTTGACCGCTTGACTTCAATAAAACAAGCTGTTCCTTCTTGTACTTTCAGATAGGAGCTAAACATTTATCGAGGGACTAAGTCTTCATTACAAGAGCTAAACATTTATCGCGGGATCACGTTTTCATTTAACGTTTGTTTAATTTAAGCCTGAAATATATTTCTCGAGGATTCAATGTTAAGTTTGTCTTCAGGACAATTAAATGTGAAGTAACCATTAATAGGAGGGTCGTCGTGACCGTGATCGTATTGGAGTTTTATTTACAACTACCCGTGTAATAAGTGCCTATCATCACAAAGTTGTTAGTTCGAACCTCGTTCAACATTACGTGATAAAGTTTGCCATTGACTTACCACAGGTCAGTGGTTTTCTAGGGGTATTCCGGTTTCCACCACCAATAAACCTGACCGCCACGATATAACTGAAATATTGTTGAAAGTGACGTTAAACACCATAATTCTATATCTTGTTGAATTTGTCTTTGTTCTGAATATATATTAAGTAAGCGGACATTTATATATGTGTTAGGGTTATTGATGTTCCCTCTGTCCCTACGATTTCCTCGCAACCGGAACCTTTTAACCGTAATGGAAGCGAGAGGTTTGGCGCCGTAATATCTGATTCAACCCACCATTTCTTTGGAAATGCCTGTACCAAGTCAGGGCCATTGCGGTTTTCCCAGTTTTCCGGTTGTTGACTGATTTTGTCTGTTTGTTGACTTATGAGTTTTGCCTTTCCCTTTGGAAGATTTTGTCATTACCCTTATTTGGAACTGTGTGGTAGTTTTTTGTTTTTAATTTTATTACTCATAAAATTAGATTACAGTTGTTATTGATATAACTGGGTGATAACACTCCTATGATGGTAACGGATGTAATTGATATGGACAAAATCATCATTCCTAGCAATTTCCTTTAAAAACAAAACTGTAATTTTCCCCTCATGACTTTTACTTCTTGAGAACTTGAAGGGTGATACATTCATATTCTTTTTATCTCAAACTCGGAATTTAACCAGCATTTATATTCTTTTTATTACAAATTCGGAAATTGTTCATTGGAATTTATAAGATGTATGTTTTATTGAGAGCTACATCAATTAAAGGAGAAATCAGAAGGTATGCTTATTTCCATACATGTTATAAAAGTCTAATAAGAATCTAGCCTAGCGACGGCATAGAAAAGGAAATTAGGATTTGTGAAGAAGGACAGTAATTACAAATAAGAATCAATTTAATGTTTTCGGGATATATGCAAAGACATTACAAATTTGTATTAGAGGAAAACTTTATAGTTTCATTTTTACACTTGGTAGTGATCTACATAATTAGCAAGTCAAAACAGTTTGAAGATACCAAAGGGGTAATCAGAATATGTATATCGAAGACGAACAGACAACACAATGACCAAAAAGAAAAAGGACAAAAGGGCAAACAACGATCTACAAAACATACACATAAAACTAAAGATCGAGTAACACGAACCCAATTAAAATCCGGGGGTGAACTCGGGTGCTCCGGAAGGGTGAATATTGCCTGCTCCATTAGTGACACCCATCGTGTTAATATAATTACAAACCCGATGATAAGTGATGAATGAGGAAAGTACCATCATTACATTGATTAACTATTCCTCTACGTAATAGTATACATGCCATACAAAAATTATTGTGTATTTAATAGTAAGAAAAAGGGATAAGACAAATTTGAAGATACTAAATGGGTAATCAGAAGCCGTAAATCAAAAATGGACAGATAATATAATTGTCACAAAGAAAAAGGCAGATGAAAGTTAGTTGGCAGTAATACATATATCGCATAGATCATGACAATGGCGAAACTTACAACTAGGCGGATGATACCCTTGGGGACTAATAGTCCACCATCAGATGTATCGACCCATTGATAGTAAGACAAAAGTAGATATCGAATTTGGTGCATACGACACGTGTCTGGAATAACCTTCTTCGGGTACTCTCAAAGTCACAAGATTGAGAAAGCCTAATAATTGAATAGTCTTTTGGAGCAAGACATATGTGTAACAGTGTTTTCTTTCCACAAGTGTATTCTTTCCAGAGGACAAGTTACACACTAGTGTATAATGTCCAGAGGAATTATTGCACTAGGTTATTTTTGCCATGCTAACCCTAACCCTAACCGGAAATTCTACACGCCGGAATAAAAGTACGCTTACATCATCTGTAAGAAGAGTTTAAAGATAATAAAGGGGCAATCAGAATCCATATATCGAAGAACAGACAACACAATGGCCAAAAGAAAAAGTACAAAAGGACAAACAACGATCTATAAAATATACATGTAAAACAAAAGATCGAGTAACACGAACCCCACAAAAAACTGAGGATGATCTCATGTGTTCCGGAAGGGTAAGCAGTTCCTGCTCCACTAGTGGCACCCGTCGTAAATTAAGAGTAGTTAAAGTAGTCATGGTCAGATGGGTTATTGTTTGGTCGATCGGTGTTTAACACCTCTTTCAACGAAATTTCAGTTTCATCTGGGCAGTCAGTTTTATATGTGGAACAAATCAGAGTTCCGGTTAGAACCTCCTATATACCAAAAGCTAAACATTAAATATAACAAGGCAGGGTCGTATAGAGTACAATCCATTATTATCTTCACATTAATACAAAATCGCCTGTATATCTAGATATGAAGTCAAATTCCCCAGAGAACAATTGGGGACTTTTCATAGTCGATGTCTAATGAGGAATCGCATGATAAACGTTGACCAATACCATTATAAAACCATAAAACATTTATTTATATTATAAGGTTCTTACAGTATGCTTTGTTTACAGCTGTGTAATAATGAACAGATGTCATACAATGGCGAAACGAATTATAAACAGCCTGATTAAGACGATTTTGTAGATGTAATTATACAAAAGGGATCATCAGAATCCGTTAATCTGAAAGGGACTGACAACACAATTACCAACAGCAAATGGACAAGCAACGATATCTTAGGTACTTTACAGTTAGCAATATTTTCAAGTTTGCTAGGAAGAAGGTAAATAATGGACAAATTAGTAGTAAAAATCCTGTTTAATATGAGAAATATTCCTTACGGTGGAATGAATATAGTTGTAGGTGGACACGTGGATAATAAACATTAAATGATATTAAAACAAATCCCCAATACACTATGTCCTTGTATTAATGTGACTTTTTAATTCCTGTATGTGATATTTCAAATAATGCATCAGAACAACTGACGTTTAGTTTATAACAATTTTATTTGCTCATAGAGACAAAAAGGATCAGACACGAAGTTTTACCTACTTATGAAGTCTTCTCCTTTGAATTACATAACAATCATAACAAATATGTATATGGAACAGAGCATGCACATCAATATAAGCATACCAGTAACAATTACACATTTAACAGAGAACATTCCGTATGTTTTATTTCTAAGGATATTGTATTTGTGTAATTTAATATATAAAATATGCTCATGATATAAAAGAAATACTGCACAAATTGGCATTAATACCACTTAAGCAGTCAATCAATCAATTGGAACATTCCACATTATGAAAAGAAAGTTCAAACAGTGATACCAACCATTCCACCATTATCAATAAGACGAACAATCACCTATCATATTAACTACCGGACAATATATATGGGTGACACGGTGGGTATCTTATAAGAAGCAGGAACTGATTACACTTTGCGATCCAGTAGATTCAATTAGAATTAGTCTATGAAATAGAGCTAGGTATATGTAAATGTAGAGTATGCCCAGATTGGGTATTAACCCACAGACGTTCACACTAGCGCTCAGCTACATACTAGGGGTTTTCCCCATTCATTTTACGCTATCAGTTATGTTCATTGTTGAAGACCCTACTGTGATTTAATAATGACCAGTAATAAAATGGATGTTTTCTTACTTTAATTTGTGTCTAAATATAATGTTAGATAATATTTTGAAAAGTAAAAATATATCATATTGTCTGAACAGTTCCAAAATCCAATAGAAAATTCGTCGAAACTGATAAGATAGATATCACTAGCAAACAAATTCAAGACCGCTCACTTTCCGTGACCTACATCTCGATAATTGACAGTGAGGGGGCGGTTAAAAACGACACTTTACGACAAAAGAGATGATTTCAATTTTCTCATTGTGAACTTTCCATTTATATGTAGCAACAGTCCAACAATACCTACATATGCAGTATATACATTTTGTATATCTCAGTTAATGCGATATTCTAGATCTTGTGGTTCCTATCAGGATTTCCTTGACATATGGTTGCTGCTTACAAGGAAGCTACTGAACCTAGGGTTCCTCTTGGTTAAGATGAAGTCATCACTTCGAAAGTTTTACTGTCGCCACCATAACTTGGTTGACCGATATGGAATATCTGTGTCACAAATGACCACGGATATGTTTCACTTGTCGTAAGCACTTCCCGGTCCTTTCCTCATTCATGACTTATCACCGGGTTTGTAACTAGATTAACACGACGGGTGTCACTAGTGGAGCAGGAACTGCTTACACCCCCGGAGAACTCTTCCTGAGCACCTGAGTTCACCTCCGGTCCTCAGTGGGGTTCGTGTTACTCGATCTTTAGTTTTATATGTATGTTTTGTAGATCGTTGTTTGTCCTTTTGTACTTTTTCTTTTGGCCATGGTGTTGTATGTTCTTCTTCGTTATACGGATTCTGATTACCTGTTTGGTATCTTCAAACTCTTTGTAATAATGCAATATATATAGGGGAAAAGGAAGTGATGCTGTTATGAAACATTAGTTTAAAGTGCATATTGTTTAAAGCGGGAGCGTGGGTATAAATAGCTGTGGGCGGAGCAAACCTTCAGATTCTTCATTATTATGGCCACGTTATCTCGAGGAGGAAAAATCAATGATACACAATTTCATATTTACTTTTGGAGCAAAATTCTTCATCAGTCTAAAAACTACAAGAATCACTTTGAACAAATTTCTGAGGTATGTGACCTTGGTATCTTTAAACTCGTCTTCCTTGTTTGGTCACGGCACTTCAATAAAGAGTGACAGGATATTCTAGTCTTTCATATTCATTTAAAGTAACCTTTTTCACTAATTCAAAATTTAATATTTTCTGAACAGTAGACAGACAGTTGCTAGGATTGACTTGATTTGATGAATTACAGGAATTTTATCATTTTTATAACAAAAATCTAGCAAACTTGAAAACAATTTTGTTATTCCGACTTAAGCATGACATGGCCATTAAGACTAATACTTGCTGACAAGTGATTTACTGTAATGTAATAACTATTAGGAAACAGTCACCTCTAACGACAGGACATAAATCAGGTCAATTTGTTCTATTTTAGGTCACAATCCAATGAAAAAAAACGTAAATTTCAATTACTGTATACAAATTTCTAAATACTTAGACGAGTCAAACAGCTTCGTTAAAGAAGCGTCCTTCACGTGATGAATTGAAGCACATAACAATCTCCAATCGTTTTGTTAATCCTGACATTACGAACGAATAGACTAGTGCATATCTCATCCCGACAAACATTGTCAGCCATGCAAGTATATATATATATATATATATTTGTATGTATTTTTGGGGAGGATATAATGTTTGTACTGGATACAGGGAACGCTATATAATCAAACCAGAAACCCTTTCATTTTTATTCTATAATATAATCTAAGTTCGCTTTACAGAGAGCATGCAACATAGAGGTAAGACATAAGACACGTGGAGTAAGCTCCACCCACTCACACTATTGACACATTGTATAGTACAAAGGGTGATGTTTTGTAGATCGCTGTTTTTCCTTTTGTACTTTTTCTTTTGACCATTGTGTTGTCTGTTCTTCTTCGATATACGGATTCTGATTGTCCCTTTGGTATCTTCAAACTCTTGTTATAACAAACAAGACAGACTAATGTATAGGTCATTATAAAAAAACACGCACTTTTCTGTTATTACGCAATTTAAAGACAAATATCAACCAAACTGATTGGAGAAAACATGTTTTGCATGAAAGCATATCAGTTTTCTATAGTTTTGCCATCTAAATCCAGATTGTTTCAATTGCGAATTTATACTTGCTACACGAAGACCTGTTTTTTCCTTGGTGTTACGTGTTATTTTTCCAGAATTACTTATTTTTGGTCATTTGTACTATTCAGATGTAATGATTTTATTCGATCTTTATATTATTTTTGAACTATTCCTAAAACTCTAATAGCACAACATTATTTTTGCTTGATATATATTGAAATTTAAAAAGAAAATTAGCAAAAACCTGCTGTTATAGATTTTCATGTCTGTGGTGTTACCCTTCCTATTAAGGCTGGTAAGAGTTGTCTGTCTTGTCATATTTGAAGCGAAAATAGTTTCTCCCGTTGCTTATTTCCTGTTTCATGACATGTGCAGACGACAAAAACAAAAGTGATTAATAAACTAATATAGAGCCGAAAAGGTTGGTATAGGATATACATTTTATGTCTGTGGTGTACTTCTCACTACTTCTTTTTGTTAGAATTGAACCAAATGTAAAAATATACAATACATTACATCTAAGGAATAACAGTACTGTATTTGAAGAGTTGGTGGGGTCAATTGTGGATTTGACTGTCGCAAATGCCGTTTTACTGGCGACGCGAAGCGGAGCCAGTAAAACAGATATTTGCGACCGTTAAATCCACAATTGACACCGACAACACTTCAAATACAATACTGTTCTTCCTATTCTAATGAAATTCTCCCAAAGTGTACACACTAGTTTGAAAACATACAAATAAATGACGAAATATATGCATTTTTCAAATTCCTTCCGCTTAAAAAATAGTCCGTCAAATCCACATTGACAACTCTTCAAATGCTCTCAATGTATCATCTAATTCAGTAGGACCGAGGTGCATACAAAATAAAATCTAATATTGTTGTTGATATAAAAGAAAATTCCGGAAAAAATACTTAAAAGACAACAATCTATCGACTTTTACTTTTGTAATTTATCGTCATCCGGTGACGTAGTTTACAAGGAACGCTCACATTTTGACAGAAGCTGGTTACCGATTTATTTTACGATTTTGTGAGAATTTTACTTGTTTATGTAGCTAAATGCAAAATGCCATCAAATTGGAAAATATCAGTAATTTAATTACATCATCGTGTAGTTGTCAATGGAAAACTACTGTAATTTAGTGAAAACATGAAGGTCAGTGGATATTTCTTTATTACATGCATTTCCATTTATTACTGACTTCCATTCAAAATATACTGTATGTTAGATTTTTCCTACTAGAATCAAAATAATTCACGGAAGTCATAGTTTGTATAACATACTGTAGGTAACATTATTTTCGTTTAATTTAGTCATTATTTTTCCGTGATTCGTGGTAGAATATGTCTACACCAACATTGCAAGCATCCAAAGGGAACCGTATCTGGCCTTAAAGGAAAAGACCAGTCAGTTGAAAAGTTGTTTTAATTCAATTCATTATAACTTGTTATTCGTAAATAACTTATTATTTAAAAAAAACACCTTTATTAACATTAATATACCCAATTAAAAATATGAATATTTGGAATTTCCTGTCGTAGTGTAAGCGGCCATGACACCTCTTCATGTGACGTCACGCAGTCAGATCATGTTAGTTGAATAAATAACATGTATCTGACTCTTTTCAACATCGTGCCCGTTTGGTTATGTTTTAATATCATATCAACTGCAATACAATGTTTATAATTGTATATCATTCTAATTTTGTTCTTAATATTCCCATCCCATGTTACATTTTCATAAAACAAAGGAGTTTATTTGTACGGTGAAAAGGGGGGGGGTGTTCTACGTATAATTTCATGTTTTACGTGATTGGCCGTAGGTTAAATAACTGTCAGTTTTAAGTCGTTTTATGCTTACACATGTTTTTTTTCTTTTTTGTCCCCAATGCTGTCGTACTTTCCCGTGTTTTTCGTCGTCACTGGTCGATGTGTTGACAAGGATAGTCCTCCTGACCTGTAAATACAAAAACAATTCTTCTCACATTTTCCCTTTCGTTAGTGCAATAAAATGCTTGACATGAAGTCATAATGATATTGTAATTATCAAAAGATAAATATACGACGTTATTTTACGATTTACATAATTTTTAATGATAAAATTGCAACTGATACAATGCTGATATATACCGACTTTTACTACGTCACGGGCAGGATAAATCCGAGAATGGATTATGACTTGTGTCTCCTCCACATTGAAGAGTTTTGAAAAATGGCGATCCCCATTATTTGGTGCTACAGGCAACTTCAATCATCAAATTCTACCTTACGGTATACTATTTTTAACATTCATTAACACAAATGTATTTTATTTACTGTCATTTAAATTTTCACGCTAACTTGTTAAGACCATGGCCTTTTCCTTTAAACAACGGGAGAAAAACTCAATGCACAACTGCCGTGAACTGGCTGTTAAATGGCCATGACGAACATTGTACGGAAGAAAATGATGAAATATTTTCCAGAAATTCAGGTGTTTGTTTGTTGTTTATGAAGTGGGTTTTTTTTTGCACTGAGTTCAATTTTTCTGTGAAAAGGAAAGAGAAACAGGCTGGTTTTTTTTTCCAATTCATTTATCTAGGCATTGATCATGACCATTTATAGGACTTGTTGTATCCAAATATTGAGAGAAATTTTATATTTTCAAAACTGAAATTGAGAGAAAAACTTTGAAGTGTGCACACTGCAGCGAACCACTTCACGTTAAATGGTCAGTACCTTTATATTTGGAATAAACAAATCTGTGCAGAAAAACAGACAGAAAGGGACTGGGGCTAAACTGTGTACAATGGAATGTACTTAGTTTATTGAACCTACGTTCAATCTGAACAGGAAGGACGTAGTCTGCTGCCGCTTCGGCATCTGGACCGGGTCAGCCGTATTGTTTACAAACAAGTGCATTCGGCGTAGGAATATATCATTCCTTCAGTCCTGTCAATTGCAGATTTGACGGCCCTCGAGAGCCAATGAAAATACGCATTACATTATAATTGCATTAGAATTGGTATTCTTCACAGGATATACATATAAAATATAGTCAGGGAGAAATTATTTTCATTTTATCCTGAAAATACTTACCTGTTTTCTGTGGTGTTACTGTCAATGGTGTTACCATAAAGATTGTGTAACACCACAGACATTTAGCATTGAAATTGTGAATAAACACATTATTCCATAAACAGTAATATACAGAACAAAATATTGCTCTTTAACCTATGCAGAAATTTTTTTTAAACATCGTCATTTACGTATAAGATAAAGTTTAACAAGCTGATGGGAGTATGCTTTTTAGACCTGGTAGCACCAGGGACATATCTTCATAACACCATGGACAAAACTGATATTGCTCATGCATTAAACCAATATGTTAAAAAATTGAATATTGTACTGAAAACATTAAGAAAACAACAAATATAGGTTGATAGTTGTGTTTTTTTCTTGAATTAAATGATTACATTCATGAAGATGTCCCTGGTGTTACCTTTGTCATCTGTGGTGTTACCTCATGTAAATTGTTTCATAAAAAGGATAAATGACATAATTGAAGTAAATTATATTATAGTTGAATAAAGTTGACTTTGATAACTATGTATAAGTCATCTTTTCTTTATATAAAGTGAAACAAAATACAATTATGAAAACTTGTTTGTTTCATAATGCAGCTTAAGGAAATTCCACAACTACATATCCACATATTGTGAAAAAACAACTAGTGCTCCAAAGAAAATATCCTACATTATGCATAATTTCCCTGTATAAATGTTAGAATATGCCATAAACGCGCCATGCGCACCGACCGTCCAAACAACACACAAACAGAACGGACAATGACACAAGTTGATTGATATCTACATTGTGGCCTGGGACGAGTACAAAACCAACAGATAATATATATAATCGTTGAACCACCGTCTTTTGCAAGCAATTACTATTTATTTTATAAATTATCTTGATCTCATCGTGTCTCTTTGGGAATATTATTGCTAACTGTAGGCACATTCCCATCACTTTGTAAGTCTTGTTGCATACTTTTGATTCATTACAGTATAGCTTGTGGTAATAGTATTGCAAATACAACAAAATAAATATCTCAACAAAAACAAACACAAATTCAGTAGACATATTGATAATTACAACACTTTCATATTTCTTAAAAACAACAATCTACAAAACATTACACATAAAGCTAAAGATCGAGTAACAGGAACCCACTAAAACCGGGGGCGACATAAGGTGTTCCGATAGGGTAGGAGCTCTTGCTTCACTAGTGGCACCCGTCGTGTTAATCTAGTTACAAAAGTAATGTAGAAATAATATCAAATATTTTTTTACATATGAAAACATAAACAAGTTATAATAACACGTATTCTTTGTCATATCCAGTGGTCCATCTATCATTTGCATTGACTTTTACACACATTGCGAGCACGTTCCACTTGTCATTTTTCGACATTTTTCGATCTGACATATTTGAATTGTTTTGTCCGCCTGTCTACAGTCTAAGATTTGGCTACGTTATCTACGAACAGAAGGAAAAAAACAAAGTTGTTTGACCGAAAGTCTACTCAGTGTGATACTACGATTGAGCAAAAATGAACACATTCGGGTTAACGGGATGTTACGGGTTTTTGCTAGATCGAGTTGGCAAGGATGACCTATACGGATCATTATCAAAATACACATACTTTTTCCTGTTCATATTTTGGTGACATCAAATATTTTTGTTCCCGTTATGCTTTAGCCTATTAGTTTTTCTTACATTACAATGACATATTCACATAATATGCAGTCGGGAAAACCACCATGAAAAAAGATATTTCTAGATATGTAGCACCCCCTAAAACCTTTCAGTCCGTGGTGGTACCAAAATAAAATTATTCTTTTTAGGAAAATGAAAAATAACTTTTATGTAAAAAGTGGTTACATACCTTTCAGTCCGTGGTAGCATAAATTGTGCGCGATATTTTCCGCAAACGTAAATATAATTTACCGTCTTCCAATCAAAGTATACTACCGTATTTGTACTCTTAAACATATCAGAATCGAAATAAATCATGGAAGCCAGAATGTGTTTTGAGTTTTAACATGGGTTGGCGGATATTAGTAAATGTTATCCTGGGCCTGAGCTCGAGAAAATACTAATATCCACCAACTCATGTTAAAACTCAAAATACATTCTGGCTTCCATGATTTATTTCTTAAATCTTCATCAGAGACGATCATAGTCAAAAGATTGGAAAGCCAAATAACTTAACATTATAAAGAGCACGAAAATCAAAAGACTAAACAGAACAGCCATAAACCTACAGCTAAGATCACATGAGTGAGAATAATCTGAGTTTTATTAATGATTACACGAACTTCTTATCGTCAACGAAAATCAAAAGATTAAACAGGACAGCCATAAACCTACAGCTAAGATCACATGAGTGAGAAGAATCTGAGTTTTATTAATGATTACACGAACTTCTTATTGTCAACGAAAATCAAAGACTAAACAGAACAGCCATAAACTGACAGCTAAGATCACCTATGTCTGAGTGAGGAGAATCTGAGTTTGATTAATGATTACACGAACTTCTTATTGTCAACGAAAATCAAAAGACTAAACAGGACAGCAATAAACTGACAGCTAAGATCACCTATGTCTGAGTGAGGAGAATCTGAGTTTTATTAATGATTACACGAACTTCTTATTGTCAACGAAAATCAAAAGACTAAACAGGACAGCAATAAACCTACAGCTAAGATCACCTATGTCTGAGTGAGGAGAATCTGAGTTTTATTAATGATTACACGAACTTCTTATTGTCAACGAAAATAAAAAGACTAAACAGAACAGCAATAAACCTACAGCTAAGATCACCTGAGTGAGGGGAATCTGAGTTTTATTAATGATTACACGAACATCTTATTGTCAACGAAAATCAAAAGATTAAACAGGACAGCCATAAACCTACAGCTAAGATCACCTGAGTGAGGAGAATCTGAGTTTTATTAATGATTACACGAACTTCTTATTGTCAACGAAAATCAAAAGCTAAACAGAACAGCAATAAACCGACAGCTAAGATCACCTATGTCTGAGTGAGGAGAATCTGAGTTTTAATAATAATTACACGAACTTCTTATTGTCAACGAAAATCAAAAGACTAAACAGGACAGTAATAAACCGACAGCTAATATCACCTATGTCTGAGTGAGGAGAATCTGATTTTTAATAATAATTACACGAACTTCTTATTGTCAACGAAAATAAAAAGACTAAACAGAACAGCCATAAACTGACAGCTAAGATCACTTATGTCTGAGTGAGGAGAATCTGAGTTTTATTAATAATTACACGAACTTCTTATTGTCAACAAATGAACAAAGACGTTTTACTGTTACAATGCATGTTTAATGTTTACTGTTACAATGCATGTTTAATGTTTACTGTTACAATGCATGTTTAATGTTGACGAGAGTCACAGTAGATCTGTCTCTAACTGACTTTATTCAGTATTAACAAAAAAACATAATAATAAAAAATAAGTTGTACGAGATTTTTCTACAAATGTGTGAATGAGTGAGTTGATGTGTCAAGTGAGCATTGGCAGTATACCATGGTGAGAACAAATCTGTTTTTGATGAGACAATGATAATACATAGAACTAGAACAACACACTTTTTAAGTACTAGCGCACTAATAAAATAGCCCGAATATAGACAAGTCGCTCCACTCGAATATTTGATCGTAACTCTGAGCCAAGTAGTTTTTGTTCTTATGCCTTAATACTGTGTGTTTTGCAGATAACCAACAAAATACCATTGTTGTGTTTTTTGCCTTGCTTGTCCTAAGATCGAATTTACAATCTAACAAACCAGACGCGAAGAAGTTGAGTATTTCATCACCGAGACGGTTTTTTTCAGAAAAACAAGTTATGTAGAATTAACGTAAATAATTAAATAATTAACATATTGTGGATTAATGTGTTCTTGTTCGTCTCCGGAAGGGTAAGCAGTTCCTGATCCACTACCTGTACCCGTCATGTTTCTTTTGTTAACAATAAGGGTAATAACAAAATCCTCGAACTTCGAACAATCTTCCAAAGGGAAAGTCAAAACTCATAAGTATGTAAACTGACAAAATCTGTCAACACCCGGAAAACTGTGAAAAGGTAATGACCCTGACTTGGTACAGGTATTTCCAAATCCGGTCATAAGTCGTGAAAGAGGAAACATAGATGGAATTGTGACTACAGGAGATGGAATATATACGTGTTAATCTGTTACAGATAATGTATTCTTTACTGTTAATGGTTATGGTTATGAAGTTTAACGTCACTTTCAACAATATTTCAGTTATATCGTGGTGGTCAGTTTTATTGGTGGAGGAAACAGGAGTACACGGAGAAAACCACCGACCTGCCGCAAGTCACTGCCAAGCTTAATCACATAATGTTGTATAGAGTTTACCTCACCTGCACGGGATTCGAGCTCACACCATCAGTGGTGATAGGCACTAATTGCATAGGTGGTTGTAAATCCAACTACCATACGATCACGTCCATGACGAACCATCTTTTCTCTTAAAGGCAATGCATTATATTATCTGTCTATAGGGACATGTAGGTCTACTCTTGATACAATATATCAACCCAAGTTACCGATCATATGTCCATATTTTGCTAATGATTAGGGTTTATGAATCTAGTGCCTCTAGTCCGGAACACCTTACTTCACCCCCGGTTTTTAGTGGGGTTCGTGTTACTCGATCTTTAGTTGGGTTTTTTTTTTGTATGTTCTGTAGATCGTTGTTTGTCCCTTTGTACTTTTGGTATCTGCAAGTTCTTCTTAACCCCCGCATTTTTTAGTGAATCATCTGTACCAAGATGGGCAGGTGAGTGGTCGTGTATATTTGTGTTAGATGCGTCGATTTTTGTTCGCTTCTTCCGATTTATCGATTAAATTTTGGAATTGTTCAGACGGTGTGATATTTGTGTTGTTTTTCATTTTCACTTGTAGAAATAGCATGTGTTAATGCGTAGTCTCTGTTCTCTTGCTTTGTTCTTTCTTTGAGTTTTAGCTGTTCTTGTCTTTGCATCAATATTTGTATATCTCTTTTCCATCGGTTTCGGATATCTTATAGTTAATAAAATGACCTCGTGGCCGTCGTGGTCGTGATCGTATGGTAGCTAGAATACTACCTATTTAATCAGTACATATCACCGCTAACGTGCTGAGTTCGAATCCCACTCAGACGATACAACATTATGTGATAAAGTTTGTCAGTGACCTACGACAGGTTCGTGGTTTTCTCCGGGTACTCCAGTTTTCTCCACCAATAAAACTGACTACCACGATATAACTGAAATGTTGTTGAAAGTGGCGTTAAACACCATAATTCTAAATCCTAATACGACCTCTGACAGAAAATAATCCAAACAGTACTTTTCAGAATGATTATTCTTCATCTCTATTTACACGATAAAGCACATGGGATATATGGCGCTTAAGAGGTTCAAAGATAGTGGTCGGTAATCTACAATAAAGTCGTTATTATATAATGGAGAATGGATTTACATAATCTTCTAACATAGACATGAATACATCAATATTTTTTTCGTTTACATCGTTCTGAAAGGACCGATCTATTTTGTTACATAATGGAACTTATCACATAGATCACTTAACTATCAGTTTATTTAATGTCAGCTTGCCAATACCAGACACGAGTGTTCACTAAAACGATAAATGATTATTACAGTTGATATCCGGGGTTGGTATATATCGAAACATTACGAAAGGTTAATGTTACTTTAGCAAAAGTACATCTTATTAAACAGTAACCATTTCTTTGAAGACATGTTGGTAAATATATGTTTTCTCATCAAATCTAAGCAATGAAAAAGAAAGCCTTGTCGTTTTTGTTTTTGTTTTTTTGTTTTTTTGTTTTTTGTTTTTTGTTTGTTTTGTTTTGTTTTTTTCTTTCTTTTCTTTTTTTCTTTTTTTTTGTGTTGTTTTTTCTATATTTTTCGGGGTTTTTTCTTTTGTTTTTGTTTTGTTTTTGCTTTTTGTTTTGTTTTGTTTTTTGTTTTTTTTGTTTTTTTTTGCTTTTTGCTTTTGTTTTTTTCTGCTTACCGATGTATTCGATGTTTTAATACCTTCAATGATGGCAATATTTGATTGATTAAATATAGATTCTCCTTCAGTTGCCCGTGGGTTACGATATTTCTCTACGCGAGAGAGTTAAATTAAAGATTTTAACCACGAGTCGTAAGACGAGTAGCTAAAATTTTTGATTTAACTCTCGAGAGTGGAGAAATATCGTAACCCACATGGGCAACTGTAGGAGAATTTGTTTCTCCCATTATTTAACACGAACTTTATTTCAAAAGCCGTCAAACGAGTCAAACGAGTCAAATGCGGGGAAAGGCACGAGCCATTTTAATCCTCTAGAGGATTACAGATTTTTCCACCACTGGTTCAGCGGGGTTAAAATGACGCCATAATGGGAGAAATATGTATCTGTCCCTTTAATAATGCTGGTTGGATGAATGGTCAGCGCAAGTATAAAATCCACAACTCTTTAAATTTACATTAGACGGTTTGATTCTAAAATTTTCACCGTTTAAACTTTCTTTTCATAAATCAATGCTTAAATTTGGTTGTACAAATGCTTGAGCACGAACACTACAAAGGAAGCTAAAACAGTTTTAAAAAGGCATCTACTTCATTAAATTAATATTGTATTGTTGCTACCTTCGAACGGATTGTGGTAAATAGCTGTCCTTACGGTCACAAAGCCTACTCAAACAAACAACCAACTAAAACAATGTTACTGTACCTGCATTATTTTATTGGACGATTATGAATACGATTACAAACATAATACTATCTAGTATTAAGACCGTCAGAACTAGTGGACTACGATCCTACCTAGTGCAACACATATGACACAAATGCGCCTTGTGATGTATCTGTCTCATTAGTCTCAACTATCTGTACTTTTAGTTCTTTGATTATTTAATCTAGTTGTCAATTTTGTTAACGCATTTTTTTTTTAAATCTCATAAGTTACGCTTCAACTTGCATCAACGCTCTTTCTAGGTTAATCTTCTTCATTTATTTTCAGGCTTAATTTTATTCCACCTGCTATTATTTAATACGATTTAATAAATAACAGTTACATTAATTGTCGGTCTGCACTTTTTGGCAGTAAATATATGTCTGTGTTCTATAGACCTGGGGGGGGGGGGGTCCAGGTGCTCGAAAGATATGAACTTCCTGATTTTCATCAGACACCCATTGTGTTATTCATATTGTCAATTCCAGAAAAATATAAGAGAGGACAGAAACAAATAACGTAAAAGGGATGATTTCAATTTTCCCATTGTGAGCATTTCATATATATGTCGCTACATTCCAGCAGCGTATGCATATGGATTATATATCTAACAGTTGATCCGATATTCCAGAGCTTGTGGTTCCTATCAGGATTTCCTTGATAGAGGGGTATTACTGAATCAAGGGTTCAGTTGAAGTAATCGCTTCGAAGATTTTATTGTCGCCTTCGGTATTCTCTATCGTTTATTGCTTAACCGCTACGAATATCTGCGTTACAAAAGACCACAGATATGTCCCAGTTGTCATAAGAGCTTCCTGGCCCTTTCCTCATTCGTGCCTTATCATCGCGAGCATGAACTGCTTCTCATCCGGGGTAACAAAGTTCTCTCCCGGTTTATAGTAGGGTTCGTGTTGTTCGAGCTTTTGGTTTCTGTGTAAAAAAAAAAAGAGGCAAATCTACACCCCAACAAACATATACATGATCGCTCCCTCTCATGTCTTAATGCATGCACTTAAATAAAAAGTGGCGGATTAAGCTATGGGCCAAATCCCCTTCTTAATGAAATGATGCAGTCATACAAGTGCTTTCCTAATGTGAGTCAAATGCCTATTATCACGAATAAATGCATCAGAAGCTTTCTTGTAGTGAAATCTACGTCAACTGTTTTTTTTTTTTTAAAGTGAATACTTTGCACTGAAAAGATTTTCGTTTAATACAGGAAAATCTCTATACAGTTATTTAAAAGTAGAATTTAAATAACATCGCACATAATTATTATCTCCGCTGGAAACGAGCTTGACGTAAGATATTTTAGTGCATATTTTCCACCAATCCGATTCAAGCTGTGCAATAATTAGGTAAGCGGCAGTTGATTCTTTTATTTAAGAAAATAGTTAAAGTACAAACACAATTATACGGAGAGTAAATTACCATCATCGTAATGCATTCCTGCTGATAATAAAAGGGCGTCTTAAACTTTAATTGATTGATTAGCCCGGTGTTCCATCGTATCGTGGTACTTATTGTTTTTCAATGAATAAATATTAGTAATATCTTACCTTTCTGTAATTGTTTTCCATGGATGTTATAACAGCCTTCCTCTCTCATTTTATACCAAATTCAACCTTAAGTATTTGTTCTTTTACGATTTTTTAAGATTTGAAATGTCCGCCATATTGAAATGGCATCAAGAGGTGTTTCCCATTGTATCGTGCTAAAAATAGAAATACATCTATGGAGCACCTGTTTGACTAATTATTGTCAGGATTTACATGGACTCTTCCAAAATGTGACAGTAACAAGGAGAAAAAAATGTGACCATCGTTAATCATTATTTGTCATTTAATTTTAATGTGATCTTGACATGACTGCAAATTGCATATTACAAAAGAAGTATATATTTTTATCCTTATTTGTTCAACTGACTTTCCATAGTTTTTTTTCTCTGATAAAGGGTCAAGGCTACAAAATCACATCGCCTTAGGGAATTATGGGATACAGGTTACCAGACGACAATATGTAAACATTGACACTTGTGGTTAATAATAATGTTTGGACAGTTTTTGGAAGGATGGTATAAGGGGTTTTATCAATATCAGCCATTTTGTTGAAATTTTATAAAAGTATTCTGTACTTACCATAAACTTGGCCATTTTCAGGGAAAGCGGTCTCTTGACAAGCGACGTGACGTCAGTGTTTATGTTCTAAAAATAAACGCACAGGAATGACGTCATGCACGAGGAATCTTCGAATATGCAAATACCACGATACAATGGAACCCACGATACAATGAGAAGGGAGTATATATAATGTTATGGTGACAAATCTAATTCTATTGTAATCCAATACAGGAATAGTTTTAATAGGTACGTGACACACAGCATATTATATCCTGCACTGACAGCATTTACTGACCAAAATAGCCTGCCCAATATTTGTTTTGATATTGGTCAGTTATAAATAGAACATAGAATCTACAATTGTATCTGCCATCTTGAAAATGTGAAATCCTACATGTCATATTTACAACAATACACAAAAATAATTAAAAAGCTTACCTTGCAAACTTATTTTAGTTAAATTATATCAAACTTGAAGCGTACACGAAGCCAATTTATAACGTCTAAGCTTTACGTTTCAAACTGGAAGTCTTCATATGACGTCAATGACGTCATCTTGGTTATGTTCAGTTTGTGAGTGAGTTGTCGGAGTTTATACATAGATAATTTCCTAAAATTAACAGTGTTTAATCCTATAGTAAACGTTTATTTACGATTTAAAATTGCAGGATAAATACAATACATGTGCACTGTCGAAGCATATAGGTAAATATGTGTATTCGGCGCGAAACGCGGGAAAAGGCTCGGCGAAGCCTCGCCTTTTCCCCCATTTCTAAGCCTCATACACATATTACCTATATGCTTCGACAGTGCACAAGTATTGTATATATAGTGTTTCTCAATATAATCGTTGATATTCAGCAGCGCGGTGACGTAAATTAGGGTCGTGATACATAGGATATTATAGTGTTTCCCAAGGTAATCGTTAGTATTTAGCTGCGCCTTGACGTTAGAATACGAAAATACAATGAAAAAGCAATCGAAATAAAATGAAATTAGATTAAAACGAATGTTTTGAAAGAAATATCTAATCATACGAATAATGTGTCCGCTATGGAGTTTTAAAAAACACGAGTGTCGTCATTGCAAGTATAGCTATTCATATATCTGCATTAGTCAGCAGGTCAACTCATTTTGGAGCGGGTTTTTATCAACTACAATGTCAACATGTCATGTCAGTTACATACCACTCTAATGAAAATGCTTGTTGAATCTTTTTTTTCATTTTCTTTTCTGTGGCTGTATAATAACGTCTAACGACATCCTGTTTGATATCACGTCAGGATTCGTATTTTCAGCCGATCAATCAGCGGTGAGCCTATTTAATATTTGGTTATCAAAACCAAGTACACGTTAAGAGCAGTTTACCGATTGGTCTATATTTTTAACTGCCATAGGATTGGATAAAGAGGAACCAAAGTTTACTTGACATGACCCCAAACGTGATGTTGTTATATGTGAATGTATCTCCAAAAAACAAAAATGTAACAACGCGATGTATTACACATATAATTTTAATTAGATTAGTCATATACATATATCTTTACATAACAATACACTTTTGTCGTATATACCAGAATACCACGACAGGTGCCACACGTGCAGCAGTAACTTTTTACCTTTTTGCTCACCTGAAATCACACCCGTATTTTGAAGTGGGAGGAGTTCGCTTAGCTCAATTTTCTGAGTAGTGATTTCTGGACCATTGTTTGTCACTTTTTTGGCCATTGCATTGACTTAAAACAAATGTAAGACAGCAGCTGCTTACCCTATATCCGGAGCACCTGAGTTCACCTCCGGGGTTAGTGTGGTCCGTGTTGCTCGATCTTTAGTTTTCTGTGTAGTGTTTTCTAGTTCGTTGTTTGTCCTTTTGTCCTTTTTTGCTCTTTTGACCATTGTGTTGTCCGTCCTACTTCGATTTTCAATATCTAATTACCCCTTTGGTACCTTCAAACTTCTAAACTCATGGAATGCTTCATGTGAAATTCCTTGATCCATTACTATTTTACGAAGTTTTTTTTGTCATTCAAAAAAAAAAATACGCCTCAAGCAACACATTTTCATACCAGCAAATAATTTATCATCAATAACCTCATTTCATTTCACAATTAAATTGGAAAAAAGTTTGAAGATATCAAAAGGGTCTTAGGAAGCCGTTAGTCGAAGAACGACACACAATACAATTGCCAGAGGAATAAGAACAAAAAAATAATGACCAACAAAACACGTCACAGCAAACGAAAGATTGAGCAGCGCGAACCCCACTAACAACCGACAGTGAATTTCTGGAGCTGCATATTACGACATGCCAATTAGATAATATTACTCTCTCTCTAATGAACCATTAAAAATTTGTCAATAAAAACCATACTACTTAAATAAACTTTAGAGAAAATCGAAGGGGCAATTAAAGGTTTTAATAAACACAGCATAATACTTACAACGAGACTAGAAATATCAGTGTCATATATTTTCTATTCAAATCAACAACAAACATTAGGTTTTTTTTATGAATACGGCGATATTATTGTTTTTTTATAATTACACAGGTTTTTCTTCCATCCTCAGAGAAATTTCACGTTGAAAACTGCAGTATAAAATTATTTATTTTATTATTTATTGATTGCATCCTTCAGGTCATTTTATTTATTTCTGTGATATTGGCGACAGAAAATTATGGAAACAAACATAGCCCACAAAGTGAAATGTTCGTTCTCTTACCCCAAATAAGATTGACAAGATATGTTTGTATATTCTTGCATATTAATGTACATATTGTTAGAATATTATTCCATATAAAACTCACATTCCAGATACTGTTATTTTTCTGTCAAGATCTCAAAAGCAATTGGATTTTACCCACATATGCAAATTACTTAAAAATCCGCATAAGCTCACTTATAGGAGAGGTTTGGGCCCATAGAACTAGCTTAACCCCGCCACTTTTTATTGAAGAATATGTGCCAAGCCAGGAAAGTGAACGGTCATGTATATGTGAGCTAGTGCTATCGATGTTGTCTTTTTCTACAATTTTTCTGTTGGATTTTGGACAAACAGAATGGACCGATAGAATGGATATGTTTGCTTTTCAATTTAGTACCCTGTGACATCAATGTTGGGATGATATCGTTTAGACCCTTTGGTATTATTGCTCCTAAACGCTATTAAGGTGGTACCATACACTTCAGGTAAAATTTGATCTGCTCGTTTAATTTTCTTATTTTTTTGGCAGTGTGTTTAAATATATTCACTGTAATTAATATCAGAATTTTAACAAATTCCAATCAACAGACACAGAGCTATGAATTCACTAGCCACATAGCAGTTTTTCTCTCTGTGGTTTTGATCACCGAGATGCTTGAAATCTGCATACAAACATCATATGATCAAAACGTTCAACTGATTTTAAAGAGTTATCTCCCTGTAGTTATTTGGCTTTCCAATATTTCCATTTAGAGCATACCTGATGAAGGTTATTCCAGAAATTTAGCTTGCTTAAATCGAATGAATAAATGTCTATATTTGATTAAGCAAGCTCCACAGCAGAGACTACATTAGGAGGTGTGTGACCAATATCTGTTCCTTGTAAAACCTGCAGTAGTTTTATGTGGGTACTTGAACATCCCAGAGCAGATAAATCAACGTGGGGTCCAATTGATAGCAATTGGTCCAATTGATAGCAATTGGTCCAATTAGCTTAAGGCCACAGTCATTTCGTCCATACAATGTATGTGATTAAGTGGTATTTTATATACGCTGTAAGAAAGGTTTGAAGATACCAAAGGGAGAATCAGAAGCTGTAAATCGAAGAAAGACAGACAATGCAATGGCCTAAAGAAAAGGACAAACAGTGACATATCAAGAGTCACACAACGGGTGCCAGGGGTGGAGGAGGAACAGCATACTCTTCCAGTTCTTCTTTCTTTTGACCATTGTATTGCCTGGCCTTTGCTTTACGGCTTCCGATTAACCCTTTGGTATCTTCAAACTTTTCTATGCAAAGCACAGCACAGACAACTAAAGATCGAACACCACGAACCCAACTAAAAACCAGAGGTAAATTCATGTGCCCCGGAAGGGTAACCAGTTCCTGCTCCACATGTGGTAACAGACCGGATTGTGATTATGATAAATGGAACATATCAGTTGTCATGTCTGACACAAATATTTCGTAATGGTTAACCAGATAATGATGGTAACAGTAGAACTGTCGAAGTTATGCCATCAACTTAACCACTAGTAACCCTTGGTTTAGCAGCATCCTTTTTAGCAGCAATCCTTTATCAAGGATATCATGGAAATCTTGATATGAACCACAAGCTCTGGAATATCGGAACAATCAACAGATATATACTCAATATGCAGTTACAGCTAAAATGTGCCTACATACAAATGGAAAGTTCACAATGGGAAAATTGAAATCTTATCTTTTGTCTTTTAAGTTTCGACATTAAACGGCCCTCATTGTCAATTTCCACGTGTAGGTCGTGTGTCCTTTTGTTCTCTTTCTGTTGGCAATTGCATTGTCTGTTTTCTTTCGATTTATGGCTTTTGATTACCCATTGGGTATCTTCAACCTGTTGGTGGAATTATTAATTGAAATATAGCGGAACGTGAAAATAAAGGATTGGGCTAGCTTCTTTTGGTTTTACTTGCGAAGCCCCTGTATGAAGTCTGCCTCATGCGAATAAAGGAAGAGTTCGACGAGAAAAGGAGCGCAGTTGGTACCCATAGAAATTCAGAGTGTCTGTTGAAAATCACGTCCACTAAACATAACAAATATGTTGTCAATCGAAAACTCTAACTAGCACAATTTGATGAAGGCAGTCTCAGATAACTTCTTGATAGAATCAGAGTGTTTTTATTTTAAACAAAATAAGATTTGTCCCTTCCTATTACAAAGTAGTTGTGGGGCATTCTTTTATGAAACATGTATTGTGCAAAATTCATTCATCTGTAATCCTCAAAACTGGTATAAGAGAATCCTGTAGATTGTATTACGTATATTTGACGACCATCTATGTCTCCTCTGTAGCACAAAGGTTTCTCGTCAGTTACACAATATGATATAAGGATTCTTTATGTGCTTATTAAATTATAATTAGATGAATTTTGTTGTTATTTATCTATTTCCTTCTAAGATGTTTGTACAGTGCGTTTGATAGACAATACTGAAAACAACGTACAATAACGATGTCGTGTCAGTGCATATTGTTTGTTAAAAAAATGAACAACAGAAAATACCACATTGTCGGTTTTATTTTTTGTGCCATAACAAATCAAATGAGCTTGATATAATAAAACAAAATTTACCTTTTCGCAATGTTGAACAACATGATACCTTAAATAAATTTGTAGACTGTAAATTAACCATACATGGCGTCTTTCTGAAACTATTCAATACAGAGTGTGGGGCCGTCGTTGTCGTGATCGTATGGTAGTTGGATTTATAACTACCTATGAAATCAGTGGAACAAGATGACATTAAAATTAACTAATCTAGCATGCGTACTGTTTAGCTGTTTGAATAAATTCCACATTCTCAATTGACTATAGGTTTATAATGACTTCGTGTATGGTTTTGACGTAAGATTGTCGTAAAACTGACCTATTCAAACATTTATGACATCAGATGTTATACAGTTGCATCATTTAGATAACCCACCATTAACTTGTATCAACAGATGTGACAGACATCTGAAGATAACATCCCTACAGAGAACATTTACTGATGAGATAATACCTACAGTGTCTATACAGTGAAAAGTCGGTGGTATTTCTTTGTTATAAAATGGAATAGAAAAGCGACAAATGACAAGAGATCAGTTTGTTATGCATAAGCAACATTTTAAGCCGCCACCATTGTGGAACAATATGACATTAAAGTAAATGCACGACAAATATAAATACACAGATTATCACAAAGTCATTCAACTCTTTGATGTATGATATATTTTTACGTTATTAGTTCCTTCATGTGATGTCTGTTACGGTTTCTGCATAACAACGATGGTCGGTTCGCCTTTATCACCAGTGTTTTGTAGGAAGGCTCATGTATAAATTATGTATTTATTTGTGTTTATTAACGTATAGTGGGGTCCAACACGATTTGACTGTAAATGTAACATGACGGGTATCGTATAACAAGCCGGAACTGCTTACACTACACGAGTATCTGGGTTCAACCCCGTTTTTTTTTTTTTTTTTTTTTTTTTTTTTTTTTTTTTTTTTTTTTTTTTTTTTGTTCTGTGCTGTGCCCCATGTTATATGTGTCCCTCGATTGTCCATTCATTATTGCTGTTTCGCTTTTGTCTACGGTGTATTTGTCATTACCACCCTATTAAAGCTTATTATTCGGGTAAACGTAGAAATTGCCAATGATAACTATTCATTTTTAACAAGTGTCTCACTTAAACAACCACTGAACCCAGGAGTTTTTGCAAGAAAAATAAGAGAAATAATAGGATAGCCAAAATCAGCTAAGGTTACAACATTTGCTTTTCAAAAACTGCCTAACTAAAATAATCGTTAGAGAAACCCGAAGGGACAAGCAGGAATGGACATTCCAGAGGCACTGGCAACAATGGACATACAAGATACTACAATAAAATTAACAAAGTAAAAACAACACAAAAAACCACACACCCACACAACACATAAAACTACAAAGATGAGCTACACGGACCCAGGTGTTCGTGAAGGGTAAGGAATTCCTGCTTCTTATAAGACACCCATCGTGTTAACATTATTGTGGTAAAAATATTACCCCCAAACAATAGCGAGTTATAAAATGCAGCAAAAATAATGTTACCCATGCTACAACGTTACACAAACCATGTCTTCCAGGAATTATTTCGATTCAAATAGAAAACAATAACACTTATTTTTTAAGTGGAAGTCAGAAATGGATATGTATGTCACATAACGAAATCTACTATCCTTCATGTTTTTTTTCCTACATAGATAGACTCTGTTGCAATTAAGTTACTGACATTTTCCAATGTTTTAGATGGCATTTTTATTTTCGTTACTTAAGCAAGTAGAACACTAAATGAATCATAAAATAAATCAGTAACAAAGTTTCAATGTCACCAGCGTTTCTTGGAATTAGTTAAATGTTTGGTGATTGTGTTCATCGCATCTATCCCATTGAGCTTGAAATAGACGATACCATAGATACAACTAGACCTGCTTCAGGTTTTAACCTACACCTCGAAATTGACAGCGAGGCCCAGTCAATAACGAAACCTCTAAGACAAAAGAGATGATTCATTTTTCTCGTTGTGAACTTTCCATTTATATGTAGCAACATTCCTACATCACCTGCATATGGAGTATGTATCTCTCAGTTGATACGATATTCCTGTACTTGTGGTTCCTATCAGGTCTTCTTTGATAGGTGGTTGCTGCTAACAATGAGGCTATTGAACAAAGGGTTCCAAGTGATTAATTTGAAGTAATCGCTTCGAAGGTTTTACAGTCGTTATGTACAATGAACTGGTTAACAATTACGAATGTCACAAATGACCACGGATATGTTCCGTTCGTCATAATCACAATCACACTCTTTCTTCATTCATATTCAAGAGTAATACGACAGGTGGCAGTAGTAAAAAGGGAATTGCTTACTCTTCCGGGCACCTGAGTTGACCTCCGGTTTTAGTGAAGTTTGTGTTGCTCGATCTTTAATTTTCTAATTGTTTTGTAGACCATTGTTTTCCTTTTTCTTTTGGTCATCGTGTTGTCTGTCCTTCAAATTACATGTACACCTTCTGATTACCCCTCTGCTACATTTGCAAACTTGTCTTCTAAAGACGTTCCTTGTTTTATAATCTTATAACCAATTGCAGGCTGAATACATGTATCAGTACTGTTTCTAATTTAGTTTTAAATTCGATTATTTGTTCCCTTAATACTGGTCATGTCATTAAATTGCTCGATTAATATGTGTCAAAAAATGTCACAGGGATGGGACTATGGATCAATGATTTGCTTGTTTCATATAAAATTAGAGATAATGGGTAGGGTTCGAATTTTTCACAAAAAGGTACTACTAACAGGTTAGCAGCTGCTGCAAGTTGTTTTTATTTACCTACAAGAAACATGGCATTATGAATGCATAAGGGCTTCGGTTAACGTAGATTATCTATCAGAGTTGTGTAGCTGATTTGTATCACATAACTAGCTGATTTCCTCCAGTGGAGATGTATGGTTCTATTTCCATACCTCGGGTTGCCCTCGGGTGTTTGTTATTCAAACTTATGTCCACAGTAAATATGTGTACGCAAACATGAGCAAGTTAAAATGCCTTACCGAAAAGCATTTACTAAACCTGCCACTTTTCTGCGCCTGTCCCAATCCTATGCTTAGATTTCCGTCAGCATATGTCTCTTTAAAATCTGGTTTCCTCCGCAAATACACGAAGAAAAACAATATAAAAAGAAATATTTCTTGACCCTTCAGGACCATTTTAGCCAAGATTGGTTTAATTTCGTAGAGTGGTTTGAGGAAAATAGTATAATGTAACCTTTTATCAAAATAATATGCCCTATTTGCATAATCGGTAAAAATCCGATGAAAGAAAATTGTCACAGAAAAACCTGAATATGTTGAACTACTCATTGCCATGTAGGTGTAGTTAAAATTTGAGCTCAAATCAGATTAGACAATTAAAGAAATTCCTATTTTAGCAACGGAAGTCATCTGGAAATGTCAGTAGAATGGTGGGCGGGGCTGTGGGCGAGGCTGTCGGACCCAATTTTGAAAGGGGACCACACATGAACATTCCCTGTCAAGTTTAGTACATGTACTTTTGTCATAATTAACAAAAGTACACCTCAGGTTGCTGTGAGTTTTGTTCTTTTAAAGATAGAATGGCCTATACGATTGGGGCCGCCGTGGCCATGATCCTATGGTAGTTGGATTTACAACTACCTATGCAATCAATGCCTATCACCACTAAATTTGTGCGTTCGAACCCCGTTCATGACGAGGTGTACTCGGTACAACATTATGTGATAAAGTTTGTCAGTGACTTGCCACGATATACCTGAAATATTGTTGAAAGTGGCGTTAAACACCAGAAACCAACAAACCAATCCTATAAAATGATCAATTGATGAGTAAAGTAACCTTGAAAAGACACAAGTTAAATAACGAGTTAAATGTCAGTACAAAGGAAGATAACTCTTATTTATTGAATGAGTACTGTTGCACTGTGAGTGTATATTATAAAATATACAAATTAAGTTGTTTTGTTTGTAGAAAGATGCAAATTTAAGTAAACATTTTATAAACATACTCTGGTATCTACAATATAAGGATTTGTGTAAATTTGAAAGGTACACGATCACAAAATAGTTATTAATAATAACAACACGGGCGATTAAAGTAAATTATAAATAAACATTAACACACGAAGAATCATTAGTGTGCGTTTTATGGGTCCAACTTATGTTAAATTGGTATGCACTTGAATTACAAAAGGTATATATTTATTCTCCATGTGTTCTTTTATTTTTGATTTCTCTTGTATTTAAAGTCGAACTTTTACAAGGCCAATCCTTTCATTGATTATACTACAAATGTATACAAAAATAATGCTTGTTTTACTCTATTATTTTAATCAATGACTTTGTTCTTTTATCTTTGTCTTCTTGATTGAAATCATCAGTAGATCAGCTATACCTGTGGCTGTGAAAATAAGCATATCTTACTTAGGTTCAGACTCATGGTTGTCAGGATTCTACATTTCGAAATTACATGAAAACCTTAGTAAACAAAGGATACCAGTAGTTGAGCAGGAACTGCTCACCCTTCCGGAGCACCTCTTTTTTTTAAGTGGGGTTCGCGTTGCTCACTCTTTAGTTTTCTGTGTAGTGTTTTGTAGATCATATTGTTTGTCCTTTTATCCTTTTTCTATTGTTCATTGTCTTTCCTTCTTCACTTTACGGACTCTTCCGATTACCCCTTTGGTATCCTCAAACTTGTATTGTGCTTATTAACAAAGTGTTTATATTTCTTGGACCTTTTACATATATTTTGTTTACTTTCACATATTATATAAAGTAATGAAAACGTTCTAACTTAGTACACAAGATGCTTTACCTTCATCATGTACGCTCATAGTGGAAAGACTAGGCATCCAAATGAGTTAAATGTCTTTGGGATCATGTAAGCCAAAGAGCTTCAATATGATGTTTATAAATCGGCTGCTGTTACTCATATCTGAGGGAGATTGATCTTAATTTGTATCCATTACATTATTTAGGGACTGCTTTAAACATATAGTCAATATACGTACATTGGCGGCAAATATAACATTTATTTCTACCAGCTTTTGAAACAGGTGTAGAAGAGAGTTTGTCGTTTTGTCATCTTTCCTTGTGTCGTATAGTTGTTTATTCTACGGTTTGTTATTACCCCTTTGGTATATTCAAACGTTTCTATCTTACTGGGATGCACAATTACACTCTATTATCAGTTCATTAAGTGAGGATGCTTGGGCCCATGAAACTAGCCTATCCCACACTTATTTCATTGACGTGGTTTGGTTTGGTTTGGTTTATGGTCGTTTACGCCACTTTCAACAATATTTTAGTCTTATCGTGGCGGTCAGTTTTATTGATGGTGGAAACCGGAGTACCCATAGAAAACCACTGACTTGTCGAATACATTTTATCAGATAATGTTGTATCGAGTACACTTCGCCGTGAACGTGCTTCGAACTCACAACTTTAGTGATGATATGCACTGATTGCACAGGTAGTTGTAAATCCAACTACCATGCGATCACGACCACTCTCGCATTGAAGTGTGTGTACCAACACAGGAAGTGAGCAAGCATGTATGTGTTATCGAATTTGCCTCTGTTTCATTGCTCCGACAGAGAGGTATTTTTTTGTTTTCCAGTTACCACATCATATATTTGAAAACTTACATCCGGTCCCGAAATTTGTCTTCGAGTCCATTTTGCCATAGAAGAATACAGGGTAATGTCCATATGTTGCATTCCAAATGCAGGCTGTAGAAGGACCATCAGATATTGAAAGCCATCCCCACGTATTTTCACATCCACCAAGACTTTTACTTATTTCAAACCTTCGTCTGATATTCTGCTCTCTAAAGCAAATTAGTAAGAAAGGATATGGATGTAAATGAACATGAGAGACTATCCAACATTACACTTAGACACAAATTAATGTAAAGGAATAGCACTTTAATTGCTGTTCTACATTTCACATTCACAGTAGGTCCGTCACTTTTTATTGAGGTGAATGTACCAAGCTAGGGAAGTGAGTGACCATGTATATGTGTGTTAGAGGTATTGATTTTGCCTCTTGAATTTTGGAACTGTTCCGACAGTATGGTGTTTTTGGGGGGTTTTCCATTGTATTACTCATACCTGTGACACGGTCCCTGGCCTGCAAATAAAGGATACTCTTTACTTCAGGCGTTAAAATATGTTTTAATTTAGCTTGAGGAAGTTGATATTCGATTGTAAGGTATTTTTACATGATGTAGATCGAATTAGTTTGACCAAGATGTCCCTCTCATATCTATGCCTATTTCTACATATGGAAAGATGAATACCTATTTTGTTGCAATTCGAACCACAGAACTAAAAGAACATTGAGCTTGGGTCGGCTTTTCTATTCGTGTTTCTTTGTCTGTTATTCTTAATGTTTCTTTCATGGGGAAAGTCACTTGTACGACTTGGTTAACCGCTATGGAATATCTGCATCACCCTAGATCACGGATTGTTGTAATCGCAATACCTATCGCATCTCAATCATGCCTTATCACCGGGTCTGTAACAAGAATAATGGTACTGCTGTCCTTTCCGGAGCACCCGAGTACACCCCCAGTTTTTAGAGGAGGTCGTGTTGCCTACTCTATAGTTTCAGCGTAGTATTATGTCGATAAGTGTTTGGCTTTCTGGCCTTCTTTTTGCCATTGACATTCTGTCCCTCTTCGAATTACGGTTTCTGTTTACTCCTTCGGTCTCTTAGCACTTTTTGCATATTCTGTGTTCATTTGTTTTAATGAAAAACGTACCCTTGAATACTGAACACATCAAAGTGACGGTCACGTGACAGATCCTTATAATTACTCTTCATAAAGTTTCCCGTTGAAAACCAGCTTGTAATGTTTGAATTTCTACCATCAAATACTATCCAAACTTTCCTATGGCCACCCATAAATAATTCTAGCTTTACCTGTTTAAATAGAATATAGAAAAAGATTGCATTATTTATGTAGAAATCGTAGCCGTATTACATCCACACAGTTAAAGTTCGTTCGTTACACTGTTAGATCGTATAGCTTTTAGACGAATGGTTCAAGATGGTTGAAATTCGTTCGCCATTCTTTTAGTTTAGATCACATAACTTTCACACGAGGGAATAATATCTGCATTGCTTAAGTTCGTTCGACACTCTGTTACATCATAACGCTTTCATATGAGGTGCGAATATCCTCACACAGTTGAAATTCACTTGTCACTCTATGAAACTGTACATCTTTAAAACGAGAGATTCTGAAGTTTACACGTTAATCTGTGAGGTCATATTTCTTTCACATGAGAGGTGAAATCTCCGCACAGTTGAAGGTCGTTCTTCGTACTGCTACATCGCACAACTTCGACACGAGGTATTGCTATCTAAATAGTTGAAATTCGTGATTCACTCATAGCTTGAACACGTCAGAATTCTCAATACCAAGCAGTTGGAATATTGTTTGTCACCCTATAACGTCGTAAAGCGTCCTCATCTACAGACTCATCCCCACACATGTCCAGTTCGTTCATTAGGTCATAAATCTTCAACTTCATTTTCAATTACGACAGTAACACGTGATATTCTCCTGATTTTCCCGGATTTGACGGGTGTCACATGTGGAGAAGGAACTGCTTGCCCTTCCGGAACATCGTTTTTAGTGGGGTTCGTGCTGCTGGAGCTTTCTAGTTTTCTCTGTGTAATATTTTGTAAATCGCTGTTTGTCCTGTTGTCCTTCTTCTTCCATTAAATTGCACGTCCTTCTTCGAATTACGGCTTTTGATTACTCCTTTGGTATTTTCAAACTTGTTTGACTATATGAGTAGCATGGTGGGGTTCTTATAAGAAACTGTTTACCCTTCGCGAGCACCTGGCTTTATCCCAGTTAGTTTGGTGGGGGATATGTGGTGCTCGTTGTTTTAGATTCTGTGTTGCCTTTTTTAATTTGTTTGTCTTCATTCTGTGTCTCTGGATTGTTCGGTTTTTTCTAACGTTTATTCACTTACCACGTCAACATGCAACCTCGTCCAATGATTCAGGCGCTGATTTTTTAAATGTCTGTTCTGCTTAAAGTGTGTAAGGTTGTTAATAGAAGTAAAGCATCCATCAACCAGTCGACACACTTTTATATGTGGAGTTACCCAAGCATCATAAACAGATTGTCCAATCCCAATGAATCCGAAAAACACTGGTTGCCATCCTACAAATAAATATGGAATTTATTGCAACATGAGATGAACATTGACCGGTTTAACCCCGCCAGATGTTTGTGTGTGTGCAAACCCAGGATCCGGATTTCCAACGCTACATGTCGTGATCTTTTGTTATGTTCAATGGTTTTAGGTGTTTGTTCGTTTAATTGAAATAGACGAAATTGCTCACTATCACTGTTTAAGCCTTCTTTTCATGAGAATAACTTATTGTTTAGTAATTATGAATTCTGTTTTGGAGTACAACTGCGTAAACCACTTTCTAAGCTATGATTGGTTTTACTGGTGGAGGAAACTGGACTACCCAGAGAGAACATAACGATTGGTTTTATTGGTGGAGGAAGCAGGACAAGCTAGAGAGAACATAACGATTGGTTTTATTTGTGGAGGAAACAGGACTCCCAGAGAGAACATAACGATTGGTTTTATTGGCGGAGGAGACAGGACTACCCGGAGAGAACATAACGATTGGTTTTATTGGTGGGGGAAACAGGACTACCCGGGGAGAACATAACGATTGGTTTTATTGGTGGAGGAAGCAGAACTACCCGGAGAGAACATAATGATTGGTTTCATTGGTGGAGGAAACAGGAGTACCCTGAGAAAACATAACGATTGGTTTTATTGGTGGAGGAAGCAGGACTACAAGGAGAGAACATAACCATTGGTTTTATTGGTGGAGGAATCAGCACTACCCGGAGAGAACATAACGATTGGTTGTATTGGTGGAGGAAGCAGGAGTACCCGGAGAACACCCGACGAATGGTTTTATTGGTGGAGGAAGCTGGAGTACCCGAGGAACACCCGACGATTAATTTTATTGGTGTAGGAAGCAGGAGTACCCGGAAAGATCATAACGATTGATTTTATTGGTAGAGGAAGCAGGACTACCCGGAGAGTACATAACGATTGGTTGTATTGGTGGAGGAAACAGGACTACCCGGAGAGAACATAGCGATTGGTTTGATTGGTGGAGGAAACAGGACTACCCGGAGAGAACATAACGATTGGTTTTATTGGTGGAGGAAACAGGACTACCCGGAGAGAACATAACGATTGGTTTTATTGGTGGTGGAAGCAGGAGTACCCGCAGAGAACATAGCGATTGGTTTTATTGGTGGAGGAAGCAGGAAAATCCGGAGAACACCCAACGATTGGTTTTATTGGTGGATGAAGCTGGAGTTCCCAGAGAACACCCGACGATTAGTTGTTTTATTGGTGGAGGAGCCTGGAGTACACAGAGATAACCCGAAGATTGGTTTTATTGGTGTAGGAAGCAGGAGTACCCGGAGAGAACATAACGATTGATTTTATTGGTGGAGGAAGCAGGATTACCCAGAGAGAACATAACGATTGGATTTATTGGTGGAGGAAGCAGGATTACCCAGAGAGAACATAACGATTGGTTTTATTGGTGGATGAAACAGGAGTACCCGGAGAGAACATAACGATTGGTTTTATTGGTGGAGGAAACATGACTACCCGGAAAAAACATTACGATTAGTTGTATTGGTGGTGGAAGCAGGACTAGACGGAGAGAACATAACGATTGGTTTTATTTGTGGAGGAAACAGGAGTACCCGGAGAGAACATAGCGACGATTGGTTTTATTGGTGGAGGAAACAGGAGTACCCGGAGAGAACATAACGACGATTGGTTTTATTGGTGGTTGAAGCAGGAGTACCCGGAGAGAACATAACGATTGGTTTTATTTGTGGAGGAAACAGGACTACCCGGAGATAACATAACGATTGGTTTTATTTGTGGAGGAAACAGGACTACCCGGAGAGAACATAACGATTGGTTTTATTTGTGGAGGAAACAGGACTACCCGGAGAACGCCAGACGATTGCTTTTATTGGTGGAGGAAGCAGGAGTACCCGGAAAGAAAATAGCAATTGGTTGTATTGGTGGAGGAAGCAGGACTACTCGAAGAGAACATAACGATTGATTTTATTGGTGGAGGAAACAGGAGTACCCGGAGAGAACATAACGATGGGTTTTATTGGTGGAGGAAACATGACTACCCGGAGATAACAAAACGATTGGTTTTATTGGTGGTGGAAACAGGGCTACCCGCATAGAACATAACGATTGGTTTTATTGGTGGAGGAAGCAGGACTACTAGGAGAGAACATAACTATTGCTGTTATTGGTGGAAGAAACAGTACTACCCGGAGAGAACATAACGATTGGCTTTATTGGTGGAGGAAGCAGAACTACCCGGAGAGAACATAATGATTGGTTTTATTGGTGGAGGAAGCAGAACTACTCGGAGAGAACATAACGATTGGTGTTATTGGTGGAGGAAGCAGGAGTACCCGGAGAGAACATAACGATTGGTTTTATTGGTGGTGGAAGCAGGAGTACCCGCAGAGAACATAGCGATTGGTTTTATTGGTGGAGGAAGCAGGAGTACCCGGAGAGAACATAACGATTGGTTGTATTGGTGATGGAAGCAGGAGTACCCGCAGAGAACATAGCGATTGGTTATATTGGTGGAGGAAGCAGGAAAACCCGGAAAACACCCAACGATTGGTTTTATTGGTGGATGAAGCTGGAGTACCCAGAGAACACCCGACGATTATTTGTTTTATTGGTGGAGGAGCCTGGAGTACACAGAGATAACATAACGATTGGTTTTATTGGTGGATGAAACAGGAGTACCCGGATAGAACATAACGATTGGTTTTATTGGTGGAGGAAACAGGACTACCCGGAGAGAACATAACGATTGGCTTTATTTGTGGAGGAAACAGGACTACCCGGAGAGAACATAACGATTGGTTTTATTGGTGGAGGAAACAGGACTACCCGGAGAGAACATAACGATTGGCTTTATTGGTGGGGGAAACAGGACTACCCGGAGAGAACATAACGATTGGTTTTATTGGTGGAGGAAGCAGAACTACCCGGAGAGAACATAATGATTGGTTTCATTGGTGGAGGAAACAGGAGTACCCGGAGAAAACATAACGATTGGTTTTGTTGCTGGAGGAAACGGGACTACCCTAAGAAAACAACCGACCTGCTGAGAATACATCACAGACTGTATAGAATTGTTTGTTGTTCACATCAACACGGACAAAACTCATGCTTAGAGATGGTACTAAGTGATTGCATCGGTAGATGTAAATTCAAATATCGTACTGTGGCGCGGGATGGAAACCCTAAATTATTATGGTAAGAAAACGATTTTTGTTTGTAAAATTGAACACAATTACTTAATTTATAAAATATAACAGAGACGCGTTTCTGCTATTAAAGTCTCGTTTGTGTTGACCAACACTACAACCACAAAATCACCAAAATCCACACAACAATATAGCTGAAATAATGCTGATAAAAAAAGGAGATACTTGTATATAATTTATTGTGTGCTACGTATTTTTGAAATAACCTTCGTGAGGTACTCGCAACAGGTTACCTATGCTTGAAGCATTTTGGACTTAGTTTTAATTAAAACAGGCATTGTTTTGGATATGTAAACTCCAAATCTAAATCTTATCAATCATGTTAGTACCGAAACATTGCATACAGTGTTGATGATGACTTTGGAAGCTAATGATCCACCAGAAGATCGATTTTATTTGATTTTCGGTGTTTAACGCCACTTTTAGCAATATTTCATTTATATCATGGCGACCAGTTTTAGTGGTGGAAGAAGCCGTAGTACCAGGAGAGAACCACCGACCATGGGCAAGCAACTGGTAAACTTTATCACTTGCGGCTGCGAGTCGAGTGCACCCTTTTTTGTAATTTACAAAGCCGGGCGCGAACCCACGCCGTATTGTTCACCAGAAGAGGTGGTAATAAAAACGTAGATATTTAACGTTGGTGGTTAAACACCAATCTATTGTAAGCAAAAGTCCAAAGGAAAAGCTATCCAATGTGATCTAGTGTGATAGCTTAGTAATATGCGCCATACTCCGATCGAGAATATACCAGTAGCCAAAAAATATGATTGTGTCTATATTGTTCTAAACTTACCATGATTAACGTCAATTACAACTTTATGTTTTGATCCTTCTGTTTCATACAGAACAGTGAAATATACAAGGATGATCCTGATGATAGATCTCATCTAAAATGAGTTGTAAAAATAAATTACATTGTAAACTTTTTAAGTCAAGTTATTGCTTGTCTAGAGCATAATTTTGCTAAGATATATATTTCTCTTTTCACTTGGTATTTGTGCTGTCAAATATGTTAAATGTTTTTATCAAACTTTCGACCTTAAGAATATTAACGAGATAAAACTTAAATAAACGTTAGAGAACACCGAAGGGGCCATCAAAATTTGACAATCCAGACAAACTGGCAACATAGTGTACACAAGACAGAGAAAAACAAAGCAAAAACACAACACAATATGGGTTGGACACCACTACGTGCAAGCAAACACAAATAACGTAAATAAGACATGAGCCTCTCACAAACAACCAGAGGCAAAAACGAAACGAACGTTGTTTCTATGCGGACATCGTAACGGTCATAACAACACGGGACTCAGAACGTAATGTCACAACACAAACAAAACTAGAAAGATGAGCAACACGGACCCCACCATAAAAACGGTAATACAGTAAAATCCATAATGGAATTGATATTTTTATTAGACTCCTTCTTAACCAATTATGCCAGAGCTGCAATATGGGGATGAATTCCATTATCTATTTGAATGCAAGTTACTTGAAAGAGGCTTATGGGAAATAATACAGGTGTAGATGCATAGGTAATATGTTCTATGACCTCATGTCTTCTAATTCTGTATTTTTAAATTTGGTAAAATTGTAAACAAGACGATATCTCCCTCAGATTGCTCCATATTTCTTTTTTATTTTTGTATATAATGTATATTTTTGGATATTTGCTATTTCTTTCTATTTGCCCTAGTTTATTTGCTTATGCGAATACAAAAAAGGTAAGGGAAAGACGATTTATCTTTCAAAACATTTTCTCTTGCCAAATTATATATAATGAAACAAATTGACATAAAAATTGAAGAAAATAATAGTGCTATCGAGCAGTTTCCAGGACAATTTCGGTCAAATTAAAAACAAAAAAAAACACACATTCCAATTTTCCATGTTCAACATAAGAAAAACTCTGATATCTATTTCGTGTGAAAATGTTTTTGGTTCGGGAGGGAACATAAAGTCACTCATTCTACGGTTTTCATGCATTTGTACCCAGACATAAATTGAAAAATGAAATGTCTGGTATTGTAATAATTTTGATTTGTTTTAAAAGAATCATATGTAATGAGACAAATGACAAATTTTCACTCGTATATCTCTTCAGGTGAAGTTAATACGATTCAAAAATTGGTACCAAATCGGTGGTAGCGGAAGTTAGATATACTTACTTATTGATACTTATTGATGTGTTCCGGTACAGATCCTAAAAAGGTCCTCTACACCAGACTATCGTTCCATATATCTTTCATTGTTTCCGTTTCTTCCGCTTCCGAATTTAATTGAAAGTTCTGCTCTGAAATCTGAGTAGTATATGTCTTCATTTTCCATGAATCTGTCAAGTCGGGACTTCAATGTATTTAGAGATGGTGCATTTGTTATGTTTTCCGGCAATTTGTTCCATATTTTGGCAACTCTTTCAGCAAAGCTGTGCTTCCTTATATTGGTTTTAAATCTCTGTTCCATTATTTTATTGGGGTTTATTCTTGTGCTATATCTTATTTCAGAGTCTGTCATTAACTTGAGTATATTACATGCAGCTGGGTCATATTTCTTATGAACGATTTTGTAGGCCTCTATTAGATCTCCTCTAATTCTTCTATACGCTAATGTTGGAAGTTTTAATTGTTGTAGTCTCTCTTTGTAGCTCAAGTTTCTTAGTGTGGGTATTTGTTTTGTCGCTCTTTTTTGTACACTTTCTATTTGATCAATTAACCCCTTTTTGTATGGAGCCCAGACTGAGTTTGCATAATCCAGATGGGATCTTACCATGGATGTGTAAAGAGGTAGAAAGTATCCACCTTTAAATATTTGAAGGTCCCTCTGATAGCAGCAAAAATGGAGTTTGCTTTTTTGATCTTTTCTTGCGCATGTTTTTCAAAAGTCAGTTCTTCATCTATAGTTACCCCTATATCTTTTTCTTCGCTTACTCTCTCAATGTCATGCCCAAGTAATTTATATTTCTGTTCATTTGGCTCTTTCTTCCTCTTCATATGCATATGTTTGCATTTCTCTGGATGGAATTTTAGTAGCCACTTCTCACTCCATTTTTCCATTTGTTTAAGGTCTTCTTGAAGTATTTCTGGGTCTCTTAAATTATTTATAATTCTGAAGATTTTAGTGTCGTCAGCAAATAGGTAAGCCTCCGAATCTACGCTGCTAGGTACGTCATTTATGTATAGACAAACATAATAGGGCCTAGTACTGATCCCTGGGGGATTCCTGATATCATTTCTTTCCACTCTGATTTTTCTTCATTTATGTATACGCATATGAGAAATCCCTCTATCCAACCCAATATCGGGTTTGTTATGCCAACATTTTCTACCTTTTTCAATAGCCGTTTATGGGGAACTTTATCAAAAGCTTTCATAAAGTCAGTGTATATGCAGTCAACTTCTAATCCATCATCTATCGCTTCTGTCCATTTGTCTAGCACTTCTAGTAACTGTAGAGTTGTTGACCTTCCTTTGATGAGAAGAGCTTATTTTTGTCTATGTGGTTTATCATATGATCTCTAATGATTCTCTCTAGTGTTTTACAAATAACTGATGTAAGACTGACAGGCCTGTAGTTTTTTGCTTGTGATTTGTTACCCTTTTTGAATATGGCACTTATCTGAGCTTTTTTCCAGTCATTAGGTAATGATTTGCTATTAATTGATTGATTGAAGAGTATACTAAGTGTTTTTTTTTAATTTCATTTCTTACTTCGACCAGTATTCTTGGATGTAGTTTATCGAGCCCAGGAGATTTGTCTATTTTAAGCTTGGTAAGGTGTTTCAGAACTGTTTCTTCATCTACATCAATATCTTCCATTTCGGTTGGTATATTCAATTTGCCTAATTTTGGAATTTGTCCTTCTGTTTCACTAGTGAAAACACTTGCGAAGTATTCTGATAGAATATTTGCCTTAGTCTTGTTGTCATCTGTTTTTTTTTCTGAATTTGTATCTTCTGGATTTAAATGCAGGTCACCAATTTGTTCTCTTGTTTTTCATTTTGATTTAATGTAGCTCCATATTGCTTTTGGGTTAGACTTAGCTTTTCCTGATAGTTCTAATTCAAATTTCTTTCTCATCTTGTCTACTTCTTGTTTAACTCTATGTCTTACTCTGTTGTATTGTTTCCGAATGTCTGGATCTCTACTTGTAACTACTTTTTTGGATAAAGAGTTTTTCTTTTTAATCAATTCTCTGGTTTCCTTGTTTATTATCTTTTTCTATGGTTTTTGTAGGTATGTAATTGTCCTCTAACTTCCTCATAGTTGATAAGAAAAAGTTCCAGTTTATATTAATGTCATTTTTCTCTGATAATTCTTTTTCCCAGTCTGTTTTTACTAGTTCTTCTCTAAACTCCTTAAATTTAGCTCTGTTGTATAGTTTTGTTACTCTTCCTTTATTTTTGACCATTGTGTAACAATTGTAGTCAAATTTCAACATGCAGTGATCACTTTTTCCTAGTGGGCTTTGGTATTATATATCTGATATCATATTTACTTCATTAGTTATTATCAGGTCCAGTATATGTGGTGTGTATGACCCTCTCCATCTTGTTGGATTTGCTTTATGTTGGATCAGGAAGTTATTTTGTAAGGTTTCTAATAGTTTGTGCTCAGTTCGGTTTACACCTCCTTTACAGCTCCATGTGTCCCAATTAATATCTGGTAGATTAAAATCTCCCATCAACAGTATATGAGAATAACCTGCATTTGACGCTTCATTAATTAATTCATATAAATTGACTGCATATTCTCTAGAGTTATTGGATGGTGATTTGTATATAAGCCCCACTAATAGCTTATCATTGGTATTGAGTTTAATTTTTACAAACAAGTTTTCACAGAAACAAGTTATCATACTCACTTCATTTGATTCTAATTTATTGTCAATGTATAGCAGTAGGCCCCTTCCATCATCAGATTCTAATTTTTTTGCATACATTTTATAGTCTCCTATTGTGTATTCTGCCTTTGCTGGTCTGTGTCTGTTATGTTTGGGTTTCACTTCAGTGATCCCTATAATGTTAGGTCTAGCATCTCTGGTTCTAACTTCAAGTTCAGTTATGTTGTTTAATAACTGATCAGCATTGGTATAAAAACAGTTCAATTTTGGTAGAACTGCAAACTTATGTACATCAGCGCCATTAAAATCCTTTTCCCTCTGTTAAAATTATTTACATTTACATTGTTTTATTTTCTTCAAATCTTCAGTTTTACTATTTTTCTTGACCAGGGGGGGGGGCGTACTTTGTATTGGTAGTTCCCTGATGTGTCTTTTGTTGTCATATTCTTGGCCTCTTCCCAAAGCTTTTTTTTCGTTTTCCCTTTCAGTTTTTGTTAGGTCATTACCGACACTTACATCAGTAAATTCAGGCCCTTTTTTTAAAATACTTTGTGTTCCTGATTAGGTTTAATTTACTCTCTAATGATAGCAATTGAACCTGTAATGGTCGTTGGGCCTTATTTTTATCAAACCTCCCTAATCTTCTTGTTGTTTTGATATTCGCTGGGTCAAGTTCTATTTTGGCTGCCTTAAATAGCTTTTTAACTTCCTCTGTATCATATTCTTTTCTGTCTTGTTTATTGTCTGATTCATTTTCTTTCAATCCGAAGATTATAAGGTTGTTGGCTCTGTTTTTTTCTTTCCTGTATTTCATCTATTACATTTGTTACTGTTTCTGTTTGTGGGGTTTCGTCTTTTTGGTTACTAGTTGGTTCCTCTAGAGTTGACTTGGTCAGTTTTAGGGATTCTTCTTTTGCTATCATTCGTACCTTTTCTTCATCGCAAGATGATTGTTTAATTTCATCTATTACTATTTCCCTCGCCCTGTGCTCACTGCATTTTGAAGTCATCATACTCACAACATTGCTTAATATTTGTTCATAATTGTCCATAATCTCACGACATCTTTGTTCTATTTTCAGGTCAGTTACTATGTGTTGTTCTACTATTGGTCTAAACTTAATACAGAACCACATTGAATCGGATTTTGACAAATTTCATATTCTGGCTTGGTTTTATTTAGGCATTTGATACAGAAGTGTTCACTGCAGCGTTGACATTCTATCATTTTTGCATCCGAGTCTTTGAAAACTTTTTTGCATATCTGACAATCCCAAAGTTCTAAATCATTCATGTCCGCCAATGACTTGCTTCTTGATGTCCTAGTAGACATTCTTTTTATTTGGTTATTTTCTTATTTTATTTTCCTGGATGCAGTTCTTTAGGGCTTCCCTAAATGATTATGAATTATGATTTGATAGGGCTTCCCTAATCAAATGTTTTGTTATTTCTGTATTATCTAGACTGGCTTCTATTTTGAATTATGATTTGATAGGGCTTCCCTAATCAAATATTTTGTTATAACTGTATTATCTATACTGACTTATATTATGAATTTTGATTTGATAGGGCTTCCCTAATCAAATATTCTTGTTAGTATTGTATTATCTAGACTCGCTTGTAGGGCTTCCCTGCACCGCTTTTCTATAATCCGATTAATATTGGTTAGGGCTTCCCTATACCTTGTTAAATTCTGTCTCAGTCTGGGACTTTGTTTTTGTCTGTTAGTAAATAAGGCTTCCTAATTTACATTTGTATATACAGTTCAATATTAATGATTTTTTTTTAATTTGATTTAGTTATAGCTTCTGTTTGTAACTGTATGTAGTTCTACAAGGCTTCCTTATCTACCTACCTCAGTTAGCATCTCTCTTCTGTCACCTCTATAGCTAGCTCAACCATTTTATATAACCATTGCTTTGCTATTATTTTCTCAGGGTGGACACCATCAGTTAGGAGGTTGTAGTTACTTCTATATCTAACCCTTATATCTTTCTTCCTTTTATTTGACAATATCTGGTCTTGTGAGAGTCTAGGTGTTGCTACGTTTCTATTAAGTATCTTCAAATGTTCGTTATAATACTCAATTTGCTTTCGGACCTGCTTGTCAATATCTGATTCTAGCTGAACTGATCTTGACTCTCTTGCTGCATTTATCAGAATAGGGGGATAATGCTTACCACTACTACATGTGTTATGGGTATTTCTATGACCAGACCTGATTTTATTGGCCCTTGTGATAGAGTAGTATGGACAGTCTAAGAACAAGACTTTGGCAGAGATATTTGCTTGGATTATCTGATCTTTTAATATTCTATATTCAGTTAGAGCAAACTCAATAATTTGATAAGGATACTCTCTAAGACTAATTAGCTTATCTTCTTTCCTGGTGATCTCACAGGTCCCCAGCCATACAAGAATTAGCGGGTTGTCAACTCCAGATATCTGAAGAAGATTGTCTCTATGCACTCTACTGTACACTGTAGCACCACTTTTCGAAATTATATTAAATTTTTCTTTCAATGAGGATGGAATAAAGTCATTAAGGTATTCACCCTTACTGTCCGTGAACAGTAAAATATCACTGTTGAGTTTAACCCCTCGGATGCGGTTATATGTCTTTCTTTTCTCTTTCACAATTTTACGAACTGACATAAGTCCTATTTTTTCATTCGTAACCAACAAATAATATCAATAAGATTTCAAACTAACACTACAGAGTCTTTTCTCACTAATTTTAACCATTGATGGTTGCAGATTTTTTCAATATTCACAAGATTTCAGAATTTGTTTTTCTCTACAAATTTTCCATGTTTCCATCGACCGGAAGCGGAAGTGTATATAGCATGTATTTTCTCTCAATCTTCTCTCCTTCTCAAACAGTGTGATATTTATTATGAAAAGCACCTGCTATGTTCTTAGTCATGTTTATACTTGGTAACAACAAGAAATAATACAAGAATATGGTATTAGACTTATTTTTTTCAGGCGAGGAAAAACCAACACGTATCACATAATAAAGAGGGGGAAAATATCCCGATAACATTTAACGCATATTATTTCCAGGATAAATAATTGCATCTATTTTTGATTTGTGCTACCCTAGGAAGCCCATAGAATACATTAATGTTAATTCGTAGCTTTCATTACAAGATATATTTTATGAATCTCTTGCTGTACGAGGGAAGACAGATGTAGCGGAAGTTAAAGGGGAAATCGCTGGAATTAGAAATTCATGCCTTTAGACCTTTGAATAGTGTAACATGCCTACTAGATCTTTTGCAAACCGTATAAGTACTAAATATCAATTTATAAACATTTAATTAAACAAAACAACGAAAACAAAATTTGGTATTGGAAGTTAACACAATGCATTACTGATAGCAATTTCAACAAATAAGCCATTAAATGTTACGTTGTTAATTGTTTCATCCCGTATAACATTTCCCTGATTAAATCTAAGCACTGTTGCAAATATAATCTATTGAATCAGATAAAACAAAGAGCTGAGTGCATAAAACATCTCGGATGTTAAATGCCTGGAAATAAAGTAAAATTAGGTTAGTATTTAAAGTCAACAACCAGCGGTACAAAATGCAGTGATATATTTTTTAACTTCCGTGACCAAACATCTAACAACGTCCAAACACCAGAATGATGTCAAACTTTTCTAGATTCTTAATCGTTGAAAGGTATATTTAAGAAATGATTCATGGAAATCATATGTATATACTGGTTTTACCACGAGTAGGCCCTTTATGTCACGAAGTTTTACCCCTAGCTTTAGCGAGGGGTAAAAAGCTGACATAAAAGGGCCCACCCGTGGTTCTAATATGTAAAAATTGGTAAAATATCGTTATAAATTGTCGATGGCGTTATAAATTACAATGGGTGTAGGTATATATTAATTTTACCACGGGTTTGGACTCAAAGCGTTTGAAGGACGTCATATTATAATTCTTAATCTAACATTTAATATATCTATCCACTTGGAATATTTGTGTGTACTATGGGTTTTTACATTTTTTAAACAAATTGTTCAAATTAACTTCCGATGCTGATATCACAACGATTTACCCAGCAACAACAATAATATAATTTACCAAATGATAACAACGTTTGATTTTGAACCAAATTTACACCTTAGTTCACCCCCGGGTTTTAGTGGGGTTCGTGTTACTCGATCTTTAGTTTTATGTGTATGTTTTGTCGATCGTTGTTTGTCCTTTTGTACTTTTTCTTTTGGTCATTGTGTTGTCTGTTCTACTTCGATATACGGTTTCTGATTGCCCCTTTGGTATCTTCCAACTCTTCTAAAAAATGGACAGCATCAGTATTTATTTATTTAACTTTCATTTTCCTTGACAATATCTTTTTTTTTTTTCTTTTTTTT